>CAUJNA010000813.1:175000-352500 GCA_963377175.1 Effrenium voratum | reverse complement strand
AATCCTGCTTCTCATGGCCCTTCCAGTTGTTTCCCGCGTTGCCCCGAGGCTCCTGGTGGCAACTCCCACGCCTATTTTGTGGACGCCCGGGCCCACGGCGCCCTCGGGCTTGGTGCCTTTGGCCCTCGGACCCGTCTAGAGCTCACCCACGGCTCAGCTTTGCCTCCGGCCACCAAAAGCGCATCGCTTTTGAGCGAAAACCAGGTGACATGTTGCTTTGATCGGGCGAGAAGAAAACTTGAGGGACCCAGACCCGGTGGGACGGGACCAAGCCTTGGAGAAGTGTGGCAAGCCGGCAGACACCGCAAATCCTCCCTACCGGGATAAAAAGACCAACAAGTACAGGTCAACCAGGTATTGGCACCTGTGACCCGCCAAAGACAAAGAAAGCGGGGACGGCCGCCGGCAGCCTTTTGGAAACCTGAAGATTTAGACCTCCCAAAAAGGGCTAGATGCGGCTCCGGGAGTGTGATTCGAGGCCTACAACCGCAGGCGACAAGAGCGTGAGGAGCAGCGGAAGAAAGAGGAGGAGCTGGGAAGCCCGGCGAAGAGGAGAGAAAGACAAGTGTCAGCCACTCATGTGGACAACCCGCGTCGCACCAGGGATGGACGACACCCTGTGAAAGGGATAAACCTGGCAATGTTGTCCGTGCGAACCCAGTATGAATGCGATTGGGGGGTGTCCCACTTGAGCTAAGCGGGAGGCTTCACTTTTGCCCCGTATCAATCCACTAGGTCCACCAAGCGGACAACCCGAAAAATACCCGAAGCCAGACCACCCAATTTTCCATGTCTTTGGGGGAAACAAGTACTTTTGTCCAGGCCCAACTGCTCTGCGAGCTTCGGGGGCGAACAGGTTGGGCCATCAATCACCATATTGCTTGCCCAAGGCGGCGTTGATACACCGGGGAAGGGGATCCGTGCGGGTGCGCAGAGCACAAGCAATGGACTGTGACAGGACTGGTGCCTCGTCCCCCCCCCTCCCCAATCCTTTTTTAGCTGTCCCAAGGTCCCACGTCCCAACGCCTGTTTCAGCCATGCGACCGGATCGCTATCCCCGCTCTCTGGTTGGACCCTTTTGATCCTTTCAATCGAACTGAACAGTGGGGTGGGAAAATGGGACGGTGGACGGTGGATTTCTGAGATTGCAAGCTTTACAGAGATTTGCTTGAGACACTGGGGTTCCATACAGCTAGCGTGGCTGCTACGGGCATGAAAAATGACCCATTGAAAGTCCCGACTCCCTTGCATTCTCTGGGCATGGATCACTTGTTGAGATGACCCTGGGACGTCATGGACCGCATGTGTCCGGCAGGCCATGGACCCCGATTTTTGGGGATCATGGCGGATGCATGGGTCCATGTTGATTTGGCATCCAGTGCATGCATCGCTTGCATCCAGTCCATGCATCCTTTGGCGGACCCATGTTGATTTGTCGGGGGAGCAACCGCTGGAGCGGGACGTCTCGGAAATTGTCGCGAGGCGCCGTCAGCCGCGCGGCGGCGAAAGGGACCGAGAGCGCGAGCCGCCGCGGGACCGCGAGCCGCCGCGTGACCGCGAGCCGCCGCGGGACCGCGAGCCGCCGCGGGACCGCGAGCCGCGGGAGCCGTTGCCGGGGGCCCTGGGCACTCGTTATTAGATCAGAGACGACGGGCTCACGTGCTTGGAGGACAAAGGCCCTTTTTAATTTTGGACGTGCACCGGTGGTGGCCGCTTCCGGTTTCTTGCTTTCAGTGGAGAGCTTTTGTGTTTTTACCCACACTTTTTCGTGGTTGTTTGCTTCCCGGACCAGCTCTTGCAGGCGTCGGGAAGAGCGGCCGGCTCGCGAGGCGCAGGCGTGAGGGGGAAAGGGACCTGGAATGGTTCTGCGGTGGGTTTCGCATGGTCCCTTTTGCACCTGCCTCTTGAAATGTTTCTTTCAGGATTGTATCATGAAAGGGGTCAGTCCAACCAACGCCTTGCCTCACTTCAAGGCGGAGGAACATGTCACCAAGGTCCTAAGCTGGCTGATTTCTGACAGCCTGACAGGGTGCTTGGCAAATTGAGTCGAACTGTTTCCCAGTTTCAGTGTTGCCCATGTGGCCCCGGCCGCTTGTGGGGGGTGTTCGTGTTGGGTCCCAGGCATCCAACTTGGAGCCCCAAAATAACAGCGCCGGGAAGAAGCCGCGAAAGGCTATCAACCAGGCCGGACGATTGAAAGGCGGGTTTCTCTTCTCGTTGCTTGCTGTGGCGGATGATGTTGAGGATGTCACTTGAACACACCAACAAATCATTCCCTTCCCCCCCGTTTGCCGGTGCCTTGGACACTACGACCCTAAAGAAGGTGTGCATGCAACCGTACCCATGTCCTACAGTGAGTACAACAAACACGTCCAAGGAGATTCCCCCCCCTTTGTCAAGTGAGTGCCCAAGCAAGCCCTGACATTGCCACTTTCTTTGTAACCATGCTTGTAGATCCGGGTCGTTTCTTGGGTTTAAGGTTTAGGGTTTAGGGTTTAGAGGGTTCAGGGTTTTTGACGTTTGGCCTGAGCCAAACGTCGAGTTGCCAGGAGCCCAAGCGCCAGGTGGTGCGGCAGATCCAGGACTTTGGGGCGTGTCCCTTTTTCTGAGGCTGTGTAGCCTTTTTGGGCGTTCAAAGGGAGAAGCGCTTTGAGGGGGTCCCCTAAACAAAATACACACATGCAAAGAACACTTCAACCGGGGCTGGGGCTGGGGCGCCCGTTTTAGTGGAAGCCCGTTTCTTAAGCCAAACAACTCCGGCTGTTCACAATGAAGTGGACCACTTAAACTTAGTCAGGTTTCAATGTGAATGATGCACCCGTTATTTTCAGCCTGTGTTGTCCCTCCAAAATACGGGGGGTGCGAACAGGGTGCAGAGAGCCCCGGGTTTGATTTGTCAGAACTGGGACAGTTTTGATTCGACGGGTATATCTTAAATGGGGGATCCCCAAAATGGTTTACAGCTTTCAAGCAAGAGCGCGCTGAGGTAGGGGACAGAACATGCTTGGTTGGCTTTCAGTTTTTTTGGTGCTCTTGCCTGTGGGGGGGCCAACTTATTTTGGGTCATTCCTAAGGTTTCACCAGTACTCCTGACCCTATGGTGGGCAAGGGGGCCTACTGCCGCCTTGAGAAGAAAACAAACATGGGTTTCAAGCGGGCCCAAATTTTGAGACCAAAGGATTTTCGTTTTCGAAGGTTGTTCTTTTTCTGGTTGGTTCCTTCTGTCGGTGTGCATTGGAGACACTTGTTTCGGAAGGGCCTGGAAGCTTGGCTCGGCAGGACATGAAGGAGGTCATGGACAGACAAGCAGAGGAGGAGTCGGGGCCTGTGCAACCTTTGGCTGGTTCCTTGCCCTGTTCGTCTTTTTCCATCTGTTTTCTTTCTTCAGCATGTTTGCTTCAGTTGTTTTCAATGTTTCCGCTTTGTGTTTGTGCGGTATTTTCGGCTCGAGCTTTTCACTTTACCTTGGCGGGAGTTGAGGGCTTTTGCACTCCAGTCCCTTCACTTTCCAAATGAATAACCTATGGCGGAAACCCGACGATTAGGAACCCATCAAGAGTCTTCTAACACCATCCAACAAGGCTCCCTGTTCTCAGGCAGACTCACATGATTTGGCCCGCATGTGAAGGGTTGGAGCTCCTTGAGGAGATTGGCACCTGCAAAGACCGGACAAAATGAACCTGGGGGGACAACCCAGGTTTCCCACAAGACTGGGGGCACAGCACAGCTATCCCATGTTCTTTGGAGGAAGCAACTATTGCTTGGGCTGTCCCGATCTTTGGGCCTATGTTCCATCGCCGGCAACTGGTTTTGTCGGGGTCCATGTGCTTTTCCTTGGAGCCATGTGCTTTGGCCAAGGCGGGCATTTCGCCCTCAAACACCAAAACCCCCAAATGTCATATAGCATCTCCAAGTGTCTCGGGGTTCCGGGAACGGGGGGGTGGGGGGGAAACGGGGTACGAACCCGAAACGCCAAATTGGCCCCAGTGGCAACTCTGGACGCCTGCCAGAACTGCGCTGGAAAGGGTGTCCCTCACAGGTGTCCTTTTTGGTTGTTTTAGTCGAACAATAGATTGCGATTCCTGATTTCCCTGGTTTAATCATCTACCAGGGAAACCCATCTATTTCCAACCTCAAAGGACCCTTCCTTCGTGGGATGGGTTTCCACCCGCTTCGGCTCCCCGAGGCGCCGGCAGGTGGAGGAGCTGAAGCGCCGCGCCGATGAGCGCCGGGCTCCCAAGACGCGAGAGAGAGAGAGAGAGAGGCAAGGCGTCGGGTGTGCCAGGCACGGCTAGAGATGTGTGTGCGCGCACATATATATATATATATATGTACACATACATATATATATATGTACACATATATATATATATACATATATATATATATATATATAGATATAGGGTTTTTGGATTTGGTATCCTTTAGTTTTTCTTCTATTTTTCTTGGCCATGTTGGTAGCACTCAATGTCAATGGCTTTGGGTCTCTGAGCTTGTTTTGAAGAGAAATCCAGAGGAGTTTTGCGAGAGTTAGTATCCTTTTTGGTGTTTGTTAAAGGGACTCAGACAAACCCGCATGCAGCTCCCCTGTTGCCGGTCGCGACAGCTGGGCCTTTGTGGAGGACCCAAGTTCAGGATGCCATTTGACGATAAGCTTGCGTGGACTGAGCTCAGGGTTAGTGAGGGTAGTTGCGGATCCTGGACGTGCAGTGGGAGAATGCTTGCAATCTGTACAGCATGGTTGACGTTTTCGGAGTTCGTGTCCTTTTCAGGGTTTGTTAAAAGGGAAACCAAACAACAATCACCGGTAGGATCGCGCCAGGGTCAAGAGATCCTGGTCCCCGATCCGAGGACGGAAGCGGGAGGAGGAGTTCCAACGGAAGATGCAGAGCATCATGGACAAGACGAAGACCAGGGAGTCCGGGACCCCAGGTTTGTTGCGCCTGTGAGACTTGAAAAACCTGAGGCTGCTTCTGCGCCGAGGGAGGCAACATGCTTCAAGTTTCGGGGACGGGTCAGAAGGGCCTCGAAGGGAGCAAAGGCCGTGCCTGAGCTCTTCTCTCTCTCAGGGGATCTGCTGAAGAGAACACAAGTTGGATCGGCTCCAAACGCACCTGGCATTCGCTATGGTTATCTTGCAGCATTCGCTATGCCTATCTTGCATCACGTTGGGTCCGCCTCAGCTGTTTGTATTTTGTTGTGTTGCGGCAGCACTTGAACTTGTTGGACTTGGCTGGACAACAAACTTGTGGTGGTTTGGCAAAGAGTGGAACCCAATAGCCATAAGCGTCCTTTTGGTCAGTTTGGTTGGACAGATTGTCAGATGGATTCCACTGGTTTCAGTTTGGTTCAGTTCTAAGAATTTACCTCCAGGATCCAGCGATTTTTCCAAAAGGACGCCTGCACCAGCCGCAGGCGGCTCTTGTTTGGGGGACCATTCCACCCTCAGCTCGGCGTTTTATTTGGCGGCCGTTTTGCTCCAGGCGGCTCACCGATTTTGCGGAAACCTGCATGGGTCGATCCGGAGCCATGGATCGGGAGCAACGGCTGTCTGTGAAGGCACCGGACCCCCCAACCCAACAGAAGTTCCGTGCCTTTTTCTTTTTCGCAAGGAAGCGGAGGGTCTCCACTTTGAGAGCTGGAACGAGGGGGACCAACTGATTTGGACAGTCAACGCGCCCGGCAGGAAACAGTCAGGGTGGGAAGGACAGTTCCTGCTGGGATACCTGGGAAACAGTTAACGCACCGCGCCATGTGGGAGGAGCGTCTCTCACACACTGTCGTGTTTCTTTTTCTCCTTTTTTCTTCTTTTTTTTGCTTCTTCTTCTTCTTCTTCTTCTATTTTTTCTCTTCTTTTTTTCTTCGCGAATTGTTTGTTGAATTGTTCTGCAAACATAGTGCTTAAAGTGTAGCCAGGAGAGGCCCGTTTGCAAAGAGGACTGGGGCCAAGCCACAAGAGCACCACAACGGCATATTGTCACTTTGCCCCTGGTGGTTTGGATTGGTGGTCTGGGGATTCCCTCCCCTGTAAACCCAATGGGAGACCGAAACCGAACCATCGAGGCGCTGGTGGCGGGCTGTGGAGCCCTGGGCCTTTGGGCCGCAGCCCCCGCCTTTGCGGTGGCCGCGCCACGCGTGGCCGGCCCGGCGGGCGTGGGCGCAGCGGGCGCAGGGGCGCGGGCCCAGGGCGCCCCGCGCGGAGTAGGCGGGGATCCTTGGGAGGTTTGGAGTGGTTTCTGATTTGAGGTGACGCCTGTTGATAGCCGCTCAAAGCGTTTAGCAAGGGTTTCCAGTGGACAGTTCTTCGTTGCTTGGCTTCTTGTTTTTTTTTTTTTTGCTGGTCATGTTGTTGTTCTTTCTTTTCCTGTTCTTTTGCCTTCTATTGTTTTTCTTGGCTTCTTGTTTCATTCCTTCCAAATTCCCTCCAGGTGCCCCGGTGCTGGGCGCTGCGTTGTGCGCCGCCTCCGTGTCCCTGGCCCGGCGCTCGACGCGCGCCAGCGGCGCCAGCGCCACGGCGCGGCAGGCGGTGCTGACGCTGGGCACGCGGGGCTCGCCGCTGGCGCTGGCGCAGGCGTACGAAGCCAAGAAGCGGCTCGGGGAGGCCGGGACTTGGGGTTTTGAGTCGGTTTGGGTTTGAGTTCTTGGGAGGGGGGTTGAGGGATGAGCGATGGGAACCACGGTGGGAAACTACTGGGTTTCGGAAGGTGAGTGGTCGGGCTTGTCCAACCCCCAAAAGTAAACTGCGAGCAAACCAATCCAAAAGGACATCAAGGGTTTGCGTCCTTTGGAAGTTCTCTTAGATGTTCTTTATGGGAGGGTGCACCAAAGAGGAGAGTAAGGTGTCAAAAAACGCCAACTAATGAGTGCAGGTCCGTGAAACTTATTGCGTTCTGTGGAATGAACATGGATGCTGGATGGATTTGGGCCAATTGGATTCACAGGCTAGTAAAACGAGCTCATTCCTCATTTCCGGTTTGGACACTGGGTTTCATTTGTCATAGAACTCAAAAAGACGAACAGGGGCCCGGGTTTGCCACGTTGCCGCTGTCCCAAGCAGCTGCTGTCGGTGCTGTCAGTTTGAAGGCCTTCGAGGAGCTCGCGGGCGACGACGCGGTGGAGATTCGCATCATCTCCACCACAGGCGCGCGTGGGCCGCGGGCTTTTGGGTGTGGAGGGTCCCTGTGCCAAGGGTTCTTGTCGTTCATCTTCTGGGCTGAAGGAAGGCCTTTCCGGCAAATGCTCATGTTTTTCTTTTTGGCGTTTTTTGAAGCCACTTAAAACTTAAGTGAACTTCGGGGCCAAACAATTTGGGTGTGCCCGTGTTGCACCGACCGGTTCCCGACGGGTTCCCTTCCATCTGGCCAAAGCAGTTCGCCTTTCGCCTCGGCGATCAGGTGACCAGCGCCTGGAGATCTCGCTGGCGGAGATCGGGGGCAAGGGCCTCTTCACCCGAGAGCTGGACGTGGCGCTGGCCTCCAAGGAGCGATGGCTTCGGATCCAATGAGCCAACCCACAAAGGGTACTCACCAAAAAAGGAGAGACGCATCAAGAGCCGAATCAATCTCGGCCTTCGGAGAAGAGTTGAGTCGAAGTCCTTCAGATGGGCTTCCAGCGTTGCAGGTGTCCGACTCTGTGGCGAGCGACGCCTATTGAGTGCAACAAATGTCATGGGCCCCATTCTCATTTGGTTGGGGAGGAGCCGCATGCCGCAGTCTACTCCAAAGGGCTTCAACTCAGCCAAAGGCGGCTCTCACGCCTTGGAGAAACAATGGCTTCCCCCCAGAAGCTGACCTATGCAACGATCCTCAATCTTTCCTTGTTGGTTGGAAAAGACCCCGTTGGGTTCTTTGGCTTTGGCCAGTCCTAATCCGTCCACAGGACACCACAACAAGAGAAACGGCTCCCTCTTCAGGGGTCATCACTTCAGAATAACACCATCCATCATCCAAGAAGGGCCCCACTTCATTTCCAGCGAAAAGGGGGGGTGTCAACGGCATTTGGCGGGTATTTGGTGCTGTGTTTCTCTGGTTTTTTGGCAATTCCTGGGGCTGGTTTCCAAGGGTGTTCCATTATGGCAGATGGTCGCCCTCGGATTTTTCGACATTTCGCCGGTTGAACTAGGCATGCGAGTCCGCGAGTCCCTGACTCATTCCTTCCACCAGGAGGTGGACTTCTGCGTCCACTCCACCAAGGATGTGCCCACCGATCTGATCCCGGACACCGAGCTCTGCACCATGCTGCCCCGCGAGGCGGGGCGTGGCTTGAGCGATGTCGAGTGGTGTGACCGTTGGGTGGCCCTCCAAGTGGTGGACCGAGGCCTGGGTGGTAGTTAGGGAAAGCCAAAGGAGACGGTTGCAATTTTAGAACATGGACCGATTCCAATTTTAGGACATGGCTTGTCCTTTGGGTGCAAGCGATCGGAACCCTACCCTGGCATGGTCTGGGTGTCGAGGGGTCATTTTCGGATCAGGTCATGCATCTCCCTATGTCCCAAGTGATTCCAATCTCGGCCCCCCATCAAAGTCAACCAGAACAGATCAACTTTGTGTTTGGTCAGAAAAGACCAAGAGACCAAAGACCCAAGTGGTGCCCCCTTCCGAGCCCAACGCCAACAGCGGCCCCAAGCCCCGGCTCCGCGCTCAGGACACCCGGGACGTGCTCATCAGCGGGGACGAGGCCATCAAGAGCATCGAGGACTTCCCGGACGGCTCCCTCATCGGCACCGCCTCCCTGAGGCGCCAGGCCCAGATCTACGCCAAGAACCCCAACGCGCCTCTCCGGCAAGCCCAAAAAGAACACGGCAAATTTTCAAGGGGGGGGGTTGCTTTATTATTATTATTATTATTATTATTATTGTCATCTTTTTTTTTCTTCCCCCAACGGCCTCTCCAATTTCGACTTTTGTGGTTGGCTCAAAAGTCGGTTGGGGTAGCCAAACTAGCCTGTTTTTGTTTAGCCCCGATTGTAGCTTTTGGTTTATGGGCCCAAACATGGAATACCCCTTCTGTCCCACAATGTTCCAACCCAGAAGAGAGGAAGATGGTCTTGGGTATCCGGCTTCCCATTTCGACCTTTGCCCTTTTGCACTCTTGGAGTGAGCTGATCCCTCCATTTTGTGTGAGAAAAGCCCAACCTGAGGCCGTTCGAACTTTTCGTCCGGTGAATCACCGGTCAAGGACACCATTGAAGGTCGAACACGAAGCCGGGAAAACCAAACCGGGGAGCGCAGAGTGGGGGGGAGTGTGGAAATTCGCCCTGGCTTTTTGTGAGGTGGGAGGAACTTCGACTCCCATGACATTTGGGTGTTTTGTTTTGAGGCTACTGTTTTTAGGTTGGTTAGGGACACCACGCAACCTGAGTACATTTTTTGGGTCCCGCTATGAGGCACCCTCAAAGGGCGGTCCAGCCGTTTGCTTCCGACCTTTTGAGTCCATCGCTCGGTGCCTGAGGTGAAGTGCGTGAACTTCCGTGGCAACGTGCAGACCAGGCGCGCCGCGCTGCTGCCGGGTCGACGCATGAACGAACCTGGCAGAGGGGCTGTTTGCCGAAGAAAGTGAAGTGCCCTTCTGAAATCATTCTGATGAGGACCCCCTCAGCAAAGGGTAAATTAAAGGTCAAACCCAAATGTGACACCAAACAAACAAAGTGTTAATCCTGGGTTGACTGGCACGGGGCCCGCAGAAACACTTCCGGCCCTTCAACAAGATGAACCTTGCTGATGGCAGTTTGCTTGTGGTGTTCTAGATCCGGTCGAAACATTTCGGACTTCTTCTTGGGGCCCATGTGGGTCGCTTTGCCAGGGTGTTTCGTCAAGTGCAGCTTTGCTTCAGCGTACCTACCAGTTTATCCACCACCTCAATTTATCCACCAGGATTTCATGACGGTTGCAGAATTGCACCAAACTTCCCGGCATTTTGGTTTGCTTGGTGGCTCCCAGCCATCCCCTTAGCTTTTTAGCCTTTTAGTGTTTAGTGGTAGTTTCCATTTGACCCACTAAAAGCTAAACTTTAGCGGGGCATCTGAGGGCAGCCCAGTTTAGTCTGCATCTTGCCCACAGCCGCGTAACGAGGCACTGATCCCGGACTGAACCATCCAGAGATGTGGAGCGCCAGGCTCCGCAAGCTGCAGGGGGGCGACGTGAAGGGCACCTTCCTGGCCTACGCGGGCCTGAAGCGAATGAGCATGGAGGAGCGTCGAGCGTCAGTGGGTTTCGGGTGCGTGACAGGTGCCCCCTGCCAGGTTTCAGGTGATTTTTTTCTGTGGTTTCAAGACTAAATTTGCCAGAATCATCTACTGTCCCAAGGAAATGGCAAGGCGCTTGGCTTTGTACTTTTTGACGGGATCATCTTAGTGTGAAGAAGGTTGTTGGCCAAGGCCTGAAACAGGGCCTAACAGGGATCCGGTGAAAACGTCACCCTTCTGTTGGTCAACTTAAAGTGCGCTTCTCTTTGGTGGGTGATTTTGCAACGGCGCCACCTTGACAGTTCCCTGCGAAGTGGACCCCATCCGTATGGCCGACAGGCGCCACCCATGTTGATACCCACCCATGTGCCACGGCCAGGAGCACGCGACCAAGGTCCTGGAGTGGGAGGAGATGCTTCCTGCCATTGCCCAAGGCTGGGCACAGGCTCTTTGGTCCCCCGTGCTATTTGCAAAATACGATAAATCCGAAACCTGACAGAAGAATTGGAAGCCCGAGTAAGGGACCATCACAAGCTTGTTTTACCTCCAAGTGAGCTTGCCATGAAATGGGCAGATGCTATGACCATTCTTTCCCGTACTTTCTTGCACACGGCCAGGACGGTGGTAGCTTCGAATGGCTTGCTTGGACTTGGGTGTTCTTTTGAGAATGGCCTTTCCCCACCTATCCCACCCTGCAACCTTCAACCTTTTAAGAAATGGTCAGTTTCCCCACTGCACATGGATGGCCCGCATTTTTTGTTTTTTTGTTGCATGTGTGTCCCACAAAGAGGATGGGCCATTTTCCCGTGGCCGACCAGAGGTTTACCTGAGAAGCACAACTCAAGAACACCTTTGTGGACTTTTTTCAACACAGGGGAATCCCCAAAAGGGTGGGTCTCCTGTGGGTCTCCCTTTCAGTCCCCAAAAAATGGGACCAGCCGCAGGCGCCATCAGCTTCCAGTGCCGCTCGGATGACGACCGCGTCCTGAACTACTTGAAGCCGCTGTCCCACGACGACACCTTCCAAGCCCGGAGCCCCGGTCGGCTTTTCCACCCGCTCCCTAGATGGCTCTTCCTTTTTGAGAGAGGAGCCAACCCCTTTTTGGGGTTGGTTTGAGGGGAAACGAAAGGTACATCCACTTCAGGGTTCCCCCAAAGGCGGGTTTCTCAAAATGCTCCTAAAGTGGCAACGGTTTCCTTTTGTTTTCCTCTGCTAGCCAAATAGGGTCCACCATTTGGAGAACCTCGCATATTTCCCCTTTTCGTGGTTTTGAACCTCACCTCTTGGGCCAAGTCAAGGTTAGTTTCTTATGGGCTGTAGGTTCTCGTTAATAATTCCAGGGATTGGGGAAGAAGAATGTGATCATAATTTCTGGAGCTATTCTATCATTAACAATCCTATCTCTAAGTCCTGTAAGTTAATGAATCTTTCCCTGAATGCATTATTCTTTCCTTGTCATTCATCTTTCTTTGTCATTATCTACCTTCAAGATCCAGAGACAGATGACAACTAAGGAATCCCAAGGATATGAAAGAATAATTGGTTGGAGGTAGAGATCCAACATTAGCAATTAAAAGGATTCAAGTTGTTAGCGAAATCCTTGTAACTCATGTTTAGGTTGGTTTAGTTGTACGTTGTACCCTCCCACTTTTGCGTCCCTTTTCAACTTGCCGTTGGGTCAGCTCCGGCCGTTTGCGTCCGTTTTGAGCCCCCGGGCCCCGGGCCCCATATCTACTTCGACCGAGCGCAGGCGGTGACCTGCGAGCGCGCCTTCCTGGCAGCGCTGGACGGGAACTGCAAGACGCCCATCGCAGGCCGGGGATTTTTTTTGGCGCTCGAAGCCGCCAACTTTTCCTTCGGCTCAAGAGCTGAAATTCAGTTCGATCGGTCTCTTGATCTTCTAAAAGGAACACCTATTCCATACTTGCATAACTACCCTCCCACCAGCTATTTTTGGAACCCACCAGAAGTCATGTTGTATATTTGGTCCTTTCAGGCTCTTTCGGCTTGCTTTGCCCAAAATGGACCGATATGTCAAACCACTTCTGCAGATTGACCCTGAATCGATCAAGTCTGCCAAAAGGTAAGTCATGCGGGTGCTTCCCAACATCGGGGACCCCTTTGTTTAAATAATAATGATGGTCTTCAACGGACGCCATGAGGGACACCACGTGGCCTATTTTCAGGTGGTTCCTTTCCAGGTTGGAAGGCTTGAGCATTATGAGTATTGTTGTTATTCCTCCAATATTGTTGTGATTATTGTTAGCACTATTATACTATGATTGTTAATATTCTTTATCATCATTGTCATTTGTTGTTATTGTTGTCGTTCATAGATATTGTTGTCATTAGTAATCATCATGCTGTTGACTCTTGCCACACCCTATGCATATTGGCACAAACCTACCATCTGGTGCCTGGCGTGGATTGGGTCCATCCATATTTTTGAGGCCAGGTCTTGGGGTGGGATGAAATCCTGCATCACCCAAGAAACCATGGGAATGAAGCCATTGTTCGTTGGTATTTACAGGGGAATGATCAGGGGTTCGAAAGTGTGGTGCGAGAAGCGGATTTCGTCCATCCACAGGTCCCCATGTTGCTCGGCACGATCCCGTCCGGTGCCGAACGCTAGATCTAGATCCACCTGTGATCTATGCAAGAGCAAAGCGCCAAAAAGATCCACAGGTCCCCTTCGACGCATGCCCCGCGTCGCCGAAAGCCCGCAACCCGCAGGCCAGGCCAAGGTGGTGGACGGCGAGCTGCACCTCCAGGGCCTCGTGGCCTCGCCCGACGGCCAGGAGCGACGGTGAAGCGGGCGGTGGGGGGGGGGGCGCTTTGGGGCGCTTTGGGGCATAATTTCATCCTCGGATCAGTTTAGTCCTGCAGAGTCAGAATTTCCGAATTCTGGGCGAAGTCCAGGGGTTTGAATCCCCTGCCGCATAGGTGTGTGTCAAAATACGGATTTGAACCACTCTTCCTTTTGGTTTCCCTTTAATCCAACCTAAACACGGTACATACACACACACACACTCCTGTTGGTGTGAATTTTGATTAGGGGACCTTTCATGGACAGCATGGTGGCGATTTTGGGCGGGAGCCTTGGCGTTTCGGTCAGGAGATCTTCCGTGTGGAGAGGAAGGGCGCCGTGCCGCTCGGCGAGCGATGCCGAGTTGCACCTCTCTTCTTTGGTGCATTTTGCTTGGCTGTTAGGACTTTAACTTTTTGCCAACTCATGGGTTTCCATTAAACCCACTAAAAGTTAAACTTTTAGCAGGGGAGCAGAAAGCCACTGAGTCTTGTTCCCCTTGCCCTCTCTCCGCCGCTTTCGTTCGGCGCAGGTCGGAGGCCACGGAGGTGGGCCGCGACGCGGGGCTCGAGGTGCGGAAGGAGGCGGGGGAGGAGTTCTTCCAGAAGATGCAGGCGCTTGGGGGCGGGTGGGGGCTGGGTGGCTTCTGGTGTTCCGTTTCTGGCTGGTTTGGGGGTCCTCTCCTTCCGTGTTGGTTGTGTTGTTTTTGGGGGTTTGTGGCCCGTTTGTTTGGGAGGTTTGGGAGGTTTCCGCTGTTTTTGCAGTGGTTTGGTTCGTTGGGGTTGTGTTCGGGTTTTTGTTGCCAGCTTTGGGCTGGCTTTGTTTGGGCTCGTTTTCATAGTTTTGTGGCTTGGTTTTTGTTTGTTGGGTTGGGTGGTTGGCTGGCTTTGTTTTCTTAGTCAAAGCCAGCAACAAGTCAAATCTGCCAGTCATGCTACAGACCAATTGCATGCGGGAAGCAACAAGTCAAACATGTTCTGGCAAGTAGACTCAGCAGGTCGGTTGTTGCTGACTCCTGTTTGCCCACCCCAGTTCTTACTCAGAAGGACCCCCAAAACAGAGTCTTCTCCTCACTGATACAGGGGTCAACATTGGGTGGAGGAAGGTTTCTTTGAAGCTCTTGGCAGGTTTGCGAGCTTTCGCTTTTCAATCCGCTCTGCATGTTGGGCCGCAAAGAGCAGTACCGCGTTTTGCTGGCAGCAGCTGTACCCGAACCCCATTGCCCATTTTAGTGGGCGTCTACTACCTGGTTTGATGAGGGTTGCCTGTACTTGTCTCGCAGGACTACGTCCAAGAGGTGGCCGCCGCAAACACGACGCTTCCACTCGAGACAGCGGATATCCTTTTTTGTTGAGTTGGCAAGCTTTAGACCATTTGGCTGTGGGTCAAAAATAGGTACTCAAAATGAAACCATGGTAAATGGAACCAAGGACTAAAACCTGCGGTCCCCTGGCGGTTTCATTTTGACCCATACCCATTTCTTTAGAACCCATTTTGGGTTGCGGACACTCTGCCCCCGCAGTCGGCACCCTTTCCTGTTGCAGCCTTTCGTTGGAAGATTCGGGTTCTCGTTTTCGCAAAGGCCTAGAAAGCTCCAACCAGTTACAGGAGTTCAGTATCATGACATGATGAGTGGCTCATTTGGGGAAGACGTATGGATTGGGGGGAGAGGTTGTGCTTGTTGACCCGGGCTGGCTCGCCAACTTTTGGATCGGGGGCTTTGAGGTTGACACTGCCTCGGCACTGCTCACGAAATGTCAGCACAGACCTTTCACCTTTTGTCCAAGCAAGGAGCGGCCATTCCTTGGAGGCCTTCAAGGTGTGAGCAGATTCCATAGCTCTCCGCGATTGCTCCGGCCCAGGAAACCTGTCCGAGGTTAAGTTGAGTGAGGGTCCAACCTTCCGCTGGCCTAGCTGCTGTCGGCCTAAAGATGGCAGGCAAAAATCGGCGAGCATCGCCACCATTTTACCTCAGCCGTGGGCGGCAACGCCGCTCGCGCAAAGAAGCAGACGCTGCACATTTTTTTTGAAGGAGAAAAACGACGCCGCCGCCGAATTTTGAGATCTAACCTGTGGAGAGGAAGGGTTGGAGGAAGTCAACAGAAACAATCATAAAAGGCAGGGCTGAACAGTTACAACTTTTCTCCTCTTGTCTTGATCTAGATCTGGCTTTCTGGTGCCCTGAAATCCCTTGTGAGTAGTTGCGACCTGTAATTGCGAGCTGCAGATCAGCAAGCTGTGCATGTTGGTTGGTAAACACCGAGATGTGAGGGTTCCGTTGGTAAGCCGAAAGAAAACCACACCAGGGTTATACGTAAGGTGTACTTTCGGGGATGTTCTGCGTGCAGAGATTCAATATAGATATTACATTCCTGCTCTGAATTCATCAGGGGTAGCACGGTAGAACCCTATGCGAAGATGATTTGTCAAGTTGCTTTCTTTCTAGGGCCTTTTATTTGCACGCTGGCTGCGGCTGTGTCTCAAATTAACGGTCAGCATCTACTGTCATTTGCAGCCACCTACTGTTGCCAAGAGTATGAGATTGGTTGCAGCGACCAAACAACCATTGTAGAATATGTTTTTCTGCTAACGCGGTTGGCATGTCAGTTGGGGACAGCACTCGCATTGGGAGAATGGACCAGAGACCCTCAAAGGGGCTCTGGTGACACGTTGTGCTGGCCTTAAATGGGTTTTGACAACTCCTCTCTCGACATTATCCTTTTTCTTCAGACGGCCATTTTCTGACCTCCGCCTGTTCTTCCCCGCGCATCTTCCTTTCCTACCCTGGAAAACATCAAGGAACCCAACAAGGGCTGACGGAACGTAGATGGCACAATTCCCCTGGTTTTATGCTCCCAGGCCGGCGCCCGACAAGGACCGGATGGGTTTCGAAAAGAGGGCCAGGACAGAGGCCCAAAGGGTGAAATAGGATGGGCTGCAAATTTTGGTCTGGACCCTTTAAAAGAAAAACATGACATGCAAGTGCGGTGTCAACAATAACCAATCATGCACCCTGCCAAAGGTACATGAACATGAGGATGGGAGAAACGCGGTTGAACGGGGTTGACCGCCTGGTCCAGGAAATTAGGAAGTTCTTGATTGGACGTCGGCTCTTGGTTGTTTCACAAGGGAAGGACCCTTGCCCAAAGGATAGATGAACTGGGGTTCATCAGTCTGGCCCCCAAGAGCCTGTCTCTCGTCTGCTCCCTGTTTTCTGACCGGCTGCAAAGGTGCTTCGGGCATTGAGGCCGCCTTTTGCCCGTTCTTTTTTCGGGCGCGCAGAATCCACGCGCCGTTTTCAAAATTGCGAACACCCCTGCCGGCTGCCAGTCCCGAGAGCCCGGCGACAGAGACCGTCGCGCGCTGAGAGTCGAACGAGTGCGGCGGGCGTACGAGCAAATGGCTGCAGGGTTTGCAAGGCCGGGGCAAAGGCCCGGGCAAGATGGAAAACGGATTGGATGGATTGCTCAAGTTGTTCTCCGAGAGAATTGCCAATTTGTGGAGCATGAGTCATCCGTTTGACTCCCTGAATGGGGATGTTGTGCGCCTAGGTTCATTCAAGGGCCAAGACCACCGTTTGCGGTTTGACTCAGCATGACCTTGTTTGGGGTAGCAGCAGAAGGCGCCGATTTGATTGGCTTGGCGGTGGGATAAAAGGTTGCAACAATCTGAAGCTGCTCTTTTGGCTGTGGCTCAAAATTAGACTGGAGGGGTTACGCAGGTTTTGGTCCATGTTTCCACTTACCAGCAGTCCATTTTGGTACCGGTTTTTTGAGCCACAGCCTTTTGTGAAACAGTTCCTCGTTCCCCGAACTTCCCAAGTCGTCCCGCGGCTTTTTTTGCTGTTGGGAGGGGAGGGGAGGGACAATCGTTGGCTGAGAGGGACATCGTTCATGTCATAAGAACTCCGTTGCAGGTACCGGTTCAGGGGATGTGGCTGTGGTTGTCAAGACCGTTTTGGGATCCCCTTTTGAGGGATTGGTGATTTCACCACCCGATTTAGAACCTTTAGTGGGGATTGGTTGATGTTCACTGGGGGTTCGGGGGCATGTTTTTTGCCGCCTCAGCCCAGGTCGCCGGGACGAGCGGGATGCCAGCGCCCCAACGGGCCTGCCTGCAAGCTGTGGGCAGGTTGTGAGAGAGAGGCCCTACATGCGGAGTGCCGGTGAACGGCTCTAAAACGTATTGTTGTTGACACATTTAGATTTTCCTTGAGTCCTGACGTGGCTTCTGTGACGGGAGAAGGTGGGGCCCTGGGCTATGCGTTTGTCAAATGTGGACACTCATGTAGTTTGTTGCTTTCCTGCATTCTCCTTCAGCACCAACCAAAAGGCGGTCTAACTAGTGTTGCATTGTGTATGAGACCCTCATTCATTTGCTGTCACTGGGTTTGCGAATTGGTGCCAGCAAGGGCCAGCACCAGAAAGCCACAAGCTATTCACCTTTAGGGTCGGTCTAAGGACATTTTTTGGGATCATAAGTCTGCTCGACATCGCCAGGGTCGTGGGTTTGCGACCTCACTGAAGGTTTGAAAAAGGGATCCTTTCGCTCATGGCCCTCCAGAGGGGGATACGCATTTGAGTCATGGTCGCTCCAAAGATCCTAGAACAAGTCCGGTCCCTGACAAAGATGAATCAGGAAAGAGCCAAAACACGTGTTTCTGCTGCCTCAAATTCCTGCAACGAAAAAAGTTTCGGCACGCTGATACGGTAGTTGAAACAAGTTGAAACTAGGAGTGGGACGCCTAAAAACACAGATTCTCGCCTTTCAGCCTCACACCATGCCAAAGACTACGGCGCTCGAGTCGAGGGTCCAGAGAGGTCGCTCCTTGAGCAATAGGTCCCGCCCCTCCAGGACTACCAGAGGGAGGCTACCCTGGGAGATAAGCTGGGTAAGGCTCGAATAGGCATTATGAAGGGTTTATCGGGGACAGCCCCTCCACCAGAGTTTTGCTTGGCCCAGGACCGCGACAGAGGCGATCGCGAGCGCGGCGACAGAGGTGACAGAGGTGACAGAGGCGACAGAGGCGACAGGGGCGACAGGGGCGACAGGGGCGACCGCGAGAGACGCCCTGCGCGAGGCCCTAGAGTGGCAGATCTGCGGTAGGTAGCGCCTTTTAGCCCAAAGTCTTAGAAGGCAGTCAGTTCTGGGACCCTTCTTGGCATCATTATGCATTTTGAGGTTCACTAAACACTCTGAAACACATGCTTATTTGGGGAGGTAGAGTCACAGCCACAGGAATGAAGACTGGCAGTTGGAGGGGCGGAATCGGTCGGACAGGTCTGGTTGTTGAAAAGAACAATGATGCCCTAGAATGGTACACGAAGCAAGGGCCATGTCTTCCTGCCATTCCCTCATTCTGCTTCAAGCAGCATTCGTACGTCTTGCCGTCTCCCTTTCAGAGCCGCTACAGACAGAGGGTCATGGCTGGACGGCAGTGTTCCTTTGCCTTTGGATTCAGACCTCCACCGCCCACCCCCCAAAGAAAAAGAAGAGAAAAGATCAACTAAAAAAGCACAAAGAGCAACGAGGAACTTGTTTTGAGTGGGCTTCAGTGCTGTTTTTCGGGCGTAGGGGTCAGCTGGTTGGCGAGTAAAGGGGCGGTTTTTCCATGCTGAGGATCGAGACCGCGAGCCCGGACCCCAGGACCCGGCCACGAATGGGGTTCTGTGGGCAACAAACAAGGTGTCCTTTTTGGTCGTTTTGCTAGAAAAATGGATGGCCCTGGTTTACCTGGTGGTTTAATCATCTACCAGGGCCATCTATTTCCCCTAAAAGGACACCTATGGCAACAAAGCTCTGAGGCGTCAGAACTCGGGGGGAAAGAGAAGGTACGAGAGAGTCTCCTTGCCATGAAATTCGGCTGGATCTCCGCCCTTTCTTCTATTCCTGAACATGGTGTTGGGTAGACCACTTCAATACCACGTTTTGATTGTGACTCGCATGTTTTGGTTTGAAGATCCCCCGAGTGCATGGTGAAGGAATTGATATTGGACATGTACGCGACCACGTGCACTGACAAGGCCCTTGACATTGTACAAGACCTCGGTGTCTGCCCGGACTGCAGACACGTGCTGCTTGTGGCCGGAACCATGAACAGAATGGGGGTAACTGTCCAATCCATTTGATGTTGCCACAAAAAAGGAGGGTGTGGCGAACATGAACAACGACATCTGATTACTGTAGTGAGTGATGATTTCATTTGTGTCTCGGCACATTTCGCTGCCCGCCCCTGCCCATTTTGTGCACTGCATGCGTCTTCTTCCCGTGATTGCAGGCAAAGGCAAGGGCCCCCCCCTTCAGCCCCCTTCAGAAGGGAGCTCCAACACCTGGGTTATATCAGCCTGACCCATCTTGGCAGAACCCACCAGATCTTTGAGTCTTGGGCACTCGAGCGGGAAGCCAG
Organism: Effrenium voratum; assembly: GCA_963377175.1. NCBI lineage: Eukaryota > Dinophyceae > Suessiales > Symbiodiniaceae > Effrenium > Effrenium voratum. The sequence continues at coordinate 333,105 of CAUJNA010000813.1, read as the reverse complement.
TGAGTTGCTCCTGACGATGAAGGCTTTCAATATTCCTTGCAGGCTGAGGAAGCTCACGGGGTGCGGAAGAACCCATCTTGCTGTTTGTTCGCTTGTGTTGGAAGGTTTTGTGACTTGACGGCTTGATGGAGATTGCTGTATGGCCGGATGCCCAAAATCAGCCGTGTGTTCCTTTTGTTTGTTTCCCTTTCAAGCCGCTAAACAAGGAGGTCGTCACCAGAGTTGGGCAAACATTGATTGAACAACCAGACCCTTTTCCCTCTAAAAAACAAAATTGTGAAACATGTCAAAACGAGGCGTCCGCCCAACGCTGGCTAAAGTCAGCTCAGGTGGCATCCCCGGCAGCAACCCCCGGAACCTGAACGGTGCGTGAAAACGTCCAGAGCTCCGAACCACTCCGGATCTGATTTTTGGGCCTATCGGCCCCACAAAGCCTTCAGCTTAGGCCCAGCGAGCGCCGTGGCCGCGCAGAAGAGGATGGGAACTCTGCTAGAAAGGGCGGGGGGGGGGATCCGCAAAGTATAGACACCCTGCTCAAACGGGGCGCGCGTTGATGTCATTTGTTGCTGCAAAACGCGTGGAGAATACTTTGGGGTATGCATGGATGTGATCATTGAGATCTTGTGAGCTTGCAACGTGCCCATCGTCTTGCGCCAGGATGTTGTGCAACGTGGCGCTTTCTGTTTCAACAGAGTTCGCACAGCCCAAGATGTCCAGAGGGCAGATGTGAACGGAGCATGCTGGTCACTGCATGCTCCGTTTCTGGCTTTGGCAAGTGGAGAGAACATGCCTCTGGCGATTGCTCAGCTTTTGAGGTGCTGTGCCAGTCCGAATGTCCTTCCACATGATCTTTCTCTTGGCAGGCACTCGGCGTTGTCGTTTGTGACACTGAATGCTACATCCAATCCGCATGCTTTGGCAGTAGCGGGTCTTCTTTTGCACGCAAGGGAGGACATCCACTTCCGTGGCGATCCTGGCAGGCATTTTCCGCGCTCTTGAACTGACGAGCAGGGCTTACCTTCAGGCCAAGAAGGGTTCGGTCTTGCTAACGATGTTGGCGGAACAAAGCGCAACTCCCTGCCATGCGTGCTTGGCACAGAGCTTGTCCAACTCTATCCGAACGGAGCAGATGTGAATGCGAGGAATGCCCGGGGCCATTCTGCAGGACCTGACTCAGTCCCAGGCTGTGAATTGACCCATGCGCGAGGCGATTGAGCCTGGGAACCCGGCAGAGTGGGAAGGTCCAGAGCTTCAACAGCCATGCTGGCCTACAGAAATCCAGCAGTGAATTCAATGGTGCTAAGAAAGATGCCCGCAGGGCCATGAGTATGAATGGTGAGCCTGTTGGCGGACTTAAATCCCCATGTTAAAGAGTTTACCAAAGGGTTCGCAGCTAAAACTCATACCCAGACACGGGTATACCCATACACGGGTAGGTGTCAAAGTAGGGAGACCACACAGTTGTCGATTTCCTTGGATTTGTTGTTGAGTAACATTTTGAACCTTCAAGGGTACCCTCAACAAAACGGCACGCATGCATGTGTGATTCAAACCCGCGCCCCGGCAGGACGAGCGCGCTAGCAAGCGCCGACGCGAGGACACGGGGTGCCTGGAGTCGCAAAGTTCGCAACTCGGGGGGCCAAGCTGGGCGTCTTGGAGAGGAACACCTTCCCCCAAGAATTCGGCATTGTGTTTGTCTGCCTTCTTGTTTTTGCTTTTGTTTGTTCGTTAGTTTGTTTATGCATGTTTGATAGTTTGCTAGTTTGCTAGTTTGCTAGTTTGCTAGTTTGCTAGTTTGCTAGTTTGCTAGTTTGCTAGTTTGCTAGTTTGCTAGTTTGCTAGTTTGCTGTTTGTTTGTTTGTTTGTTTGTTTGTCTGCTTGCTTGCTTGCTTGCTTGCTTGCTTGCTTGTTTGTGTCATATTGTTTTGTTTTGCTTCGCTTGTTTGTTTGCTTGCTTGCTTGCAGTCGGTCCCAACTGCGACGGTTGCCTAATGTTTGCCAGCCAAAGGTGAGTATGTCTTGTGTGTGTGCGCGCGTGTGTGTGCGTGTTTGGTGCTTCTTTTTTTTTTTAAACCTGTTATCTTGGGTTAGTTTCAAAGAGAAACGAGAAGGCAGGAAACCCTTAGTTGGTCTGGGTTGGTGGTTTTGAGATTTGAACACCTGGTTCTTGTTCAGGGTAAATGCCAAAGCTCCAAACTACCAATCCAAATCACCAATTGGAGGGAATGAACGAGGGTGGGTCTCAGGACAATCTCTAGGAGTTTGATCTACATCCAGAGACTGCCGAAAAAGGTTGGTACATGTGCGGCGGGAAGCTTGCAAAGCAAGTCGCCCCTTCCAAGATTCTTCCAGCTTCTTTCAAGATGAACTCCTCAAAACACCGCTCCCTCAAATCCAACTTTTCAAACAACCACCATAGTCTACCCAACTCCCTCATGCAAAGTCCACCACCATATAACATGAGTCTGCGAAAACGCCTCAGACTGCATGCCGCAGCCAGCAGGACGAGGACTACCGGCGCCGGGGCGAGGAGGAGCGGCACCGCGGGGGCCCCAGCAAACTGAGCGCCGATCGCTGCCTGCGGGGCGATCGACATCAGCGAAATGGGGCTGTTGCACTTAAACCCAATAGGGGGTTGCTGTGCGCGTGGTAAACTACTTTTGGCGAGTTTTGTGTGTTCTTTGAGGGTAGCCTTTGAAGTCAGCTTCCCTTGAATTGCTGGTTTGGAGCCAGGTGGTTAGGTTGGGGCTCGTTTCCCGTTTACCCTCATCAAGAAGCCACTCCGAACCCAATTAAGGGCAGAGGCTGGCTCAAGGTAAACCAAAAGGAAACCGCCATCTTGGGGGTCCCTTGCTTTGATGCGGATTGGTTTTGGGGGAAAGTCGTGAGTCACGACTGGGGTTCGTTCCCATGTATAAAGGAACCTGGAATGGCGTTTACCTGACCAACCACCTTGAGGAAACCAACAGCGCGTTTCAAAGCCCAAGCCTGGCGGTTGCCGAATTCAGGTGATAGGGGAGGTTCTGGGCCCAAGATGCTAGGTAGCATGCTGGGGGCAACCCGGGATTTTTGGCCGTTTTTCTAAGGCAAGCAAGAGGAGGAGAGGAGAAGAGGCGATGAGCGGCCCGGGCGCCTAGAGAGATCTGGGGGTTGTTTGCAGCCATGGTTTGTCACGCATTCCCTGATTTGTCTATGGTTCAGTTGGGAGGGACATGGGGCAACTCGCTAGGGGGGCCTCACTGGTTTCTCCATGCCCTGTTGGACAAATCCAAGTAATTGTCACCGTGGCTCTTGCACAAGCCTTGAGGTTCAACCAACAGGTCACCAACGTAGTGGCTGACCTGGACACGTTGAGTATGCTATGGCAGGTTTGTTTGCTACGGAGTGTTTGGAACATCTTCATTTGTTTTGGACCTGGTTTCTGTTGGTTTTGATCTGTTCCAAGAATCACTTGGAGGTCGTTTTGGCATTTGGGCGATCTCGTTTCGCCATGCAGGGAGAACGTGTTGGGTTTCTTATGTGTTCCCCGCGAGCTTTGGGGAACCCACCCAAAGTCATTTGAGCGCCCCGGATCTCGCACTTTGTTTGCGATATTCGAAGGCTTCCACTCCAAAATGAGAACCATCGCTGCTCCACTTGGCTTGAGTCTCATTTTGGAGATGTCGCAACTGGGCCCACAGTCGTGGGACATGGGGTTTCAGGGCCACTTTCTGTGATACCAAGGTGGAATCTGCTTTGAAGTGATCCAGTGACAAAGTAGTCGCGGTCCTAAACAAATGGAATGAGGTCGGCGTGCTTTGACACCAAATTTCGTCATGACTAAAGTGTTTAAACATTTGGCCATGGGTCAAAATCCAAATCGTACCCCCAGCGAACATCCCAATTCCCACTAAGATAGGTTCTAAAATGGGTGGTGCTTTCACCAACCCCCCAAAATGGGATCAACCAAAACGGTCTTGACCACCACCGCCATTTCGCCCCAGGCGGAAGGAGGACGAGGGGGAGCGGAAGCGGAGAGAGGAGCAGGACCGATTCGAGGGCCCGAGGGCCCGAGGGCCGATTTCGAGGCCAGAGGCCGAAGGACCCGGGGCAACAGGTCATGGCCAGGGTGTACCTACCCTTCTGACCTAATAAGATTATTACCCAAGAATGACATTTTTTTTTTTTTTTAAATCATGATACTAATATTACGTAATATTAGTAAGACCTCAATTGCTTTTTGGCTGGAGCTCCAAAAAGGGGGCTACATGGGAACCCAAAAAAATTGCAACTGAGCAAACCCAGTGACCCCTGTTCAGCCCCTAGTTTAAACAACCTCCTTTGAATTTCTCGCCCAAGTGGTCCAAGTGTTTGAACTATTTTTCCCGGCCATTTAACATCGTTGCCACATACCAGCTGGAAAGAACCACCTGCCCCACCACCAATACCCTTGGCTTCCCAACATCTTGAGAACGCGAAACACACATCGGCACCGAATTCGAGCATTTGGAATTCTCTACAAGCGCCCCAGTGCTTGTTCTGCCTTGACTCTTAGTCCTGACCATCGGGCTGATCCGAGCGCCAGCAGAACAACGGAAGGCCCGTTTTCTTTTGCGGGGTTGCAGGTGCGGTCATCTCCCTTCAACCTTGGGTTGACTTTGAACATGCGAAGACTCAAGCAGAAAGGACAAGCACACATCAACGGGCGGGCCCTGAGTTGCGTGAGGGGAGCCCATGAGGTGGGGAGTTTGTGGGCAACCTGCCGCGGACATCAAATTCCATTTGCAGGTGTTTTCTGGAATCTCCTCCAACATGATTTCATACTTAGGGCGTCGACTAAATATAGACGAGACTCTGAAGTGTTTTAATGTACGCCAGCTTTGGGCACATCTGGGTACCTCTGGGTTACACAACCTCGGCCGGCGGCTTCTTCTCCCTCCAAGCACTGGGCAGGACAAAGTTAGAAGAGAGGAAGAGAAAAGGAAGAAGGAGGAGGACTGCGAACCTGCGGATGGCATGGCTGTAAGCTCGCCAACATCAAGTGATGTCAGCATGGCCATGCGCGGAACGTGGAGACTTGCTTAAGTTCTCGATTCTGGAATATGAATTGAAACACTACACATGTATACATGTACATGTAGGTATAGACATACACCCGTACCTACCCACCTGCCTGCCTACCTATCCCTACCTATCCCTACCTATCCCTACCTATCCCTACCTATCCCTACCTATCCCTCCCTATGCCTACCTATCCCTACCTATCCCTACCTATCCCTACCCATCCCTACCTATGCCTACCTGCCTGCCCGCCTGCTTGCCTGCCTGCCTGCCTGCATGCCTGCCTACCTGCTTACCTACCTACATACTCAACCCCTCCTCTTGGCATGCATTCAAGGTGAGGTATCAGCTAAGCACCGCATGAAGGGTTGCCAACGCAGCTCCAAAGCTCGAGCATCCAGCTTAGATGGGTCTTTCCAGCTCAAAAATGGCCACCAAAAAAGCGTTTGTTTCGATGTACCAGGGCAAGCCATTTTGGGCACCTCTTCCTGACTTCCTGACCCACGGCCATATTAGACGTCACCGAGGGGCCCGCGACAAAAACCGTGCGGTCCATCCGAGGACATGAGGCGGAGGGAGGAGGAGCTGCAGCGGCGGCGGGACGAGAAGCGGCGAAGGGAGGAGGAGGCGCAAGTTTTTCTCCCGTCTTTTTGTTGTTTTTTTTTTTTTTCCCCCCCTTTTTTTTCGGGGGGGGGGGGGGGCTTGGGGACGGAGGAGCGTGGGGGCTTGGGGATTTGGGTGATTTGGGGGTTGGAGGGTTTGGAGACTTGGGGAGGGGCAGGATTTGGTTCAGGCTTGGGCATAGACGCATCCCCCTCGCAAGGATTGGAGGACGCCCTACCCTGCCCATTTTGACTAAAACTCAACATGGTCGTTTTTGCCAAGCAGTAGCCAGGCCAGCATGAACTTTAGTCTGCCCCGGTTTCTTCTTGGTTCACCTTGTGTGCCCTACCCTTTACCCCAATGGACAATGGGACAATGCTGGCTCTTTCCATGAATCAAGGACTCCGTAGAGGCAAAACGTCCGATATGGACAAATACGACAGGGTCTTGGGTATAGCCCAAGGAACTCCTATTTGGCTGAAGCGGACTACCCATCCCCTTCGCCCAGGAAAGGAAGAAGGCTGATGAGGAGAGACGAGCCCGCGCCCAAGACAACCAACTGCAGTTGGAATGGGGTGGACAAGAAATTCATTTCGTGCAATCATTTAGCTGCCTGCATCATCTTCAGCTTTTCGCGTTTCGGCCACTGTTGTTTGAGCTCGATATGGTAGGGTGAAAGGGGACAGGTGAACATAGGCCCCCGCCCGAAAAAAATAAAACATAAAAAAACACACGATGGGCTTTTTTTTGGTTTCCATGTGAATCCATGGACCCGTGGACCCATTGATGCATGGATGCAGGGGACCAGGCAATTCCGGCAGGCCAAGCAGGCAGAGGAGCGCCGCCGGGACGAGGCACCAAGTCCGGCAATCCTGGGGGGGGGGGGGAATGAGCGAAATCCCCATGTAGACGAGCTCACCATGTCGGCCTTTTTGATTTTTGATGGGACCCAATTCTTGGTGCAGATTTTGGAATGATTGAGTAGTTGAGCAGATCTTTCAGCCAACAGCTGGGCTCAGGTGTTTTTGATTCCGGCGGGATGCCCGAGATTCGGGGTCTGCCCACTTATTCCAAAACAAGTACAAGTGACTGTGCAACATTTGGGTAAAACAGAGGAGTCCTGGCGGAAACTTGTCCAAGCCAGGGGGACCCTTTCAGGTTTCATGATTGTTTCTGGGAGGGTAACATGTCTCCCTTTCAATATTCGCTTTGCGGTTCTTTTTCCAGACACCCGTGGATCCTTGAACTGGCTGCTTTTTTTTTCTCTCCCTGCCGACCGTGGAACCTGAAACATCCTGCCAAGCTTGGCGAGAAGTGGCTGACACCCTCCCCCTCGAGGAGTCCGAATGAATCTCTGCGGTTGCAACGCCTTGCGCAGCCGTTTCTCAGGTTTTCCGGCTCAGGGGCCCTTCTTGGACGGATCAAGGCTTGCAATGGCTCATAGCCAGTTAAAGGGTCTTCTAAGTTTCATGGTGGCAATGTCTCACTCATGTGCCGAATTCCGTGGAGCCAATTTCGGAGTAAGTTCCTGAAATATGTGGGCAAAATATTGAAATGTGAGAGTTGAGGTGGTTGCAGGTCCAATTTTATGCTGGGGTAAGGGTTCGTTTTAATAGCAAGTGCGCCAAAGCAAACAGCTGGGAAATGAGGATGACCCTTCCCATTGCAGGTGTCCGCTCACCCAAACGGGATTCTTGAGCAACACTGGACCCGTGAGTCCTAAACGTCGGACCCTCTTTTGAATGGTGCTTAGCGAGACATCATCCTTCCTTTTTGGGTGGTTCTAAAGGGAAGCCGAGAGAACCAGTGGTTTGGGAGCCCTCATAAGACGCACCCATTTCGACCAGCGAACTCCTGCGCCAGGAGCGCAGAAAGATAGAAGAGGAGAGGAACAAGGAGGCGCCCCGGCGCACTGAGTCCATCGTGCTCATTTTCCGATGGACCATACCCCTGTTTGTTGTCGGATGTTTGTCTAATTCTTGACCCGGCAAATATACACCCGGGGGGGTCGGGACCCCGCATAGGAGTTTGAGCCTCTTCCGCACCCCGCATCGAAGGTTGGAGTTGGGTTGGTTTGTGACAGTCTCCCAAGTTCAATCGATGTTCTAGGCTGCTTACCTTTGCTGCTTGGAGCTCAGCCACTGAGTCAGTCCCCTTTGGGATGCTCCAAAGGGACGCTGGGTTCGAACTCCCGGATCTGCCGGTCTTTTGAGCCAAGCCGCCACCTTTGTCCACTGCATTCAGAGAATTTGGGGCCAGTGGTTTGGCCATCGGACGTGTCAAACTCGAGATTCGGACCCAACTGGCTGTAATTCTCGGCATTTTCCGCTTGAAGCCTTGAAGCCAACCTTCAGAAGGATGAGGGGCCAATGGAAAATCCGAGCTTCAACCAAAACCCACAACCATCAGAAGGAGGACGCGCCTCAAACACAACAAACAAAACCCACTCTTGGAGAAAACCGCGCATGCGTGCCGCAGGAGATGGAGCGCAAGCGCCGGGAGGACTGGCAGCGCCACGAGGCCTGCTGGGAGGAAACTCTGCTTTTGGCAGAAGCTGAAGTTGTCCTTCTTTCTTTTTCGGTGGACTCCGAAAAGGTCTGAATTTGGAATCTAAACAAGCTTTAATTTGAATTGCAGCCTTTTGGTTTGACCGTGGACTCCTCAATCCTTTTGCGCTGGATGACCTTTTTCGCTTCTCTGAACATTCAGTTGTCGAGTTGTTCATGGGCCGAGCTGACTGATTGGGGGTCCGTCAGGTGGCAGTTTGTGCTCGGATTTGGGCACGAAGAATCTGCGCGGGAGGGGGTGGGCGGCAAGCAAAAGTTGCAAAAGAAATGGCTAAACAGTTACACACTTTATTCTCCCATGATCATGAGGCAATTTGGTCATGAGGAAGAGGTTCAGGTTTAGGGTTTAGGTTGAAGGGTTTGGGTTCAAGGGTTTGGGTTCAAGGGCTCCGAAACGCTGCAAACCACGGGATTCGGGTTCAGCTTTATTGGTTAGGTTTATATTTCTTGGGTTTAGGTGTCGAGTTTGAGGGGTTTAGGTTTCCGATTTTTGGGGCTTACTTTCCGTAGGCCGACGGGACCCGAGCCGGAGCTCAAAACGCTGGCCCTGTGCATGCAGTTGCGGCCAACCCGGCCCGACAAGCGATGGGGCAGATTTCATAGTCGTGCTACTTGTGAAGGTGGTTTTGGCCCCTCGACCCTTCAACCCTCAGGTAACCCTTCATTGCTTTGGATTGGTTTGGAATTGGGGATTTGAATTTCCGGCTCCAATCCGCAGGGTGATTTGAGGGTTGAAGGGTCGTGGTTTTGATTTGCGGGTCCATGGGATTTGAATTTCCGGCGGTCCAGCGAAGCACCGGGCTCCCATCGAGCCGCCAGGAGGTCTGGTTCTTGTGGCCGGCTCCAACCCATGGGTGAACTGAGGGACTCTCCCCCCGGGAAATTCCTTGGCCTCGTTGGCTCCTTCCCAATTTTTGTTTTTTCTCCAACCACAACTCGGGACACTGGGGTAGTTTTTTTGATATGGCAGTTGGTCAACACCGTTTTGGGATCCCATTTTGGGGTAGGTGAATTCACCACCCATTTTAGAACCTATTTTAGTGGTTGGATTGGTTGATGTTCACTGGGGGCTAACCGATTTGGTTTGAAAAGCCCATGGCCATATGTGGCTCCATGGGGTCTTCGCCCAACCCACACCCAGTCGTCTTCAACGCCAGGAGGAGCTCCAGCGCCGGGCAGAGGAAGAGAAGCGCAAGGCGGAGGACGAGCAGCGGCGCCGGCCTGTGTCTTTGACCGCGGCAAGGGGGGGGGGGGTTCCATTTATTCGTTTTTTGTGCTCCTTTTTTTTTGGGGGGGGGGTTTTACAGTGGGTTTCTTGGTTTTTGGTGTTTCTCAAATCAAAATGGACTGCGGATACTCTTTTGGTCGGTATTTAAGGGAGACCCAAAGGACACCGTTGCCGCTTTAGAGGTCCACTATGACTATCGGTTTGTGGACAGGTTTCCCTTTTTTGGGTGCGAGTTTTTGTCAGACTAAGGTTTAGGGTTTGTAGGGGGAAGTTTTGGTTTATCCAACACAACCTGACCTGCAAAATGGTGGCGTTCTTTTGGTGTTCCTTAAGAAAGGGTACCAACTCAAAACAGACAATCTCCTGTTTCCCCTCGTGGATGGTTTGAACATCACTTGTGCGTTCCTTTTGGTGGGATGTTAAAAAGGGGTGCCTTGGATCCGGGATGGGGATGGGCTGACTGAAGGGGAATGGAAAATCAGGTGGCCCGTTTGTGCAGGTGGCATTCGTATGTTGGTAGGTTGCAGTCGATTAGTTGAAGTTGATTCATTGTAGTTGGCTTCCTAGATGGCTGGCTGGCTGGCTGGTTCGGAGCTGGCTGGCTGACGTATGATTCCTGCATTCATCATGCCATGAGAATAAGATAAAGGGGCCGAACCCAAGAAAGGAATCTCAAGGGCCCTTTAACCCACTCCCCGAGGTCCAGCGCTTTGTACTTTCTGGGAAGACTCCTAACTCTTGAGCCCACCCAGGACCTCAGTTAGCAGGTGTCAGTTGTCGCCAGAGATCTGGAGGCAGTCTGCGCGTGCCAGGAAGAGGAGGGAGGAAGAGGCCAAGGTCCTGCGACAGCAGCAGGCGAGAAGGGAGAGGGCAGCGACAAGAACAAAGAACAAGAATAAGAGCGACAACAACCAGAACCACAGCCAGAACCACAACCACGAACTCAACGAAGAACGCAAGTTTAGTCACAACGACCATTGCAAGCACAATCACAACCATAAGCACAAGCAAAAGCAGGCCAGAACAAGGACCACGCGCACAAGCACGACGACAACACCGCCGAGCGTGGCGGCGACTATGACCATGCTCCGAAAAGAAGAGAACACAGAATCATAAACACAACAAACACCCGCACTACAACAAGACACCCACGAACCACTAGAAGACACTAGAAGGAGGGGGGAATCCAACCAGGAGAGACACACTGCCGCCACACCACAAAAAAGAAGACAACAACCAATTTAAGGGCCTAAAGTTTACAAACATTATTCACCTGTGAACATGAGGGAATTTGGTTCAATTGTAATTTGCCGAGCCCACTAGCTTGACTGTTTCCAGCAGGTGTCGAAACCAGAAACTGGGGTTGTCCTTCAACTTGTTTCGATGCTGAACAAATACGTGGCCATAGCATCCCACACTCCGTTCGCACAAACGCAAACATAGCTGTCCCAGCAGTTGGCATGGACGGCACTGGTTTCAGTTTGGTTCTAATCACACCAGTGGATTCCATCTAGTCTTCGAAACGGAACTCGACCTTTTGGTTTCCCATTTTGGTCCATGTTTTGTCAAGGTCCCAAGCAGTCAACATTTCAATTCCAGGCCCTTCAGCCAACTGAGTTGTAGGTCCTTCAGCCAGCCTGGTCATGTCCAGGTTCCTTGGGCAACTGAGCCGTACGAGAAAGCACGTCTCAAAAAGTTCTGGTGCGCGAGGCCACGCTCTCGGTGCTGCGGGTGCTCCAGAAGCTGTCGAACGCCAGCACCGCCCTCGGGGTCCCCGGGTGAGAGGTGCGCGGGTTTCTGGTGCATGGGTTTGTCTCAACATGAAGCCCCTGATGATAGGTGTCCTTTTTGGTTGTGTTGCTAGAAAAATAGATGGCGATTCCTGGTTTGCCTGGTGGTTTGATCATCTACCAGGGCCATCTACTTCCCCTAAAAGGACACCTATGCCCCTGATGGTTTCCTTTCGGTTTCCCTTGGAACAACCACCCCCAAAAAGGGTCCTCAAGCAACACACCACTGTTCATCGGGTCTTTGTTGGCTCACATACATCATCGCCGGAGTTCGGTCACCTCGGGTGCGGGTACACAGGCCTGAAAGAACATGTTTGAGTGGACTTGCCCCGCTGACCAAATGACGCCCCGACGGTTGGCAGAGGCTTCAGAGGCGCTGGCAGAAACGCGAACCGAGCCGAACCACAATCCAAGCTCGGGTAGGTGAAGGGTAGTAAAAGACAGTCCCAGCCACAACAGGTGCGGATCTCCGCCCTTTTCATTCTTTACATGTTTTTGGGGTAGACCCCTTTCGTCGAACCTAAAAAAACACCCGAAAGCCTAAAGCCTATGGGCAGGGTCTGAATCTACCAGGCGCTTGTGACTCCGAGGCCCCGACAACTTTGAGACTTTGAACAAAGAGCTCGAGGAGGTCGCGCGCCGATTGCGCCGACTTTGCGCAAGCGAGGGGATGTGGCGCATGGATCCGGGGGTCGGTTTGAGCTGATGTGGGTCCCTTGCGTGGGAAGCCTTTGTGAACGTATTTCAGGCGTGGGAGCATTGTAGAGATGGCAAATGTTTGAATGGTCGACCTGGATATGTAAGACACTGTGGAGGAGAGCAGAATTCCTCAGTTTGGAAGTCCTGCCGTCCGGCTGGTTGGAGCATCTAGAAGGTTTGGAATGGCGGCTGAGCACACATCCAGCAACAAGCTTCCCAACATTTCGTGCTTGAGAGCCAAGCAAACTGCCAGACGAATCCAATATAGCCACCAACCTGCACCCACCATTTCAACGGCGACTCTTTCCAGAAGACACCTTCAATCCTTGCAGCAACTCCGGCGTAAGCACCAACCGCCCATGACATGTTTCAATCACTTTGCCAGGCTCGGGTTTGAAATTTCGAGCCACCAGCAAGTCAAGGGAATACCCATCAGCCTCTTATATGAGTCGGCCCTGGCAAGAGGTTTATAAAGGGGCTACCTGTCTTGGGGTAGCTCTGGGTGCGTTCCTCTCGCGTGGAACCGCGAGGTTTTGGCCAACGAACTGCTGGAGACTGGAGCACAGCAGGACAGCCGGTCGGAGCATGGCTCCTCCCCGATGGGCCGACGTAAAGCTTTTCGTTTGAATGGGACAGCCCCCCCAAAGAATCAGCCGGGGTTTGGTTTTAGCTGGGTTCCCGCTAGGTTCAGAGGGCCGAGGCTTGGTTCCAAGTTGTACAGGGAGTGGACTCTTGGCCCAAAAGGTTTTCAGGAATATTTTGAGGGCAAGCTGAGTAGTAACATGAAACATGTTTTTACGACCGCTCTTTTTCGGAATCCCATCACGGTTGTTTGTGAGATTTTGAGATCGCATTGTGCAAAAAAAAGAAGGCTCGAGCCCTCTTTCTCATTTGGTCGTTTCGGCATCCATCCATTTCGGCTCTGCCGGATGGTCTAAGTACTCTCGGGGTGTTTGCCATGTTCCCGCTAGGAAATCCTCAAGGCTGAGGCAGACAGGGTCTTGGAGTATGCCAAGCAGTACGTCGAGCAGGCCATATGTTGCAGGGGCATGGCTGGGCTCGGATGGGGGTGTATTTTTTTGGTTCAGACCCCAAACCAGCTTTTGTTAACTACTAATCGTTTGCTCCTGTCATGACCTGATTATTTGCTTTGCTTTCATCGTGCACAGCTATCATTTTTTGTTGGCCCGTATAGTAGCAAGATTCCCCTCCCTTCCACTTACATGAAAGCTCCTTGAAAAAGACCAGTTTTTCTATTTTAAGGGACCCTCTGTCAGCTTCATGTTTGTAGGGAGGGTGTAAAGAGCAAACTCGGGCCCCGCGAACGCCCGGAAAGGTTCAGAACCCCTCGTAAGCAGCTTTTTCCGGCCCCTGAAAATGGCTTTTGGCTTCCTCGCAGTTTCCCTCGTGGAATAAGACGCTAGTGAGAGAAAACCCCAAAGACGGTGAAGCAGGTTGCAGCCTTCTTTGGGGTCCTTTGGCGATTCTGGGGCTGTCGCCTAAGGGAACCCAGGAAGTGCCAACAAAGGGCCCAAGGGGCTGAGCTGCTGGGGGAATGAGTCCGCTGTGAGGGTAAGTAGGAGGTTTGACCATGACCATGTCCCATGACGAGGTTTGGACCATGACCCAAGCTTTTGACCATCCAAAACGTGGTCATGCCTGTCACTCCTTTGCCGAAAACAGATGCGAGACCTCGGCACAGTATGTGTCAGTTCTTGCTTTACTGCAGTTGTTCTTCATGTGAACTTCCGTTCTTGCGGTTCTGACACCGACTCACGCTTGCTGCAACTGCCACGGGTGGGTGGGTCGGGTAGAATTTGCCGCCCGCTTTCTTGGCTCAGCCGTGGCGCAACCATCCAACAGCCTCACTCGCACCGTCGCACCAGTCGCGCGATTCGAGTGGAGATTCCAATGGGGCCTTTCCTTCTGCCCCTTTTCTTCCAGCTTGCGCTCGGTACCAAGCCACACGCGCCTCTGCCAGAGAATGGATTGGGGATACAAGAGGATCTCGCCATTTTCACCATATTGTTTGGATATTGTTGGACCAATAATGGAGTGGGGGAAAACACGGGTCTCGCATTTCTTTCCTATTTTGGATGTCGAGTTTTCACCACGTGCAGATGGTTTGACCAGTCTGAAAAGAGCCCTTTCATCCTTGTGGTGGGGAGGGGGACTCCTGGGCGGGGGGGGGGGGACACATAGAACACACCAGGGAAACGTCTCCGAAAGCTGCGGGGAGTCTTCAGCAAGACTTGCCAAAGTCCCGCACACTGGGGCCTGAAACCTACGCAGTAGATGAGCCTCCTGTTTGGGGACCCCCTTTTGATCTCCATGTTACTTTTCCAGGTCCCCTGATACTCTCATGCCATTCAACTAATCATTTTCGGCTGATGAGAAGTCTTTTGTACACCCAGCTGGTTTTGGGATGTATCCTTGCGAGCGTTTTTGGACCGGCGACTGGCGTCTGAAGTTGAGCCCCTCAAAGCGGAAGCCAAGTCTCCAAAACGGGGACCTCCCCCACAAAAAAAGAAAGGGGCCGTGTTCCCACAACTCAAAAACCCCATCCGGACCACCAACTCTGACCAGGCTCATGGCCTCTGCAGAAACACAGGGGTTACAGTTCCAGGAGGTCTTAGAGGTGACGCGTGAGAAACAAGTGAGTTGGGGCCGTGTGGCTCGTCCGGCGAGAACGGCGGTTCCACAGGGTTTGTTTCAACTGGTTGGTTACCATGTCCCAAGCAATATCACTTTCGTCCTTTGTCGCAACAGGTTATTTTGTGCAGGTTGCTTTTCACCTCAGCCATTTCTTGAAATAAGCAGTTTTTCAATTATCTGCAGATACCAGCAAGATTTCACTGCCAAGCTTGGCAGGTTTTTAGGTTCCAGGTATGGCGAAGTTGCATCTCGCAATTCCCACTTTCGTCGGTCCGAGGTGTTGTTCATCCTCGCAGACGACTATGGCTGGGGCAATATGGGCGCTTCTCGGCTCAACGCGCTGGTCCGGGACGTCAAGCCGGCCTGGAAGGGACTCGACGGATTTTTTTCGTGTGTTCCGGGGAAACTGAGATCTGGTGGGTTTCTGGCAAAATGGGCTTGGACCAGCAGAAAGGGATTGGACATTTTGGAGTTCCTGGTTTGTCCAAGAGGGGAAGGGTGGCCTGCCAAGGGCAGGCGTTGGGGGTGTTGCTCCGAGGTCCAAGCGTTCTCGTTTCTTTGCCTAGTTGCGTTGTGAAGCATTCTGCGTGTCATGTGGGGGTCAGGTTTGAAGCGAAGATGTGCACCCTGAAAGTGGCTCTCAGAAAGCCACGAAAATCAGAAGGGCACAGGGGGAGGATATCGGGCCCGGCATGATTCCAATGGATCCCATGAGGCATTCCATCCTCGTTTTTTGCATGCCAGGACTTGGTCCACACGCCATCAAAAATCTGAGTCAGATAGTTTGCTATGCTCGCTACTTGTGGTCTCAAGAGTTCCACCATCACTTCTGGCTGCTATGGCCAACACTCGGATTTTGTACCCGCTAGACATATGGTGCTAAGCGGCCATGGCCGCTGGGCATGGGCCGAGGTGCACCGACGGAACCCCACGTCCCCGGAGGAGGAGCAAGCGGAGGCGCTTGCCGGGCTCCCTCCGCCGCGGCCAAAAAAAAGAGGTGTGTGTGTGTGTGTGTGGATGCTTCATCTCAAGAAGCCGTGAATCTGACAGATTCGCGGCTTCTTGAGATGAACCATCCTCTGTTAGCTTGGCTGTCTTTTGGACTAAGATTGGGGCGTGTGGGCATGTCCTGCCGTGTGTTAGGCGGATTTGTTGTTTTTCTGCGGGTTTTTCCGGGACTGCAAACAGGCCACAAGCGGAAGTCTTGGCGCCTGGAAGCAAGCAGCATCTGCCGAATCTGCCCCCCCCCCCCCCACAAATTTTGGAGGACCCCCCGCTATGTTTTGTTTTACCAGCTTCATCCAAACGGAAACTTGACACCCTACAGTCGACCCAGGGTTCTACTTCGAACCCCATCCACAACTTTCGGAACATACGTTCTGGAGAACCTGGCAGGTTCTCCCAATTTGGGGGATGCCTTTGAAAACGAGACCAAAATTCAGAGCCCAACCCCGAGGAACTGAACACGTGAGAAGCGCCAAACACGGTCGTGGCTCTGAAGTCGGAGAGGCGGAGGTCCAGACCCCGGTGCTCGACTCCCTGATCGACACCGGCGTGTTGCTGGACCGGCCCGGCGCCCAAGCGCCAAGTTCTCGGACGCGGTTTGGTTTGGACAGATCCTACTAAAACGGGGGGGGGATGTAACATGTGTAATCCTTGCAGAAGGGGTGCGTATTTTTCCAGCTATTGGGGGTGTCTCAAAAGAGGGGGTCCCTCAAAAAGAATGGGTTTTCGCCAAACAAATAGGAAGAGAGACACGGCTGGGTGTCGTTTTGAGGGAACCCCCCACTTCTGCCGGGCAGATTTGGGAGCTGTCACGGTGGCGGTCTGGGAGCCACCTGTGAGGTTCTTGGAAAGCAACAGTCCACCAACTCCCCTTTTTCGATGACAGCGGATGTGGGCCTTTTGAATCTTTCTGATGGTAATTTTGTTTGTGCCCCGGTGGCACTTCCATGATTGGCAGGGTAGCAACCAGTTGAGCCATCAAAACCTGGGTAGAAGGTTAGTAAGGGACGATCCCAACCATAAATAGCTGCGGATATCCGGCTTAGTTCTTTACATGATTCTGGGTCGACCATTTTTGTGTCGGGTGTTGATTGTGGCTCACCTTTTGGAGGTGGCCAGAGCCGTAGGCACTACACTTACAAGATCTGCTCGCCTACGCGCTCCTCCCTCCAATCGGGACGCCTGGCAGTGTCTCGTCAAGGTTCTTTCGCTGCTCAGCTGGTGTCAACAGGATTTCGGTGTTCGAGTGCTCCATGCCTTTCCTTTGAATAGCATGGTCATGTCTGAATTGCTTGGCCAGCCGTCAGGGCATTCCATTCCTTTAAATAGCACAGTCATGTCTCAACAGCATGAGCTCATGTTCAATTGACGCCATTCTGGGCGCACCCCGGCCTCTTCATGGCAGCCATAAGGGGCTCATGTGATCCCGTCATACCTAAGTGCCGGCCATGTGGATGATTAGGCCTCAAGCAAGTACCGATCTGGGATGGGTACAACTGCATCCGGTTCATGCGACTGAGTAACGTTTGCTCGGCACCTCCCCTTTCCAGAGGGGTAGGGGTACTTGACCAGCAGCCCCATGGATGAAACAGTTCCATTTTGCAGGACTCATTGAAGGAACCACACAAATGCCTTGTTTGAATATGAGCACAGGTCACCATTCATGATCATGCACTGCACGGAAGGTGGGCCGACATGCGGCGAAGCCACTCACCAGTTGCAATTGCGAAGTTGGGATTTCTCACCAACGCCTCCTGACCTCTCATCTGCCCCGTTTCAGGCCCTTTTTTTCGGACTCAAAACTGGCATCCAAAAAGGGTCGCCAGAACCGTTGAAGCATCCGTACCCAACAGCATGGTACACTTCACCAATATATGTATATATATATATATAAATCTAGAGATCCCGCGTTTGCGCAGGAATGAGTCCGGTGATCGAGGTGTATTCAGCCGGACTTCGAATGCCTTGCTGAACAAACTCTTTAGGCATGGTCACATACCTGCAACCTCCACAAACTCTAATTGCAGGAGTTGTTCTCCTCTTACTCCCCTGCACATTGGCAAGGGATCCAAGGAGTTTCCCTAAAAGATAATTCCTCTGTTTACATGTAGGAGGCTAGTTTACATTTATCCCCAAAGTTGGCAGGGTTTCGGTTTTGGGTCCCAGATACCCAGGAGTGACGAGTGGTTGGACCTCTTCGACACTCGATCTTGAAAACTAGAGGGGCGAGGCAAGTAGATAACCCGTGTACAGCCCCTGAAGCGAAATCATTGCCCATCATGGGCGATAGAAGGGTATTTGGGACATCGGTGTTCTCACAGGCAATCGGGATCCAAGTGAACTGGGCTGGCCAAACTTGCTACTTGCATGCCAGAAAGCTTGATGAGGAAGCCGAGAGCCCTCTTGCGCTGAGTCGCTCATCCGTAAGCTTCTTCAACCATCATCCGGGGGCTCATCAAGAATTGATATACTGTCAATGGATGAACATGAGCATGTTGTTGTGAACCCCACGAGCTCAACAAATCAATCCAATCAATTTTGGTTGTTTGATTCCCGAGAATCCGAGCAATGAATCGAGCCAGTTTTCTTGATCCACCAAGTTGAAACTAAAAGCCCCTGGCTCATGCGAGGTGCACGTGAATCCAGTGAACTCGGCAGTGACCTCCCGCAATTACGACGACCCGGTGAGCGGATACGCGGGGATCCCTCGCAACATGACAGGCCCGGAGGAGACAAAGCCTTGAGTAGGTTCTGCTCTCGGGCTCGGGTCTCGCTTGCGAATGTGAGGTGCTTCTACCTGGCTCAACAAGATTGTAGTAGTCCCCTTGTCAGCAGAACCAAATCAATGGATTTTGGCCGCTACTCAAATGGCGATGCATTTCAACAAGAAACCACCTCACAAGTGGTTGCCGGACATGAATCTCCACCCAAACAAATGATGTCCACCAATCGGCTCCTAATCAAAATAACCACATTTGTTTGCACCGCCCTATTTTGAGACAAACCCAAGCATAGAGTCACGACACCCACCGCAAGCCAGCCCAAAACCTACCCTAAACCGGCATGACCGACAGTGAGCGCGCATAAGCCACCTTGCCTCAGCCCGAAACCTATCCTTAAGCGACCCCAATCCACCGTGAGCTGACCCTACACCAATTCTATGCTTTGTAAAATGAGTCCTCCCTTGCGGATGTTCAACAGCACAAGCACAGGGTCTCTTGTTGAATTGGCCATTCTGCGGGTTTATGGACTCATGCATGGAACCCCAGAAGGTTAATATGTCACTTAAGGGCCAGCGTCGTGCATTTAATTTGCGGGGAAACCGGGAACCGTGCCCCTCTTGACTGCAAATCGCCTGTACTGGTTGTTGATGTTTTCGGTCATTAGCGGTACGCCAATAGACTGGGACCCGTTGACACAGTCTGCCTGTTCGGGCGAGTACTCAGCTGCTTTTGCGCAATTTATTCAGATCTGGTCGCCGAGGGTTCAGAAGAAAGATGAGTTTGCCTTGTACAAAATATCCACTTTCCTGCCATCAGCCTGCTTTAGCCGCCGATTGCAGTTCAGCGGTTTATATCCTTCGATGCTTTCAAGGTTCCGCCAAGCGCACAACCATACATGATTGGGCTTCGGGTTTTTGTTTTCCTTTTTGTTTCCCCTTCCGATGCGCAAAACAACAGGGGTTCAGGTGTTGGGGAAACCTCCCGCTCTTCTGGGAACTCAGAAAGGACGAGACTGGGTGGTACGCCTTCGGATTTCGTCGCAACTGGCCTTCCTGTATTCGTCGTCTTCCCTTTTTGCGCATGGGAACAACCAAATCCAGCCTCGCATGGCGCAGTCTTTTGAGGCACCGAAAAAGTTTCAGACTGGGGGTCCAAACTGAGGCCTTTGAAAACGCCCATTGGACTGGGGGTCCAAACCTTGGTATATTTTGGGCTAGATATTGGGTACACATGTACTCGGGCCATCGACTCAGACGGGAGGCATCGCGGAGAAGATGAAGTTGGCGGGCTACCAGACCCACATGGTGGGGAAGTGGGACGCCGGCATGGCCACGCCGGAGCATTCCCCCAAGGGCCGAGGCGCGGGAGAAGTGGGGAGGTGGCCGGGAACTCGAAGGCTGGGGTGTGGAGGTTGAAATCCCGGGAAAATCCCGGGAAAAACTCTGGCAAAACCTGGAACCCCCTGGAAGAACCGCCAGAGTTCACAATTTTAGAGGATATTGCCTGGAAGCACCAGCAGATTTGCCGACATTTTTTAGAGGATACTGCTCTTTGCAGAAGGAACCAGGAAAAAAGTCTCCTCACCCAGGATGAACATGTCACTATTGCTCTTTGTGGCTTGTTTTTGATTTGTCTCCAAATGGAGGAAGCCCCTCAGCTGGCCTCCTTCTGCTTGTCCTTTAAACCAACTCGCACCCTTCCGACCGTTGAAGTTCTCGGAACATAGCCGTCACATCTCCACGAACTTGTGCTTTTTGGAGGGGGTCATGCACCACCCAACCCAGGCCTTTTCCGCTGTTCCGCATTTTTCCGGGCCCGTTGCGCTGCTGCTGGGGTGAAGATAGGGCACGTTGTATATTCCATTGGTGACTTGGACATGTGCGTTTCCCGAAGTAAGGGACTCTCTTGAACACATAACTGGGCTTTTGTGTGATGTCCCTTTGGCCAGCATTCACAAAAAGGTCCTTAAGGAAAAAGCTGGCAACCTCGCATGTGTTTGGGAGTCGCCAGGCTGTCGGCGTAGGTGTTCAACCGTTGCAGTCTGTCAAACTTGCTGCTCCTTGTTTTGGACATGTTTCAAGCAAAAGGCTTGTGGCTTAGGGTTTCGGGCCACGATGGATCACTCGCACCCAACTTGCTTGAAGATGGCGTGCAAGAAACTCGGGTGGCAGACAGGTATAGGCAAATCATGCTGGAAGATGGTTCGCCAAAAATAGTCATTTGGCCATCGGCCAGTGCACAACTCCTCTCAGAGGGTGATTAATTCATGTTGCGGTGTTTGCTGAAGCCAACGGCTTTGTGGGGGTGAAATTTGCAATGGTAGCTGATCAGGAGTCGTCGCCATTCGACCATTCGAACTGTCTGGAAGGCAAGTTGCACAGAGAGACGGACAAGATCAAGAACAGCACGAAGTTGTGGGGTGCCTTGTTTTGAGGGTACGCACTATTGATTGGTTTCTTAATAGGAAAACAAAAAGAAACCAAAAAGAAACCAAAAAGAAACCAAAAGGAAACAAGAAGGAAACCAAAAGGACACCAAAAGGAAACCAAAAGGAAACCAACAGGAAACCAAAAGGAAACCAAAATGAAACCAAAAGGAAGTCAAGAGGAAACCAACAGGAAACCAAAAGGAAACGAAAAGGAAACCAAAATGAAACCACAAGGAAGTCAAAAGGAAACCAACAGGAAACCGAAAGGAAACCAAAAGGAAACCAAAAGGACGCCAAAAGGAAACCAAAAGGAAGCCAAAAGGAAGCCAAAAGGAAGCCAAAAGGAAACCAACAGGAAACCAAAAGGAAACCAAAATGAAACCAAAAGGAAACGAAAAGGAAACCAAAATGAAACCACAAGGAAACCAAAAGGAAACGAAAAGGACACCAACAGGAAACCAAAAGGAAACCAAAATGAAACCACAAGGAAGTCAAAAGGAAACCAACAGGAAGCCAAAAGGAAACCAAAAGGAAACCAACAGGAAACCAAAAGGAAACGAAAAGGAAACCAAAAGGAAACCAACAGGAAACCAACAGGAAACCAAAAGAATACCAAAAGGAAGCCAAAAGGAAACCAAAAGGAAGCCAAAAGGAAGCCAAAAGGAAACCAAAAGGAAACCAACAGGAAACCAAAAGGAAACCAAAAGGAAACCAAAGGAAACCAAAAGGAAACCAACAGGAAACCAACAGGAAACCAAAAGGAAGCCAAAAGGAAGCCAAAAGGAAACCAAAAGGAAGCCAAAAGGAACAAAAGGACACCAAAATGAAACCACAAGGAAGTCAAAAGGACACCAACAGGAAACCAAAAGGAAACCAAAAGGAAACCAAAAGGACACCAAAAGGAAACCAACAGGAAACCAACAGGAAACCAAAAGGAAGCCAAAAGGAAGCCAAAAGGAAACCAAAAGGAAGCCAAAAGGAAACCAAAAGGAAACGAAAAGGAAACCAACAGGAAACCAAAAGGAAATGAAACCACAAGGAAGTCAAAAGGAAACCAACAGGAAACCAAAAGGAAACGAAAAGGAAACCAACAGGACACCAAAAGGAAACGAAAAGGAAACGAAAAGGAAACGAAAAGGACACCAAAAGGAAACGAAAAGGAAACCAAAAGGAAACGAAAAGGAAACCAAAAGGAAACCAACAGGAAGCCAACAGGAAGCCAAAAGGAAACCAAAAGGAAGCCAAAAGGAAGCCAAAAGGAAACCAAAAGGAAACCAAAAGGAAGCCAAAAGGAAACCAAAAGGAAACCAAAAGGAAACCAACAGGAAACCAACAGGAAACCAAAAGGAAGCCAAAAGGAAGCCAAAAGGAAACCAAAAGGAAGCCAAAAGGAAACCAAAAGGAAACGAAAATGAAACCAACAGGAAACCAAAAGGAAACCAAAATGAAACCACAAGGAAGTCAAAAGGAAACCAACAGGAAACCAAAAGGAAACGAAAAGGAAACCAACAGGACACCAAAAGGAAACGAAAAGGAAACGAAAAGGAAACGAAAAGGACACCAAAAGGAAACGAAAAGGAAACCAAAAGGAAACCAAAAGGAAACCAAAAGGAAACCAACAGGAAGCCAACAGGAAGCCAAAAAGGAAACCAAAAGGAAGCCAAAAGGAAGCCAAAAGGAAACCAAAAGGAAACCAAAAGGAAGCCAAAAGGAAACCAAAAGGAAACCAAAAGGAAACCAACAGGAAACCAACAGGAAACCAAAAGGAAGCCAAAAGGAAGCCAAAAGGAAACCAAAAGGAAGCCAAAAGGAAACCAAAAGGAAACGAAAAGGAAACCAACAGGAAACCAAAAGGACACCAAAATGAAACCACAAGGAAGTCAAAAGGAAACCAACAGGAAACCAAAAGGAAACGAAAAGGAAACCAACAGGACACCAAAAGGAAACGAAAAGGAAACGAAAAGGAAACGAAAAGGACACCAAAAGGAAACGAAAAGGAAACCAAAAGGAAACGAAAAGGAAACCAAAAGGAATCCAACAGGAAGCCAACAGGAAGCCAAAAGGAAACCAAAAGGAAGCCAAAAGGAAGCCAAAAGGAAACCAAAAGTAAACCAAAAGGAAGCCAAAAGGAAACCAAAAGGAAACCAAAAGGAAACCAAAAGGAAGCCAAAAGGAAACCAACCTTTCTTTTGGGTCCCTACCAAGCCATCCTACAACCAGCGGCCATTTTTGTTTTTGGCACTATTATTCCAAGGATGTTAGGCTCTACCACTCCGTCCACTTGCCCATCCCCTTCGCCTGGGTCCCACATCAACGCTTCAACCTGCGACCTTGCGCTTGAGCTGCGCAGGCTATGACACCTGGTATGGCTACTACCAGCCGCTAAGATGCAAGTAATTGCATGTTGGAGGAGTTTTCTGGCGGGTTGAACTTTTGTGTGTCAGCTTGTTAACAAGAGGAAAGCTCGTTTGAGAATGGTGAGAGATCCGCGGCTTTCTGCGAAAACTCTGAAGCAAGGCACTTGGCGCATGTGCATTTGAGAGTTGACAATGGCTACTCAACAGTTTTGTTTTTGGACCCACCTGTTATTTCCTGCGCTGTTTTTTTTGTGGGCACCTGCGAATTTTTATCATGCTATCCTGTGGCAACGCTTGGACTCCCGAGAGCTCGTTGGTGCTGAGTTGTCCTGCCTCCGGGTCAACTGTTTGGATGTGTTGGTGCGACTGGCGACTTTCTTACACTTAGTCAGAGCCATAGCCACGGAAGCCCTTGCAGCCTCATGGTGCCTATTATTGACTATTTGTTGCGATGGACAATTGAGGGCTATAAACCATCGCTTAATCTAGATGTGGGTGTGTCCAGAGGCATGCCAACGACTACTGGCGCAAGAGCACTGTGTTCCTGGCCACCGGAGAAATCGATGCGTGCCTGAACCGCATGCGCCCTGGCAGATGCGGAGGTCAAGCTGGGAGGTTGGAGAGGTTGCTCGGGTCTTTCGGTGGTTGGTGCCACGTCGGGGGTTTTGGCGCTTGGGTTTTGGGTGATTTTACTGCTTTGAGATTTTGTTGCGGGTTTTTCTGGCTGTTGGATTGTGGACTGAGGCGTAGGAGCAGAGGGTGGGAAGGTTGCTTAGGGAATCGGTTGATTTGTGCGTTGTTTTGTTTTTCCTTCAGTTTTGGCGGTTGTTGGATCCGAACTGAGCTGTTGGAGGAGGGGGGTTGTTGGGTTGCGAACTGATGCGTTGGGGGGGTTTCGGGTAAATGCGCGATTTTGCAGTTGTTGTGTCGGCAAACTGTCGCGTTGGAGGAGGGAGGTTGCTTAGGGTCTTGGGCGATTTGTGCGATTTTGCGCGACTTTGTGATTGTTGGATTGCAAACTGAGGTGTTGGAGTTGCTTAGGGTTTCGGGTGATTATGCGATTCATGAACCTGACCCCAGAACTATACATTTGGATAGCTCTAAGCACGTGTACACCGTTTTGAGAACTCCTTACCCTCCCAAAGACACGGGTCACCATAGCTGAGAGGGGAACTCCGCGGCGGCGGGCCAAGTTTCAGCGAGGTAACGAGGTTCAGCTGAGAGAGGGGAACTTGAATCTGGGCCCAAGGAGCTGATGTTTCCCTGAGGTAAACCCAGCCAGCTTTAAGCCAGGGGACACTTGAGTGACCGTGGCACTTTTCCACCCTTTTCTTACCATCTACCACAAAGAGGTTAAGACCACCAGCCCACCCACCCCTGTTTCGCTCCAGGAAGGATTTCTCCACGCACAGGAGGGCGTGTTTTTTTTTGTGTGTGTATGTGTGTGCGTGTGCTCCATTTTGGGTGTTGGTCAGCGAAACCCCAAGAAGAACAATCCAACATATAGGGTTTGTCTCCGAATTAGGGTGCCCCTAAAACAGGTGTTTCCCTTTGGTTGCCCTTCAAAACTCATCCAAAGGGGGTTGCCTAAGAGAACAGGAGCTTCCCTTCGGTTTTTCTGCAAAACACGCCCAAACAGGGTAGCGGGCCTCAAACAAGGATATCCATGTTGACTCAGTTTGACCGATGCCAAGGAAGGATTGAGGATTTCGGTGGGTGTCTAGGTGTTCCAACCATTAAGATTGAGCCAAGCTGATCCGAAAAAAGACCTGCGGCCGTTTTGGAAGGAATCCCCCAAGAAAAACCTTGCAGGAAATCCCCACGAAACATCTTAGGCCATGGCTTGGAATTTCGGTTGAGCCCAGGAAGGACTTGTCCATGCACAACGCCTCGTACTCGGGCCCGGTCTTGGACCCCGCCTCCTTGTCCGCGGCCTGTCAGGAGGATGAGGAGGCAGATCCCGCCTGCCGCCCGGAGGAAACGAGCTTCCACGAAAACCCCGGGGGGGGGGGGGGGGGTGCAAAAGGTGGCTTTGGGCGGGCCCGACGCCTGGTTTTTGGGGCTTTGGGCCGGGTTGGGCTTGGGCCATAAATTCGTCACGGCGTTCGGCAAAAGGAATCACTCGGCCGAGGCTACGAGGAGTACCTCTTCAAGCAGCGGACGCTTGAGATCATCCGGCCTCTTGGCTTCACTCGCCAGAGTTGCCTGAGTTGCCGAGCTCCCTGGTTTGATCTTTTGCTTCTTGCTTTGGGGGGAGGAGTGGTCCTTTAAATTGGGCACATGAGTGTTAGGAAGGATCCTTCTTGGTTGGAAGTTGTTTGTTGCTTGAAATGTGCACTGGGAAGAAGGCGTGCGTTTCACGGACAAGAGGGGGGACCTTCTCCCAGGGTCCCATTTCCCTTGTCCAAAGGGGTGCTGGATGCACACAGTCGTAGCTGGGAATGAAGGTCTCCAAATGTGTTGCGAGATGATGGGGAATCCAGCATCCTTCTGTCAAGAGGAAGCCTTTTGAACCAATCCCTGGATTGGAAGCATCCCCAAAGCAGGCGGACCTCAGCCCACTGGGCCAAGCGGCCATAGCTCCCAGAGTTCAATATGAATGCGCGCAACTCGCGGCCACGTGTGGTCTCTTCAGCTGAAGGGTCTGAAGGGTTTGGATGTCTGTGGTTCGGAGCAGCTTTCATGGAGGGTGTTAGTGTATTCCGGAGAGTTCTGGAGGGCTGTGGGCTGTAGGGGTTGACACCCTTTGCTTTTTTTGGGATGCACCTGTCGAGTGGGAGACTCAGGTTTTTTGTGGCGGGGCATGCCTTTGCTGGAAGTTGGGGGGCAGTTGCTTAAGATGGGGAAGGGTTCCCCACGGTGCGTGAAGGGTACGTCCCCTCTCATATTTTAGGTCCTTGGCCTCTTACACGCCTCATCCTACGGAATGTGGCCTGGCAGATTGTGCAAAAGTGCCAGCTTAGCAACCAAGCAGGACTACTTGTCCCCAGAGATGAGGCCGGCAATCTCGAGGTGTCTCCAACCTTGCAGAATCCAGCATATGGTGATTTGACTCCACTTTGGTCTGTTATGTGTAGGATATTGCTAGTGTTGTCTTTTGTGGCCTGTTTTGCCTGCTCGGTGTTCTTGTGTGCTTGTGCTGCTTTTGCGATTCTTCATGCTTAGAGTTCAGAACTTTCCCAAGCAATGCATGTCCGAGCAGTCAGTGGGTGAATTGTGACTCGAGCTCAGGAACCACGATGTCTCGAAGACAGAGAATCCTCTTTTCCTCTTCTACTCCTTCCACTTGATCCACACCCCCCTCCAGGCCGATGGATTCAACCAGCTTGTCAAGTGCGGACCAGTGTAGCCCAAACTGCCGAGACTCCTGAGACCAGCACGGGCCAGTTCGGCCACATGTTTGCTGAATTGACGGGTCGCGAGTTGCGACCCGCCTGTCGTGTCTTGCGGGTTTCTCCACCCTCTCAGTCAACCGCTCCGTCAACCCGCTTTTGCTGACGCGAAGAGAAACTTCGCGTCCACCTTTTGTCATGGATGGTCAGCCGGCTCCTCAGAAGTTCACTTTGTTTTCCTGGGGCATTGGTCCATCTCCGCAGGAGTTTGCTGCCAGTTGCAGTCAGCCAGTTTTGCGTCCGAGTTTGAACATGGTGCGTCAGCAATTCGCTGCCATCAGTGCGAGGGAAGAGACTGATGTGACCCTCGACCCTTGCAGTCTCCCGCCAAGTAGCAAGCAGTTGTTTATCACTGCGTGCGGGGGGTCAACGACCACGAAGGTTTGGCAGGCGGACTTTTCCGATTCTCGGCTTGGTCTTGACACTTCCTGCCAGTTCCGGTTTGCCTCAAAGACTGTCCACTGGAAAGTGTCGCCCCAGAGAACCACCCTGGAGCCTTTTGTGATACCTGTTGACTTTCGGGGCCAAAGGCCTTAAAGACAGGGCAGTCAGTAATGTGATTTCCGGGGTCTGAACATGTTGAGGCAGGCCAAAAAACCGCAGCGGCAAATGCACCCATGTGTTTAGCCACCGGAACCAAGAGAGCCCAAAATTTGCCAATCTTGAAAACCCCGCGAGTCCCCGTCAGACCAGAGTCTCGCAGTTCCCATGCCAAAGGTTGTTCCAAGGACACCAAAAGCCGAGTCGGGGCGCTTTTCGCCCCGGCCGTTTCCTCGCCGATTTGTTTTGCCCCGAAAGCATGACGAAGGGTTCTTCCGTTGGATTCATGGGAGTCATTGCAAAGAGTTATCATCATTGCACTGAGTTATCATCATCAGAGTCATTGCACTGAGTCATCATCATCATCAGAGTCATTGCACAGAGTCATAGCAGAGAGTCACTTGCGAGGAGCAATGCTCGTGAGAGTCACTGGCGAGGAGCAATGCTCATGAGAGTCACTTGCGAGGAGCAATGCTCCTGAGAGTCACTGGCGCGGAGCAATGCTCATGAGAGTTCTCACTCATGACGAGTTTTAATTTGCTTTCTTCTCTTCTTAGGGCGGCGGGGTAGGGCCGACAGCACTCTACGAAAATCAACCCTCTGCGGAGATTCGTGTGGTCGAGGTCAAAAACCGGAGGACTTTTTACGATTTCTGATCTGCGCGAGCGACCCTCTGCGGAGATTCGTGTGGTCGAGGTCAAAAGACTGAGGACGTTTTACGATTTGTGCGGTGCGCAAGCGACCCTCTGCGGAGATTCGTGTGGTCGAGGTCAAAAAACAGGACTTTTTGTGCGGTCCGCGAGCGACCCTCTGCGGAGATTCGTGTGGTCGAGGTTTTTAAACTGGACTTTTTACGATTTCTGCCGCGCGCGCGCCCCTGCGGAGATTCGTGTGGTTGAGGTCGAAAAACTGAGTTTTTTTTGCGATTTTGACATTCCAGGACGAACCCTCTGTGGGGATCGGCGTGGTCGATGTGCAAAAACTGAGGGTTTTTCGATTCTGAATATGCTCGCGCGACCTCTGCGAGGATCGTGCGTGTCGAAGCGCTCTCGCTGTGGCGCCGTGCGAATTTGTTGCTTGCGAAGTGGTCTTTGGAAGTTGTCGCGTGGTTTGCGCGGCTGCTCTCGGAGTCGCGCAGTCGCGGGGTCGATCCCCGCCTGGTCCGCGGAAGCTTTTCTAGACAGAAATCGCAACTTTTAAGTGCAAGGGTAGTACGCGGACGCAGCTCCGGCTGGAAAATCGCAACTTTTAAGTACAACTGTAGTACGCGGAGTACAGGCTGCATAATGGAACTTTTCAATCAGAAAACTAGTATGCGAAGTACTTCCCGAAAGCTCCGGCAGCACTTGCGCAGAGCAACTTGCACAGACCAAAAGTCAGGTGGTGTGTTGGGAGAATTATTGTCATGAGAGTCATTGCACAGAGTCATCATGACAGCCATTGCACAGGGTCATCGCACAAGAGTCATTGAACGGAGTCATCGCGAGAGTGATCGCACAGAGTCATCATGAGAGTCATTGCCCAGAATCATCATGAAAGTCCTTGCGCAGAATCATCATGAGAGTCATTGCGCAGAGTCATCATGAAAGTCGTTGCACAGAAGCATCATGAGAGTCATTGCGCAGAGTCATCACAGCCATGGCATAGAGTCATCACACCAGAGTCACTGCACAGAGTCATCGTGACAGCCATTGCATAGAGTCATCACACGCGAGTCATTCAACGGAGTTATCGCGAGAGTCATTGCACCGAATCATCATGAGAGTCATTGCGCAGAGTCATCATGAGAGTCATCGCGCAGAATCGTCATGAGAGTCCTTGCGCAGAGTCATCATGACAGCCATTGCATAGAGTCATCGCACAAGAGTCATTGCGCAGCGTCATCATGACAGCCACTGAGTAGAGTCATCACACAAGAGTCATTGAACGGAGTCATCACGAGAGTCATTGCGCAGAGTCATCATGAGAGTCATTGCACAGAATCATCATGAGAGTCCTTGCACAGAGTCATCATGACAGCCATTGCATAGAGTCATCACACAAGAGCCATTGCGCAGCGTCATCATGACAGCCACTGCGTAGAGTCATCACACAAGAGTCATTGAACGGAGTCATCACGAGAGTCATTGCGCAGAGTCATCATGAGAGTCATTGCACAGAATCATCATGAGAGTCATTGCACAGAGTCATCATGAGAGTCACTTGCGTTGTTGTCACTGTTTTGCTCGAGGGCGGTATATGTGTCATCTTTGACGTGCTTGGCAAACTCGTGTGAGGGGGGTCCGATAGGTCGAGCAAAAAACTTGCGCGGGAATGATTGCCGGGCTGTGATGCTTTCGGGCCAACCGTGGTCTAGTCTTTTTTTCCTTTTTTTCTTCTTTTTTTCGGGGGGGCGTCGCTCATCGGAGAATCGGAGCGAGGGATGGATCGATGGATCGATGGGAGGT
The DNA here is from genome assembly GCA_963377175.1 of Effrenium voratum. Taxonomy (NCBI): domain Eukaryota; class Dinophyceae; order Suessiales; family Symbiodiniaceae; genus Effrenium; species Effrenium voratum. The sequence goes on along the minus strand of CAUJNA010000813.1, from coordinate 303,631 downwards.
GCCCAAGGCCTGGCTGGCGAAACTGGATGGCCTGGTGAAGGCTGCGGGGGGCAAGCCCTTCGATTCCGAGAACCGGCGCTTTGGTGGCGGCCAGTGGCTGTCTGCGGCGTTTGTTTGCTGCGAATGTTCCAAAGCCATGCCGAAGCTCGAGTCCGATGCCAATAGGCAAGGGAAATCACCGTTCAACGACTAAAAGAACAAAGCCCTGGTTAATTAAGTCTTGCCATGGTCGTGTGCCTTTCATTTGGGGAGCGGTGGAGGCTCCTGACAACTCTGCCGAGCAGAGGTCCAAAATTGTTGGAAAGAACCAGACCCTGGTACCTCTCTTAATAAGGAACCCAAAGTTGTTTTCATTGCAAGAAGAAAAAATAAATGTGTGTTACATTGCCTTTTCATCTTTTTGCCCTTTGAATTTTCTCTCCATCTTTGGACTGGTACACCAAGGGGCTCGTCTTCGTCTGGGCTCCGAGGCGCCTCTACGCGGCCATGACTTTGTACATGGACGGCGCCATCGGCGAGGCGGTGGACGCGCTCAAGGAGAAGAAGATGTACGCCCCTCGCCTCAGTTATTTTTCTTCCCCAAGGCGCCCAAAGCGGGTTCAACTCCTGGCCAATTGAGCAGGTCCTGCTGCTTACTTCCTTGATAAAGGACCTTGGCAAAGCCTAGATGAACCTCTATTATCTTAGTGGAACCAGAAGTCAGCGGCTTTCGGGTGCCACTCAAATGGGCATGTGTCAACAAATGGTGACCCCCCAAATTGAGTGGTTTGCCTTTTGGTTCCCTTGAAGCAACCTGAAAAGGGACACCCTGAACAATGCACCGACCAAATGATCCATTATATATATATATATATATATATTTTTTTGGGGGGGGGCCTGTTTATGCAATTCCCATGCAAACGGGGGGCCGGCCTCTCAGATTCCAACAAACCCAGAGATACAAGGGTCCAGGATGCCTCTTTGGGAGTTCACACCAAAGTGCCGCTTTTCTGGCTCCAGAAGCGAGGGCAGCCTTTCTTTTGAGCCCAGGACAACACCCTGATCATCTTCACCTCGGACAACGGAGGGCCCATCTACGAGCCCGGGGCTGCGTCCAACCACCCATTCCGAGGCGTGCGGTCCAGAGGCCCTTCTGTCCACCTGACCCCCAGAGGGTTCCGCTGGATGGACCAAATCCTGCGCCAAGTGGGCGGTTTATCCCGGTATTTTCCTTGCGTTTCATCCATCCCTGGTGCAAGACAAATTGTCCATGTGGCCATGGGTCATAACCTATGCCTCCATTTTGGGGCGGATGAACACCCATGTACCACCAGTTTTGATGTTCACCAGGGGTACCGGGTTTTGACCCACATGTCCCGAAAGGACCTTCTCCTTGTTTTGATACAGATGCTCAGGCAGGCTGCGTTTCTGGAGCGCCCAAGTTGCGAGGCGCCAGTCCCTCCAATGTCCATCTGGCTCTTCCCCGGATTGCCGTTGGTCCACGCCAATGATACGGGCAGTCAGCGAGTTTGCATGTCTGGGAAACACAGCGACCTCACGCGGGCAAACCTACCCCATTGATGTTACAGCTCTTTCTCGGACACCTAGCTGTAAGACAACACTTTCTCCAGTCAGTTTGCCTTTCTGGAACTATGGGTGTCTCTCTTTTTGAAGGCAGCATCTTTTTCGGATGTTCGTTTTCAAGAGAAACAAAACAGGAACCGCCCATTTGGACCATACACCAGTGATAAATACATATCTACATAGCAGCTTCCCCCCTTCCTTTTCTTTGGAGCCTTGAGAAGGTCCAGTGCTTCCAGTTCCCACAGGCCACCAAGCGGGGTTTCCCAGCATTTCAATCAAGCTGGTCAAGTCAGCCAAATAGCCCAGGGGTGTCCCACCATTTCGAAGAAACTCGTCCAGTTCGCCACTCCCTGCCTTTGGCCCATGGGCCACGTTGCCTCCCGACGCTAGGGGGAAAGTACGGGGACTGGGAGGGCGGCACTCGCACCAACGCCTTCGTGTCCGGCGGCTTCGTGCCGCGGGAGAGGCGCGTTTCGGTTGTTCGGCCCTTCGTGTCTTTTTTTTTGGTGTTCCTTCCTTTTTCTTCCCCCCTCCCCCCCCCTCCCCCCGTTTTTTTTCTTCTTCTTCTTCTTTTCTCCGGGGCTTTTGGGGTTTTGGGGGGGATGGACCCGAGGTTCGTTGGCAGTGATTTGTTCGTAGGGGAATCTCCAAAGTGGTTGGTGGACATGACCCCCCACCAAAATGTCCGCCAAACGGCCCACTTAAAATGTCACGCCCATCGGGCCCAAGTCACAAAACACCCTAAAGGAGATAGATGCAACACAGGCCCCAACGTGTCCGCCTTACCGGGCGGGGAGCATTTGCACTTGGGGATCGAACTCCTGTTTCATTTTTTGGAATTGCCCAGTGACCGAAAGCGACCTTGTCGCTGTAGCTGCGTTGAGTGAGCGGGGTAAACAAATTTGCAGCACACAAATCACGCTACAATGTATCCAAATTTCGTGTCTTTTGAATTTTGTTTGAGGTTTTCTAGTCGTGAGTGGCTGCTGCAGATGGCGCAGGCGATGCACCCCTCATCCCCTGTATTTTGATTGGACATCGGTTTCACTTTGGTGGTTTGACAGTTGGACTACAAATAGGGCAACGATGATGTTCCACTTAAATTGTTGGACCAGTTTTTTGTGTGTTTGCGTGTTTGTTTGCTCGTTCGATCGTTTGTTTGTTTGTCCGTTTCCTTGTTCAGCCCACTTTTGAAATCGCAGTCAATGAGAAACCGGGTTGGGGGCAGTGGGTAACATGGCAACAAAATATGCCTGGGCTGTGTTTCCTTTGCGAGGAGCCCTCTTTCAGATACCTAGTCAAATAATGTTTCTTGGTTTAGTCGTGGCGTTGACAACATGAAGACACAAGGGCAAGTCTTCTCTGGCTGAAGCGCCCTGCAGGGCTGTTGTCAAGACTCGAACCACTTGATTGTTTTTTGTGGCACCCAGTTTTTGGGTTGTTTGAACTGGAAACAAAGACCTAATTCTATCCTCAGGCACAGGCAAGACCTTAGGGTGAAAGAGAGGGAGTGCTGGTTGGAAGCTTCATCGGCTTCTGGCTTGCGAGTGCAGAAGGGCGATTTGTTGAGGTTTGCAGCCTTCAGGGCCTGTTTCAGCTGTTTTGCTGTGTGGTTGTTCAGGCCAGTTTGAGAAGGTGGTTTCAGAAGAGCAACGCAGTTGCTTGGTTCCATTCATTTTAAGCGGGGGTTGTCGCAAGACAAAGTCAAAGCTCAACCTAACTGTTGTCAAGTCTCCAAGTCACTTGCGCCACAATCAAAGCTCGGGCAGACGGGTAGTAAGGGACAGGCAGTCCCAGCCAGAACTAGGTGCGCCCCCCTTTCCCCCCCCAGAGCGTGGCGTCGCTATAACTTGCCCACAGGAATGGACTCACCCTTCAAGTCCAGTGAATCGAAGCCTGGTACTAAAGTGGTCTACCCAAAGCCGTGCAAAGATTTCAAAGGGCGTCCGGGTCCGGGTTGCCACGTCACCCACAGTGAAGGTTTCATATTCTAATTTGCCCAGAGATTTCCGGTGGATATGAATCCCCACCCTAAACCCCAAACCCTAAACTCTAAACCCTAAACTACCCCAAGCCCTAAACCCTAAAAGATGTTCACCAAAGGGTCTCTCGGAATGCATACCTCGCCGAAGGCGCGGCTCAGTCTACGAGGGCATCATCAACGTGGCGGACTGGCGCCGCGGACTGCCATGAGATAGGGTCAACGCTTGCCCAGATCCTGGTGGTTTCAAAACATCATTTTTCGCCCATTTGGGTGTGGGTCAAGATAAAAGGACCAACAACTGCAGGTTTTAGTCTTTGGTTCCATTTACCAGGGTTCCATTTTCGGTACGCATTTTTGAGCGACAGCCATTTAAAGCGAGCTTCTCCTGGTAGGGCGATATTTTGAGGAGAGAAAGGGAGCCCTACGTTCCAAGTTGGATTCTCCTTTGGCTGTACGGCGATTTCCCTTGCTTATGTTGGGGTCCAGGTATTTATGTTCCCGACATACCAACGTTTTCTGTGGCCTGCAAGGTTTGATGGGCTTGGCCTTGGTCTTTCACCACCAAATCGTGCCGGGGGGGGGGTGGGCTTGGCCTTGGCCCCATTCAACTTACGGTGGTAGAAAACAAACACCTGGGGCTTCGCGAAGCTCCAAGCCAACCCACACCCCAGCCACTGAACCCTGATTTGCCGCGCCCAAGTCTTGATGAAAAAGGTACCCGTGCGAACCATGGTATCCCTAAAGCTCAAGTTTTGATGAAAAAGGTACCCTACCAGCCCCTTGGTATCTCTAACCCCCAGACTCCAGACTTTGGGCAGAGGATCGCCTCCAGTGCAGGACCCTCATAGGTTTTTTGGCCCAGTTTTGAGTCCCCCAATCGAGGTACGGCACCTTGACGCAGATCGCGGGGGTGGAGATGTTCGACCACCGCGCGGAGGCCGCCAACGCCTTCCTCAAGGAGATCTTCGGCGGCGGAAATGGATCGGTTTTTTTGGGAAGGAACCAGATCTTTTGAGAGGAAAGCAGGGGATTCAGAGGGCTGATTCCCTCCTTCCCCCCAAAAATGAGTCTTGCAAGTTCTGCGAGCGATTTGGGTATGTTTGTTTGGAGTTGATTTGAAGGGAACCAAATGGACAGCGAGTTTGGGGTCCGCCCTACTATTCTGACACATACCCATATACCAAACGATACTTGCGGGAAGGCGGGAAGGCGGAAAACACTTGGGGCCTATCTTCTTGCAGCCAGCTTTTAGGCTGTTGGGGTTGACTGCAAAAAAGTGTCCAGGGCCAAGGAGTCTATCCCCAATTGCCTTCAGCCCCCTGGAGTCGTTGGTTGTGTAGCCAAGGTGCCCAAAGGTCAACCTTTCTGGTTTCCAGGGCCAAAGAGGCAGGTGAGCAAAAGAGCCTTCGTTTTTTGTTGGTCCCATGTTGGCACCTCTCGTTTTTTGAAGGCTTTTGCGAGTTCCAGGGCCATTCCTTTACCTTGGCCCGGCGCGGCCCGTCGCCAAAATTCCGGGCCGGCACGTGGCTGTGAAGAATTTGATCGGTCAGCTTGGGGTTTTACATCCGTTGCATCCGCAGTGTGGCTGTTCAAGCGTGAAAATGTGCGAGCAGCGCACTTGGACGGTTTGTTGTTTCCTCTTGGGCCCCAAACCGGTAACCCTTGAATCTATAGGTTATCAGCCGTAGGCCCCTAGCTCTAAGCAATGGACGGTTCCCTTGTGCCAGTTGATGGATCCAGCATGCCTGTGGATGCTGCCGGAGCTAGCTCCGGCAACGCCACCGGCGGCGGTGTGCGAATGTTCGCATCAAGCGCTAATGCGCAATACAACCGCACCCTGATGAATTCCCTTCAACTGTACAATACCGCAATCTTTGCTTTTGGGAATGATGCAGCCATTAGGTCTGAAGCCGAAGCCCTGCATCAAGCAGCTGTAACGCATTTGCAAGCGGAAAACCGTGAGGAGCTCCGTGCCGCACAGAATCAGCTGCATGCACACTACGCTGAATGTGTGCAAGCCCAGTCGCATAGGATTCGTGAATACGAACAGCGAGTGAGCGATGAGTTCATGCAAGAAGTGAACTTCGCTGAAGCTAGGATAAGCCAAGTGTGTGAGGAAAATGCCCAAGCATTGCATGAAGCGGAAATGGGACGCAAAACAACTGAGTTTAGGCAAGCCATCGAATCCACCCTGGCTGAAGCCCAGCAGCTCCTCCATGAGCAAGCTGCCAAGCATGCCGATGACACAGCCCGTGTCGAGGCTACACACGCCAGAACGGTTGACATGATGGCACACCAAAACGGGCTTCTGCAGGACGAGCTTGATGAGCTGAAGAAGTATCAGAAGCAACACGACCTCCGCGAGGATGGATCGAAGCCCAAAGGGGTAGGTGATACCCGAGAGGATTCACCAGAGTTGATGACCGACGACATGAAGTCAGCTCGGTCCCAAAGGTCAATGTTGGACCCGTTGACCCATCCGTTTCAATATGCAAAGGAAAAGTTGAGGTCGCTTGTTACCTATGACGGTTACGGGGATGAATATACCCCTAGCGTGATTCCAACTGCCGAATGCGAAGCACTGCCCGCAGATGCTCGCGATCCGCAAGGACCAGCTGAAAAGCCATCAGGTAGCAGCCGATCCCCGGTGAAAACAAGTGCACCGGTCCCACCCCTGCAATTCTCTCAGGGGCCAATGTCAACTGACCGCAAGCAGGGTGGTAAGCCTCCCGGCGGTCCGCCACCTGATGATGATGGCGATGGCGATGGTGATGAAGACGAAGGTGATGGCCTTGGGCCTAACCTCGGCCAAGAAGCATTCGCCAAAATGTTGATGAAGTTAGTAAAAGGCCAAACGAACGATGAAAAGCCCAGAACCCGCGAAAGCGAGACGTTGCGATTCAAGGAGATGCCAACTCCTGAAACGTACCGTGAATGGAAAACATCGGTTCGTGAGGATGTCCGCGCCGCATCTGACCGTCCAGACGAGGCTTGGCCTTGGATCATGGAAGTCTGGTCCGATCGCGAGGACAAGAAGAAGCTGTTGGAGGAGCTCGGCGAACCGGGAAAATTCGTGACCCTAGACACGAAGATTCTCGCAGCGCTCACGCGTTCAGCGAAAGGCGATCTGGCTCAGCGAATCCTAACAGCAAAGGAAGAATGTGCCAAGGAGGGAAAGGCCATGAGAGGAAGGCAGGTCTTGTTTATGTTTGACCAATATTTCAAGACCAGTGAAGAAGCCGGAAACCTCTACTCCTTGGAGGACCTGTTGCGTGTCTCGCGACACGGCGAAGGAATCATCGATCTCAAGCGTTTCCTGAATGCTTGGGATTCCGTGATCGCCGGCATGAAAAGGCCGCCGGAAGAAAAGGTGTTGAAAGACATCTTGCTTCGCCAAGTGAGAAGCTGCCATCTGTTGCGGTACGACATCGACACATATGATCGTTGCCGTGACGATGATCCCAATAAATCGTACGATTTCCTAATGCGTTGCATGAGGGATCTAATCGAGAGGGATAGGCTTCGCGAGAACCGAGAGCGCGTGTCCAAGGTCAATGCCAGTAAAGCCCCGACGCCCAAGGCTGGTGCTGCCGCCCCTGAAAAGAGGGACCCCAAGAAAAAGAGCGCACCTAAGCCGAAGGACACCGAGGAGAAGTACTGTTTTGACTTCCAGAAGGGCTCGTGCACGAGGGGGGCAAACTGCCCTTACGCGCACCGCAAGGAGCCGCGAGGACGCTCCGCGACCCGCGGCAGGCCAAGTTCCCCCAAAGGCGGTAAAGGAGAGAAAGCACCGTGTTCTTTCTTTGCCCAAGGGAAGTGCACGAGAGGTGATAAATGCAAGTTTAGCCATGCCTCCACGGGCGGCAAATCTGCCGCCGCGGCATCGAGCAGCGAGGCCAATGCAAATCCTGCGGCTAAGAAGCGTGCAAATTCACCTAAGCCTAAGCCCAAGGCCAAAGCCGCTGCAGTCTGCACCAGGTACGCCATGTTCGCAAAGCCGATCAACCCAATTGGAGTGTCATTCGACACCAATGCTCATGTTCATGAAATCCCCGCCGAAGGCGATGGTTTCAAGCTTGAGTATGAGGAACGTCAGTACAATAGGATGTTTCCAAGTGCCAAGGACTGCCCCAGGCCGACCAAAGGGACTAACAAGGCAGCGCGCAAGGCCGCGAATCAGTTGAATGCCGTAGTCAAAGCCATGGAGAATGGAGCCCAGCCCGCTTGCGGTTTCATGTGCGATGTGGAATCCGATTCCATCTCAAGCCTATCGTGTGATGAGTGCCTGAGAGTTGCCATGCCGCCTCACGATGTTCGCAAGGATGTCGAAGCGCCAAGGGCAGCCACCCCTGCCCCAAAGGGAAAGGACGTGTGGCTCATTGATTCCGGTAGTGAGCAGGGCCTCATCAGCAAAGCTGCACTGAGGAATGCGTCCAAGGCAATCCGAAAACAGGCCCCGCAGCCCATTCGCCTTGTGACTGCAAACGGAAACATCACTGCTTCCGAAATCGCCAACATCAATGTCGATGCATTGTGCGAGCCTGCTCAGCCTTACATCCTCGAGAGTTCTCCCGCAGTGCTGTCGCTGGGTGTGAAGTGTCTGGATCAAGGATATTCCTTTCATTGGGAATCCGGGAAGGCACCAACCATGGTTCGCCCTGACGGTGCTCTGATCCAGCTCAAGGTTGACGGTCATGTGCCATACATGGACTCTAGTTGTGAAGCTGAGCCATCGTTGAGTGCAGTAGCAGCATCAAAGCCAGCGCCCGCGCCAGTTCATGACGAAGGCATCGACGAAGGTGATGATCCCGACGACGAAGTTGAGCGGTTTGTGAGATCCCGTAAAGAGCAAGATCTGGTTGCCGAAGCAGGTACCAAAGAGCACTTGTTTGCACACTATCCGAAGAATCCCTTTTGCCGCACTTGCCAACGTGCCAAGATGCTTGCCCCATATGCAAGATCGAAAGGCGGGCAGGGAAGGCTCGAGACGAAAGCGTTTGGAGATCACATCATTGCTGATCATGTGATTCTCAAGGCCAACATCGAGCAAGGCATAAAAGGTGAATGGTGTGCTCTTGTGATCAAGGATGTGCATACGCAGTTCAGGTACGTTTACCCGTCAACCAGCAAAAGCACGGAGCAATCCGTTGCAGGGATCCAGCATTTCATTTCCGGTAGGGATGAGGTTGAGGTTCTTTACACTGATAACTCCCGGGAATTGAAAGCCGCAATAGAGCAGTTGGGGTACCGTCATCAGACCTCCATTGAATATGTTGATTCTTCCAAATCTTTCGTGGAAAGGGAAATCAGACATCTGTTGGAGGGAGCACGTGCGAACCTTGTCCAGTCAGGGTTCTCACTGTCGATGTGGCCATTTGCCATCCAGCACAATGCAGTTGCGACCAACATCCTGCCACAGTTGAATGGAAATGATTCGCCATGGTACCTCAGGTTTAACAAGAGCTTTGATGAAGCTGAGATACCTTTCGGAGCAAAGATACTGTTCTGGAACAACCCTGCACGAGCTGACAATCAGGCAGGCAAGACTTCGCCAACATCGAATGAAGGCGTGTTTCTCGGGTACCATATTCAGCCTGGGTTCGCATGGAAGGGTGAGTTCCTCGTTGCAAAACTAGAAGGGCTCGATTACCATATCGAACATGCGTCCCTCACGGTACAGCGAACTAAGCGCATTGAGCTTCCGACCGATGAGTTCATCTTCCCGATGAGGTTGTTGAAAGACCCTGCATCTCATCCACCTGTTGCCAATGCTAGGATACGAGATGATCCTGTGCCGTTGGAACGTGGACAAGCCCACATCGAGGAACCCGCCGCATCGGAGAAATCCGAAGCGAAGACCAAGCCTGTCGTGCCCGACAAAGGCGGCGCATTCGACCCGAGCATAATGCCTGATGGGTCACCAGTACCTGATGGCTATGTGTGGGATGGGGTTCGGCTCGTCCGTAGGAAGGCCGGATCCAAAAGGCCTCCCGATATCCCGTCTGACATGTGGGTCATGCTCGGCAGCCAGGACCGAAAGGCCCTAACCCAGCAGTACGAAGATCAGCTCCGTGCAGATGCCAAGAAGGCAGTGCTTGAGACAGCAGTCTCTTCGGAGGCCAGATCCGAGCACCCCGAAGCCGCATCGAGTGCAAAGCCGACCAGCGCCGCCCGCGAGGGCGAGCCGACATTGCCTGTGATCCGGCACGCGCCTGCGATGTCCGTTCTTCCGGAACGTGACAAGTCATCGAAGGAGCCGCATCGCCCGCAATTGCGTGAGTTGGTCAAAGAGCGAATCAAGAAGGTTGAATTTGATGTTGCTCTTGAACTGTTCAGTGCAGTCGTTGCCAGGCTTGTACCAAAAGCCGAAGTAGCCAATACGCCAAAGGCCCAAGCTGCCCTTGACAAGGAATGGGAAAACCTTCGAAAGAAAGGCACTTGGGATGAGTTCAGAGTAAATGAGTGTAGGCGCGTCATCAGAGAAGCCCAGAACAAAGGGGAAAAGGTTCACATTGGAAGGATTTTCGAGGCTTGTTACGAGAAGGGTAGCGAGCTTCCCGATGATGATCCCAACAAGAAATTCAAAGGAAGGACCGTTTTCCAAGGGAACAATGTTTACGATGAAAACTCTGTTGCAGCATTATTTGCGGAGCTAGGGTCCAGCCCAGCGTCAATGGAGGCAGCCAAAATCCTCGACGCTTTCGGGTCGCAGCCCGGCTACCGCAAGGCGCAAGCCGATGCGAAGCAAGCCTACATCCAAGCCCTGTTCAAAGGCGTTCCCACATGGCTTAGATTGCCCAAGAACAGATGGCCCAGCCATTGGAGCAAACAATACATTGACCCCATTGTTCCACTTGTGCTAGCCTTGTACGGACATCCCGATTCAGGGGGGCTTTGGGAAAAGCACCTCGAAGATGCCCTAAGCAAGCAAGGCTTTGTAAGAGTGTTGCCCGAAATATGGACATCCATTTTCCATCATCCGGAACTCGACCTGCTGCTCGTCGTATACGTTGATGACTTCAAGCTTGCAGGACCCGCCGGTAGCCTTGATAAGGGATGGGAACTGATCGGGAAGGTTGTCGAGATCGACGCGCCCGAGCCATTCGGTAGATACTTTGGGTGTCATCACATCGAAAAGAACAATGTCAGATTGTCTAAAGAGGAACACCCTTTCAATCACGTATTTGAGGGTTCTGCGCAACACGCGGGTGTTTGCTCTCAAAGAAGGACTGAGGACTACTGGGAGCATGATGAGAACACGAAAACGTGGACACGCTATCACTTGCAGCCCAGAAAGTGCCTTTTCCGTCCTAAGGAGCAAATGAGTGCATTCGCTTGCAGCCTCGACCCCCAGCGTGTGACAATCAAAGATCAATCCAAATCAAGTCCAATTTGCGATGAGTGGTCGCGTCATGCAAGTGATCGCATTTCTGCGGACACCGCGTGGTGGACCGGACGTACTGTGTTTTCCTACGGTGAGAATCAGGAAGCAGCTCTGCAATGTGCATTGCCCTCTAAGCCTGGATCAATGAGAGACAAAACCGCGGCAAAGAAAGAAGTCAAGGTTTCGAAGTTCAAAGGACCCGAAACGATATGCGATAAACCTGTTGGTTGTATGACTAAAGAAGTCAACATTGTTGAGTACGACATGTCTGATTTCCTCAAGTCATGCGTTGACGCATATTGCGAACTTGCCAAGGTGAACGTTTCTTCGTTGAGTAAGGTTAGCACTCCATTCATTGGTTCGAAGGTCGCGAGACCTGTCGTAAATGAAGAGGAGCCAAAGGGCAGGCTTCAAACGATCGCTGCAAAAGTACTAATGAAGATTCTATTCGCAGCCCGCATGGCTAGGTATGACCTGCTAAGAGCCACGCAAAGCCTTGCCTCGCGCGTGAGTAAATGGTCCACTGAGTGCGACAGTGCTCTACATCGGCTTGTGTCTTACATACACTGTTCGAAGGACCTAAAGATGCGAGGTTTTATCGGGGATAAGTTCTCTGATTGTAGGCTGTGGTTGTTCGCTGACGCGGATTGGGCAGGCGAATACGACTCGCATAGTACAACTGGTTGCACCATGATCCTGGTAGGGCCAAACACGTACTACCCACTGAATGCCTTCAGTAGGAAGCAGACAGCGACCGCAACAAGCTCGACTGAAGCCGAGGTCATCGCTGCGAATCAGGCGCTCAGAGCAGAGGGATTGCCGACGCTGTCGCTTTTCTGCCAGCTCAGCCTGTTTGGGAAAGAAGCACATGGGTATGCTCAAAAGGCAGGAAAGGCCTCCCTTGATGTGCCCGATGGCATTGTTGCTCGCATCGACCCCGAGTTGGATGAAATTCGGTACGGAAATGTTGATGCGGGCACAAGTGTAGCGAATATCAATGCCCTAACTGTGCATCTCAGTGATAAGTGGAAAGTTAAGCTGATGGAAGACAATCAGGCCACGATCACTATCCTGCAGCAGGGACACTCACAGAAGCTAAGGCACACGGATAGGACCCAACGCATTAGCTTCAGATGGCTCCAGGAGCAATTCGTGAATAGGCAGTTCGAGTTAATCAATGTTGACACTACCCTCCAAGCTGCAGACATCTTGACCAAGGCGTTTGACAGCACCCCAGTGTGGCACCATGCACTTGAGCTGATCGGTATCTCCCCCAATCGCCAGGCGCGAGCCTGTGCCACCAGTTTGCTGCTCTCCCCGTGCGCCAAGGCCGGAGAAGTTAGTGATCAGGGGGGGCAGATCGCCGCGCTATGCAACGCTCAGCCCAAGCGCCTCCTTATTGAGTTCTGTTGTTCGACGACCTCACGGTTGGGCGAATCAAGAGACTCTTCAAAGGGATGTCGTGTCATTCGGGTAACTGAAACCGAAGACGGGTGCTCTGATACATGCAGGCAGTGGTTAGTCCATGAAATTGCCGAATTTAGGAGCAAGAATCCTAAGGGTGCAATAATGTTCTACGTTTCATTGCCTTGCACTGGAGGATGCCCGTGGGGTTATGTCAACCAGCAAACTCCCAAAGGTGCTGCCAAGATTGAGGGTCACATCAAGCAATTCCGATCACTGCTGAGAGGGTTCAAACGCATTCTCAATGATGTCTATTCTGATGACGTTAGAGTTGCCTTCGAACTTCCCAAGGCGTGTCGTTATTGGAAATGGCCCGAACTATGGAGTTTCTTGACTAAGTACAAGATGAACAAGTACGAATTCCATGGTTGCAAAATCGGCATTAAAGGGAGAAATGGAAAACCTATGAAAAAGCAGTGGGTCGTTGCCAGTAATATGCCCACTATTTCCGTTGTTGAGTACTTCAAGTGTGATGGTTCTCACGAGCATGATGAAAGCCGTGGTACGCATTTGAAGGAAGCCGAGGGATACACGTATGTTTACACCGATGCCGTTCACAATGCATTTTCTGAACATGCCACCATGCAGCCGTTGCTTTCGAGTGATTGTGCTGCATCTTCTTCGCAATGAGCAGCGCGACGGCTATGGCGCATCCCGCGAGGGATTGCGATCCGGCATGGAGGAGATGGATGGAGAATGTCGCTACCACTTCGGTATGCACGAACGGCAAATACGACGCTAACCTCGCCGCCACGGTCAAGGGCCTCCTCGAGACGACCTCTGCACAGTCGCTTATTCATACATGGGTGCAGGACCAACCGCACTACCTGCAATTGCTTACACCCCTGTTAACCATAAGCGAACCGTACTTGAAAGTTTTGCAGGCCCCACGTGTACCAGACCGCGACCTCCTTATCTATGTGACTGTCGCTGATTCAGGACTGTCCATGGTTTCGGGCAAGAAGCGCAAGCTTCGCAAGTACGACTTTGCGGAGCGTTTGGATGCCTCTCGCCCGGCGCGTGTCGGTGCATGGAGGTCTGAAATGCTTTGGGGCAAGGGCTTACAACAGCTGTGCAAGCGGTTGGCCGCCCTCATCGACGAGGTGCGTACCGACTACCCAGCAGCCACCATCATTCCGATGATTTACTGGAATGGCAACGAGCTCGTTGGGAAGGACGGCCTCGAGCCCACTGGTACATATCCTTACGACACCCCCATCGGAGACGCCGAGCAACTTCTCGCTGACACCAGACGGCACCTGGCTTGGACCAGGGATTTCGCGGCCCGCAAGGGCTGCGCATGCCTTGGAGTCATGACCGGCGCGAAGAGCTACCTCTACGGCTTCTCTATGATTTGGGACCGTTTCATGACGGAAGTCCGGGATTACATCATCGGCGACCCCAACAATATGTTTGTATATGTTGATGCTACACCCTTCGTCGAGACCATCGATTTGCTGGACAGGTATCATATGTGCTTCAGTGACGACAATATCACGAAGACCGTCCAGTTTATGCGCGGAACCCATCATATGTTGTACATGCTTTCCATCTTGCGCCCCGCAATGGGCAGCGTAGCCGAGCTGACACGTTCGCATGATTGCACAATGCGTCCGATCGATGTGCTCGAGGTGCGCCACCAAGAGGATTGCACAGTCAACGTTGAGGTTCTCGCGTACTGCAAGGAAACGCTAACGAAGTGCGGCGTTTCATTGTCAGAGATGATCGGGCTCCCTTTCACCCGTGAAGAAGTGGAGTTCCGGCAGCCCCTCGATTTTGCCCCTGTCGATCCAGCCGAATTTGCAACTTCAGGTGAGCCTTCCGGTGCTGATGTTTCCGAAAGTGTTCGCCCGGCGCAAGCCGGTGCAAAGGCGGCTGCGGTGGCACAGAGGGACGAGGCGACGAGCAGGCCGGTACCACTCGACTCCTACGGGAGGAACGTGACTGGGGGCCACTACGATTGCTGGGTTTATAGCATCCATGACGGCGTGAAGTATGTTGACTATGGTGAGGGCCCCAAGCGACTTGAGATCATCAAGCAGCCTTCCTTTGATTACGACCCTTCCGTCAGGAGAATCAGCAATGAGTACCACAGCTCCCTGACGTGCATCTCGAAGATCCTCCGTGGTCGAGGGACAGAAGGATGTGGGTACGTGATGGATGAGGACGGCTACATGGACCTTGAAGATTTGGGACTCGCGCTTCGCAAGGAGCTGCGACATCCCATTCCATGGAATATTCAAAACATCATGGACATCTTCAAGCTCGACAAAAAGCAGAGGTTCATTGCGCTTGGTTGCCCGGACGCAAGCCGGTGCGGAGACGTCCCCTGTTCTCATTGGATTTTCAAGATCAAGGCCTCCCAAGGCCATGAGGACTGGCTCCAAATTGACGACTCCGGCATCGCGAAGGAGTGGTACGTGAACCCGGGGACGGACCTCGGGCGCTGGTCTGGCTGGAACGTCTGCAGCAACCCTCCTACGGTGCTCTATCATCGCACCGATAAGCGGAACTTCGCCAACATTATGCGAAACGGACTGCTTCCAGGAGGAGGTGACCAGCACGAGACAGGCAGACCTCACGTTTTCTTCGCTGACATTCCGAGCACGAACGAAAATTACATCTCAGGTGTACGCGCTAACAAGCCCTTGGAAATACAGATCGACCTCAGGATGGCCATTCGCGCAGGGCTTTGCTTTTTCAAGACAGAGAGCGATGGCGTCCTCACGCGCGACAAGGTGCCCAACTACACGATTATTTCTGTATTGGACGCTACAAATGGCGATGTATGGTACACTCGCTCCGAGCAATCGGATGCAGGTGCACCAGCTGAGGCGAACGAGGATGAATCGCAGGGGATGAAGCGCGACCAAGCAGTGGTTGATGATCGATCTACAGCGCTGGAACGTATTGCTACGACCCGCACCAATGTGGCGTCTCCTCGCGCCCCGCAAGGGGAAGCGAAGAGACAGAAGACTTTCAATCCAATGGAGAACGTTGAGCTGAATGTCGCCGCATGCCCGGTCTGCAACAACAGTGTGTTTGAGGGGCAGGTCCATTGCTCGTCATGTGGGCAGTTGTCTCCCCTCAATCCTCGGCTGCTGAAAGAACAGCAGAGGAATTACATTGTGCAGCGTTCCAACTTGCTGAAGAAGATGGGCCTCAGCACCCATGTCACAGCCCAGGTTTTGGCATCCGTGGGAACTTTTGACCTCCGCGAGGAGGATCGTAGCAGCATCATTCGTGGCTTGAACTCCCCGGACAGTGCTGTTATTCAGGAAGCCCGGAAGAAGCACAAGTCCGCTCTGAAGAACGGCTACCACTCTCTGCTTGATCGCTATGAACTCGACCTCCAACACAGGGTTCGTATGCTTGAGGTGGGCCGTCGGGAGGCGGACATGCTCCGCATGGAGTTGTGTGCAAATCTCGTCTTAGCAGCTCCAAAGCAGTCGCAAGCCCAGCGCACTCTGGGAGTTGGCCTTGGATCAACTTCGGAGTCGCGAATCGCAAGGCTCGCGTATGTCAAGACGGAGTTGGAGTTCCTGCCCAGCGAACTTCAAGATGCGCTTTCCTCTCGCTGGATCATTATGTTCCAAGGGATGCCTTACAGCCCAAGGGCTTTTATCAACGTGGTCTTCGAGCAAGACAAGCCTCGCAGCATTGGTTGTTGGAATGGCATCATCCATGTTCGAAGCAACACGTTGGAGGACCTCCGCCACGAGATGGACTGGGTTTTCAGCCAGAATGAGCGTTATGCTCGTAACTCGGTTGAGTTTTCAAAGAACGAGAGCACCAAGCACCTCGCTCGCAATGCCGCTCGCTATGCCGATCAAAGTGCTCCCGCCGCCCGCGAGGGTGAGCATTGGAGCCAAGGCAGCTGGCAGAACTGGTCCGGTTGGGGAGGATGGAATGACAGCAGCGGATACCAATCTACTTGGCAGTGGCGCTAAAAGCGCAACTGTCATGGTTTGCATGTATACAACGGTTCCCCATGACCTTCTCCCTCTGTTGTGTTTCTGCTTGGCTGCTTTGTGAAAGGCCCCTTTAACACGCAGAGGGGGGTGAAGAATTTGATCGGTCAGCTTGGGGTTTTACATCCGTTGCATCCGCAGTGTGGCTGTTCAAGCGTGAAAATGTGCGAGCAGCGCACTTGGACGGTTTGTTGTTTCCTCTTGGGCCCCAAACCGGTAACCCTTGAATCTATAGGCTGCCCTTTGGGCGACAGTAGACGGAAGAATTCTCTCTTGGTTTGCTCATTCCCTTCACATCTCATCAGGGAATTGTGCCATCTACTTTCACCAGAACCCAGGATCCAACTGCGTTCCAACACTCAGGTTCCAGCTTGCATCACATGACAAGCAAGTACAACATTAGAACCATTTTTGGAACCCTTGTAGGTCTTCTCACAAGTGCAGAAAGTAAGCACCCCAAAGTGTTACGGATGGGAGCAAGTAAACCTGTCTACACGGATCCCTCGTGAAACACCATTTGAGCAATATTTTGTTTGGTACTTCACACAGAAAGAGGGCCTCGCGGCTTTAAATCATCCCTTGACCGGCGAGGACGCAGGACATGGGAGATCACTGAATCTTGCTTACCTAATTATCGTCAGCTACAACAAGCAGGGGGATCGAACCACTAAGCAAGTGTGCTTCTTGTTGGGGAAAGCCATGCAGCCCCTGAAGGCACGCCACGAGACCCTCCAATGCTGGATAGTACCATATTTTTGTTGGATTTCATCTCGCTCTCTCTCTCTCTTTGCCATCGGAACCGACACGGGCCCCAAGAGCAACCTTCACCCCCGGCCTTGGACCGGAAACAAATATGGATTGCCCAACCAGGATGCCACTCTTGGCATGCCAAACTGCCATAAACGTCCGGAAGGACAACCCCTGTCCCTCGCATTCAGGGGACTCGTTGAACGGGTTCCAAGAAACGGCTTCCGATTGCTTGCACCAAAGGACAATCATGACATTCTTAGGACCTGTTTGTGAGAGCCCATTGAACGGGTGACCTAACGCATGTGTACGACGGATGCGCTGCGCAGGGCCACTGTTTGATGCCTGCACCAGGTGTCATCGCACGGTGGCGGGCGAAGTTGCATATGGACACATGCATATACAAGCATAGACATACATACATATACGTGATATGTATGTGTATATATATACACACTTTACGCACATGTATGCGTGTATAGGGGTCACTTTATAGATAGCCGCCGGAGAGAAATAGCATCATCTTGGTTTGGCCAACAAAGGGACGAGAGACGTGTGGTTCTTTCCTTTTTTGTTTTTTCTGCTTGGCATTGCTCAGGAAGGGCTTGCCCCTGCTTCACACCGTGGACAGCGTGCCCATGTGGCCGCTCGGCCAGGGGAATCACCGGCTTTGTCTTCACGGGTCCAAAGCAAATCTCCTTGTGCCACAGACAGCGCGCTGAATTCCTGAGTTGCGTGATGGTCTGCTTTTGTTCAAAATGTGCGTGCGTGCGTGCGTGGGTGTGGGTGTGTGTGTGTGTGCTTATTTTGCTGGTTGGTTTTCCGTGGAAACCAAAAGTTTAAAAGGGACACTCACCATTTTGGGTGGGCCCCTATTTGGCACATTCAATTGGATGCAGGGGAGTGTTCCCTAAAGGGTTTTTTCAACGCGAACAGGCAGAGTGAACACTGATCCAAGTGCGTGGCGTCATTTGAGCCGCTTAGCCTGCCCTTTTCTCGCCTTCAAAACAGTCCCATGTTGTTTTGCTATATATAGCTTCCGTTTGCCTAAGGTGACGTCTTATTTTCCCTTTCGAGAAGGATAGGCCTATGACTGGCATCTGGCTTTTTTTAGCAACGCGGATGTGATCCTCGGAACGAGTCCCTGCGGTTTTCCTTTGAGACACCCCAAAAAGAGTGCACCCATTTGCAGGATTTTCTAGGAGTAAAGCATCACCTTGGGCAATTGTTTGAGTGTATTTCCGTGTTTGAAGGGGACATGTAAGGAACCCTGCTGGACTTTTGGATTGACTCCACCCCTTAAAGACAACAATTGCAAGGGTTCCAAAGTGGCAATTTGACCATGGCACATATGGGCTTGTCTTGAAATACTGGGCTCAACAAATGGGTTCCCTCCAGACGGGTTTGGCATGGCCATACGGCCATGCAGAGCCCCGACCTCTTCCGACCTCTTCTCAGTGGGAATTTGACCGAGGGGTTCCTCGGAACCCAACAGTTGGATGGTTCAGTTCGGATAGGCGTCCTTTTTAGGTTAATTAGTTTGGCTAAAAATAGATGGGTTCCACTGGTTTAGATGGGATTTGTTCCATTTACCAGGGCCATCCATTTTTAACCATAAGCCAGCTATGTCGGGGTCGTTCCAACTCATTCAGCTGCGAAGTTCTCGCCTCCCAGGTCGAACATCGTGGAGGACAAGTTGGGGCGCACGGATCCGATGCATCTCAGCTCCCAGGCAGTGCTCATGTGGCCCTACAAGCTGATCACAGGCCCGCGTCGCCTTCCAACGCTCAAGCGAATATTTGGGGGGCAGGTGGGGGGGGCGGGGGGGGGGGAGGGAAGAAGAAGAATAAGAAGAAGCAGAAGAAGAAGAAGAAGAAGAAGAAGAAGCAGAAGAAGAAGAAGAAGAAGAAGAAGAAGAAGATCCCGTTCGGCCAGGTGCTGCGCGCATTTCCTAGTTTTTGACAGAACCCAGAAGGAGCCCCCAACAAATCCCTAGTTGATCCGACTTCCATTCATCTCACTCTCTGGTAGTCCCCTCTGAGTCTTCCAGCAAATGCCGGCTTCCCCCCTAGTTGACGCTGTTCACTCTCCCGTGAAGCACGCCAATTGCCCAGACCAGTCCAAGTTAGCCCCTCGAAGTCACCCACTGAATCCACTAGTTCTCCCTTGCGTTCACTCCAATGGTTTATGGGGCTTATCCAGGGAGTCATTGTATTCATTGGGGATCGGTGGTACTGCTTCCCCACCACGTTCGTGATACCAAACCTGGTGAGTTCGACTTCACGAGAGTCCAGTGGTGCCCACATCCCGCAGTGACACGAAAGTTTTAAGGGCCCCAAACAATCAGAATGGGGTTGTGGTGTACTGTTATTAAGCCAACTTGTCTCATGAGGGGAGGTTTCTGCGATCTTCTTGCCCCTCTTTTACGCACATCTCTGCACCAAAAGCCAATTTCTTCTGTGCGCTGCTCAGTTGTTCTTTTGTGGGTTGGGGAGAAAAGTAGCTGCAACACTTTGAAGCTACCTATGTTCCAGCTTGATTATGACTAACATGCGTTAAAGCCACTCAAAGTTGACCGCATAGACTAAATTTGGTAAGGTCCCCATAGAAGCCCGGGGATTGCCGGACTCGGTGTGTCAGGCAAGCAGCCTCTGAGCGTGTGGGTGGGGCCTTTGTACCCCAACTGCTCCACCGTGCACTCGCTGGCGCCGCTCGGAATACAAACTGGCCGGCGGGATGCAATCCTTCGTCTATGGCTGTGTGTCAACATAGAGGGACCCCAGAAATAGTGTTTTTCCTGTTGGTATTTTTCCTGTTGGTCTCTCGTCAAATACCAACTAGAAGAGGGTCCACCATTTTGCGAGGACTTGGCTTTAATGCGGAATACAGGTCGGCCAACAGCCCTTCAAATGAAAGTCGCACCCATATCTCCAATCCATAGGGCCATGCATTTTGTTAAGCCACACCTCAAAATTGCCAGACATAGACCCCCCCCATTGAATGCCCACCAAAGGAAGGGTCCTCAACTGGACGGCACAATTGTGATCATGAAACGAAACGCACCCTTGTTGACCTTTTCTTGGATGACACTGACCTGTTGAAAATAGACACGTGTTGGCTTGAAGATTGGAGCGCCAAAAGAGGCTGCGCCAGAGGCGACCTTCTACTTTGTTCTTCTTTTTTTCTTTGGTCGGGCAAACTATGCGCCGCCTGAAATTTGGGACTGATGATTTAGGCAGGGCAAACCCAACCATTGAGGCTGCTGAAATGATATGAATTGGCCTACAACCTTACTGCGTAAGGTGGCTTTTCCCAAATGGCTTCCGACCAACAGCTAGGTTCAGCTCGGGGCTGAAGCAGATTGCTGGCCTGGAGGATTCTCTAGGAACTGAGAGATGGGGGTTTGTGTTGAAGGTACCTTGTTTTGGGGCTGGCAGTAAAAAGCACACCATCTTTCGCAAAAGGCATCCGGCCAGGAATCTACAATCAATCACTGGCAAACCCTGTGAATAAGTGGAGAAGAAGAACTAAAGGGGCACCGCTCTGTGAGGACTGATCTTCATGTACATGAGGTTACAAAGGTGAATCCAGATAATGCATAGTAGACTCCTAAGCCTTTCTGATTACCTTTGTCACTAGTGACTGAAGTAATGTAGAACAACAGAATAACATACGCCTAGAATTTGATGATGTATTCCTTGTTTTTATTTTACTGTCGGGGAGGGACGCCAGCAGGGTCGTGGCACTCGGCAGACCGGCTCGCCTGTTCTCTGCATCCGAGGGGCGGGAATGGGCCGATTCCCCCGCAGCAGGACGTCAAGGCCGGGTGCTCACGTCCTGCGTGGCTGCGCGGTTGCCACGGTTCCCCTGCTCAGTTGTCCCAAGCCAACTTTTGAACCTTTTGGTTTCCCCTTTTTGGCCCATTTTTAGTCAAGGTCCCACAAGGTTAACCTTTTTATTTCCGGGTCTTTTGGGCAACTGAGCCTGTCTTCAACAACCACAGCAGTGGACAGAGGGCTTTCCCAAAAGGAATGTGGCCTTCCAGAACCCTCTTGCGGGCTTCCGTGATTGGAACAAGGTCGACAAGAAGCCATGAGGCGCCCGAGGAAGCAAAACATGGCAGGCCTTTAAACAAAGTGTTGCGATGCTGTGCTATCCCGCGGCGCGCAAAGATGTCTAAGTAACCGCGCTTAAAACTAGAGCCATGCTGAAACTACAGGAACAACCACCAGGAAACCACCATTTGGACTCCCGAGCTTGGACACACGCCTGCCGGTTGTATTTAGGAGCCCTTCAAATCAGACGGATTTGAATGTCCTTTCGGTTTCCTTTTGGCGCCCTTTTGGTACGTCCTTGTGGTCTTTTTGCTGTATTGGTATCCGTTTGGGCTTGGTTCCCTCTTGGTTTCTTTTCCCTCCTTGCGGTTGCTCGTTGGTTTCCCGTCGTTTTGGGGTCATTTTTATTTTGTATTTGTTTCTGGTTTTCCTTTTGCTCCCTCTTGTTTTGCTTTTGCTTTAAATGTTTTCTGCTGGCGTAGGTTTCCTGTCATTGTGGTTTTGTCCAAGACTGCACATTTGGGGACAAAGTAAACATACTGACCGCCCCTCAAATTCGGGGCTGTGTCAGCTGGGAGAGCTTGCAAGCAAGCGATTAGTTCGGATCTCCAAATTACCGGAGGTGGATTTCTTGTGGTGGCCAATTGGGGTGCCCTCCCCCAAAAGAAAAAACAAAGGGATGAAATCAGCTTTTTGAGACCTGCAATACTGTGGAGATCGATTCTGCCAGAAGCCCCCCCCCGGCGAAAAGAATGGGTGTGACTTGAAACTATCGAGCTAGGGTTACGCAGGTGTTAGTCTTTCCATTTACTAAGGTGCCATTTTGGCTACGTTCTTTTTTGAGCCACAGCCAACTGGGTGCGTTTTATTGGTGGATCCTTGGGTGGGCATCGTTTAGTCATGTCCATCAGTCACTTTGGAGGTGGTTCCCTACTAGGATTCCTGGACGAACCTCATAGTCAGAGAAGACACCGATTCAGGCAATAATCAGAAACAATCATCAGTCTTTCAGGGGTCAAAAGCTCTCATGAGATTTCCGTTGATAAAACCATGGTCAAAATCAGACCCAAATTCTCAAGATTGCCCGAAATGGCCATGGGTCAAAACCCAAATCGTACCCCCAGTGAGCATCCCAATCCCCACTAAAATCGGTTCTAAATTGGGTGGTGAATTCACCAATCCCGACCAACATGGGATCCCAAAACGGTTTTAGAAGACACCGATTCAGGCAATAATCAGAAACAATCATCAGTCTTTCAGGGGCCAAAAGCTCTCATGAGATTTCCGTTGATAAAACCATAGTCAAAATCAGACCCACATTCTCAAGATTGCCCGAAATGGCCATGGGTCAAAACCCAAATCGTACCCCCAGTGAGCATCCCAATCCCCACTAAAATCGGTTCTAAACTGGGTGGTGAATTCACCAATCCCGACCAACATGGGATCCCAAAACGGTTTTAGAAGACACCGATTATCCCGATTCAGGCAATAATCAGAAACAATCATCAGTCTTTCAGGGGTCAACAGCTCTCATGAGATTTCCGTTGATAAAACCATAGTGAAAATCAGACCCACATTCTCAAGATTTCCCGAAATGGCCATGGGGCAAAATCCAAATCGTACCCCCAGTGAGCATCCCAATCCCCACTAAAATCGGTTCTAAACTGGGTGGCGAATTCACCAATCCCAACCAACATGGGATCCCAAAACGGTTTTAGAAGACACCGATTATCCCGATTCAGGCAATAATCAGAAACAATCATCAGTCTTTCAGGGGTCAAAAGCTCTCATGAGATTTCCGTTGATAAAACCATAGTGAAAATCAGACCCACATTCTCAAGATTTCCCGAAATGGCCATGGGGCAAAATCCAAATCGTACCCCCAGTGAGCATCCCAATCCCCACTAAAATCGGTTCTAAACTGGGTGGCGAATTCACCAATCCCAACCAACATGGGATCCCAAAACGGTTTTAGAAGACACCGATTATCCCGATTCAGGCAATAATCAG
This sequence comes from Effrenium voratum, assembly GCA_963377175.1. Lineage (NCBI taxonomy): Eukaryota > Dinophyceae > Suessiales > Symbiodiniaceae > Effrenium > Effrenium voratum. The sequence goes on along the minus strand of CAUJNA010000813.1, from coordinate 280,453 downwards.
AAACAATCATCAGTCTTTCAGGGGTCAACAGCTCTCATGAGATTTCCGTTGATAAAACCATAGTCAAAATCAGACCCACATTCTCAAGATTGCCCGAAATGGCCATGGGTCAAAACCTAAATCGTACCCCCAGTGAGCATCCCAATCCCCACTAAAATCGGTTCTAAACTGGGTGGTGAATTCACCAATCCCAACCAACATGGGATCCCAAAACGGTTTTAGAAGACACCGATTATCCCGATTCAGGCAATAATCAGAAACAATCATCAGTCTTTCAGGGGTCAACAGCTCTCATGAGATTTCCGTTGATAAAACCATAGTCAAAATCAGACCCACATTCTCAAGATTGCCCGAAATGGCCATGGGTCAAAACCTAAATCGTACCCCCAGTGAGCATCCCAATCCCCACTAAAATCGGTTCTAAACTGGGTGGTGAATTCACCAATCCCAACCAACATGGGATCCCAAAACGGTTTTAGAAGACACCGATTCAGGCAATAATCAGAAACAATCATCAGTCTTTCAGGGGTCAACAGCTCTCATGAGATTTCCGTTGATCAAACCATAGTCCAAATCAGACCCACATTCTCAAGATTGCCCGAAATGGCCATGGGTCAAAACCCAAATCGTACCCCCAGTGAGCATCCCAATCCCCACTAAAATCGGTTCTAAACTGGGTGGTGAATTCACCAATCCCGACCAACATGGGATCCCAAAACGGTTTTAGAAGACACCGATTATCCCGATTCAGGCAATAATCAGAAACAATCATCAGTCTTTCAGGGGTCAACAGCTCTCATGAGATTTCCGTTGATAAAACCATAGTCAAAATCAGACCCACATTCTCAAGATTGCCCGAAATGGCCATGGGTCAAAACCCAAATCGTACCCCCAGTGAGCATCCCAATCCCCACTCAAATCGGTTCTAAACTGGGTGGTGAATTCACCAATCCCAACCAACATGGGATCCCAAAACGGTTTTAGAAGACACCGATTATCCCGATTCAGGCAATAATCAGAAACAATCATCAGTCTTTCAGGGGTCAACAGCTCTCATGAGATTTCCGTTGATAAAACCATAGTCAAAATCAGACCCACATTCTCAAGATTGCCCGAAATGGCCATGGGTCAAATTCCAAATCGTACCCCCAGTGAGCATCCCAATCCCCACTAAAATCGGTTCTAAACTGGGTGGTGAATTCACCAATCCCAACCAACATGGGATCCCAAAACGGTTTTAGAAGACACCGATTATCCCGATTCAGGCAATAATCAGAAACAATCATCAGTCTTTCAGGGGTCAACAGCTCTCATGAGATTTCCGTTGATAAAACCATAGTCAAAATCAGACCCACATTCTCAAGATTGCCCGAAATGGCCATGGGTCAAAACCCAAATCGTACCCCCAGTGAGCATCCCAATCCCCACTAAAATCGGTTCTAAACTGGGTGGTTAATTCACCAATCCCAACCAACATGGGACCCCAAAACGGTTTTGACAACAGCCAAAGGGGTATGCCTCAAAATTACACAGGAGGGGCAAACCGCAGGTTTGGTCCATGTCTCCACTTACCAGGGCAACCCATTTTGGAATTCCGGTTTTTTGACCATCACAGCCAAAGGGCAAAACCCAAAAACATCGCCGCTTGAAGCCCCGCAGATCTTCGGAGAGCCGCTGCCCTTGGCGCCCACGCAGGACCGCGCGACTCGAGACCCGCGCGACGCGGGGACGTGCGAAGAAGCCGGGGCGCGTAATTTTTTGCTTGGCCGCCCTGAGCTTTGCTTGGCGATTTTTTGGGTTTGGCGATTTTTTGGGTTGTGGGTGGGCTTCCTTTTTGTGGGTTTGCCCGTGATGTGCGTTTTCCTTTGGTTTCCCCTTGGTTTTTTCCTGGTGTTTTTTTTGGTTTCCGGTTTGGTTTTGTAGATCATGCTGGAATCCAAGTGAAAGACGTACTTTTTGAACGTGAGGTCACACGCGTTTCTCACTTGCACATCACGATTCCCTCGGTTTCTCTTTCAACAACCCCCAAGCAAGATAATATCAACTCCAACTTTGTGTCAATAGGTACAGCCGGAATGATCCATCTGACGCCCCAGGATGTTAAGACTCCTAGGTAAGTTGATAGGAGGGTGTCCCTTTGTACGGGAACCCTCCATTTGTTTGGGGGGAACCCCCTTCTTTCATCCGCAAGGATTGTTGATCCGGGGTCAACGGAATATGGAGCGCACATGTTTTCTACAATAGTGGACCAGCGAGCATGGTTGCGTTTCTTTTGGTTCTCCTTGACACATCATCAGCAAATGCACGCCCATGTCTAGAGGTGTCCGCTTGTTTTGTGCGGGGTTGAGTAATCCACTGGTTCTGTTTGCGCCCGATTTTTGGGATCCGGTCCCCTTCAGATCCAGCAGGGGGGCATGCTGCTCTCTTCCCCAATCAATGCACCCTGTTCATGCATATTTGGGCAGGAGGCGGTGTTTGAATGTGAGTGGGGTATATAAACCAAAGTCGGCAAAACGACCTCACCCTCAGATTGGAGGCTCGAGGCTGGCACCGGTCGCAAGGAGGAGATTGATCGAACCACCTGGACCATCGACTGCAAGGACGGCTGCCTCATGACGCTAAGCCAAATAACTTGCTCATGATCTCCTGCCTTGCTGATCGTTTTTTTATTTCTTTGGGGGGGAGGGGGGGCATTTGGTTTTTTGGTTTGCCAGCGCCTGCGCAAACCCTGAGTTTTTCCGGCTCTCTGTTTCGGGGTTATTGAGGAGAACCCAGGGAATCAATGCATTTCTAGGGTTCTCCAAGGCAAACTCCTGCCGTACGTTCCATTTTTCTGTGGGCTCGTGGCTTGCGCAAGGAATGTGCGCGACGACCCCACGGAGCATAACGACCTGGCAGCGGACCCCAAGTATGCCAGCGTCCTCGCCAAGATGCAGGCCACGCTGAAGGAGCTGAACAAGGACGCCAGTTCCAAACAGCATCAAATGCGCCGTTGGGTAACACCCCAGTTCAGCACCAATTCTTGCCTCGCTGTTTGGCGGCTTCCCTCAATATAGCCCATCCTAAAAGGGATTCCCTTCGGGTCAGCGCAATTGCTAAGGTCTGCCAGGGTTACTGCACTTTCTGGGATCCAACATACCTTTGGGTTCTCGGCTGTTGGGCAAGCCCGAATCTGAACCCATGAATTAACCTGGCGGAAGTTTTGGGGTGTTCCGAACTGCGGACACCGGTTTCCTCCGAAAAGTGAAAGGTCCTTTCTACCTCGGATTAATACGGGGGACGATACTCTGAGGAGTTCCCCTCTGATTGAATTTCCTCAAAAGAGATGCCACCAGTGTGGTGATGGGGACTCCAAGTCGACGGTCACGCCCTAACCAGCGGCTTTGAAGAATCTGAGGGAACGGCCCGGAAATGCAACCGGGCTTTCCAAACATGGCCCATTTGTTTTGAATGACGCCCTTGCCAAGCTTCCGAGACCACTTGATCGGCTTCTTCGGGGAAATGGGCGGTGTGTCTGGGCACCTTTTTGGGTTTTCAGAACCAATTTTCGCAGCCAAGACTCAACTCATCTTGTTGCCCTTTTGCTCTTTTGGGTTTTCTTCAAACCCGAGGCAACCTTTTGCAAGGAGTGGGATCCGTCTCGCCCGAAACGCCATCTATTAAATAGGGGGATCCCAGAACCCCCCCCAAACCCCCCAAACCCCCCCAAACCCCGCCCCCCACGAGGACCTCTTCGAGCCGGACCGGGGTCTGGATCGCGTGGAGGCGTGCCAGGTGGCAGTGGAGCAGAGCCACACCTTCGGGCCCTTCGTGGACTCCAAGGAAACCTTCGGAAAGCGGCCTTTAAAAAAATAAAATAAAAATAAAAATAACAATAAAATAAAATAGTAAGGTTTATTTTTTCTCGTTTTTTTTCTCCTTTTTTTTTTGGGGGGGGGGGGGGTCTTGGCAGAGACTCTTTGTGTTCATTGAGCCCACATGGTCGCTGGTGTTTTTGCCGCTTTCCCGTGTTCTTGGGTTCATTTGGGCGCCAACTTTCTCGTTTTGGCGGCAACGGTGACTTTGGTTTCTTTAATTTGGGCCATCTTGACATTGGCGTCCCCGATTTTAACAGCCACATCAACATGTGTTGCTTCATTTGGCTAGATAAACCTTGGCCCGTGTCTGGAAAGGTCACCAGGGACCGTTTCATGTCGGTTAGTCCCCCAAACCCCGCCACGAGGTCTATGACTTTGCCATCCCATGATCCTGCCAGGTTTCCTGACCCTTGCAGCCCTTGTTCTCACTAGGAAGTATGGGTCTGCATCCCAAACACTATTGGGTGGTTGAGGGATTTGTAAATTTTACTTCCATATTCCCCACCAAAGCACAAGCAACTTGAAGGAATCAACAAGAGCTTCCTGAAAGTAGACGAGGAGGGTTCCCTTCATTCCCCACGCGGCATGTGAACCTGGCAGTCATGTGGGTCCTTCAACAAACTACACCATCCACCCCCTCCCCCCAAAAAACAAACACACACACACACAAAGGGCGCAAGCTGCGAATCACCACCAACCGGCATATATAGACATGCGTTTTTTCCTGGCTGCGCGCATCCGCCCCGCGGCAAGAAAAAGCATCGATGCACCTCTCCGCGGTTTTGGGAGGACTTCTATAGCCCGGCGCCGGAGAAGAGCCTCCTGCAGAAGGCGGGGGAGCTGGGGTTGCAGACTTCGGCATGTAGGCCTTCCATTCGTATCGCGGAACAGGTGTTTCAATTCCGGGGTTGTGTTTTGGAGGGTTGTAAAAAGGAAAGCATCTTGGCAAGTTGGCAAGCTACGTTTGCAGGATTCCTTTGCGAATCTGGGGAGCAAGATGGGCGTGTTTTTTGGGGTTTCCCGGTTGGGAAGCATTGATTGGGCTTGTCACGTGGAGAAACTTTGGTTTCTGCCCAACTACGGGCAGAAAGGAAGCTCTAGAAAATGAGACCGCTCCCCACGCCGTTGGGCTTGGTGAGCAAATGAGCTGAGTTGCTGTCCGCAAGGAGCAAACACGCAAAAGCAGGTTTTCTTAGTAGACCCCTCCAGAAATGAACCACATTCAGCTTGCCGGGTAATTTCCTTTGGGTGAACGGTTCTCTCCAAGCTTGGGGGGTGTCGTCGGGGGATTCCGGAAGGGATCTAGGGGTTGTTTGGGATCCCATCGCTTATTTTGATGGCCTGGCCGAACACCATGCATTTGCCTAGCTCGGACAAGCTCGCAATTTTTGAGGCTTACTCGAGGGGCCCTGGTTTCAGGATTTGGAACTATTGAACAGTTGCAGGCGGATGATTCATAAGGGTCATCCCGACAATTCCCTGAGAATGAGCAAGTTCCAGGAGCTCTTTAGAACCGGTTGGCACATGTTTTTTTGGGTCGAATGGTTTCAAAGGGAACTCCTAACATGACATCGTCCCCTTACAAGGCTCATTCACATACTCCACCGGGGGACAGGGCACTTAAGTAGCAAGCCATAGGTGTCCTTTTTGGTTGTTTTGTTAGAAAATAGATGGCCCTGGTTTACCTGGTGGTTTAATCATCTACCAGGGAAACCCATCTATTTCCCCTCAAAGGACACCTACGTAAGCCGCGACCTCGGCGAGACTCGTTTTCAGAATTTCAGGTGGAGGACCAGCTTCTGCTGGCCACGCTGGAAGTGGTGAACAACGACCTCGTGCGGACTCCGCTCATCAAGGCGGGAGAGCTGCCGCAAGAGCCGTATGGAGGGCGAGTATGACTAGGTCCCCCAGCTGCCCTTCCAGCAACTTTTTTTTGGTTGGGAGGGTTCCCCTACTCAAATTAGGAGGGCCTAGATGCGGTCCTGGGGCTTCCCTAAAAGAAAACAAGAGGGTACGAAAAAAAACCGCATGGGCCGGATGTCCCTTGGAAGTGCCATGTGTTTGTTTGCCTCAGTTCATCCAGTTCTGAGCAGGGCCTAAGGGAAGACACCCACCCCCCGGAATCTGATGGAGGACGGTTTCAGTTGTGCAGTGGAACCCATTTTGTAGTGTTGAGGGAGAAGATCGGCTTGATTGTATTCCGTTACCACCCTACTCTTGCGCGTTAGCTTCGAACACTTTTTTTTCCAAATACCCCCCATTAATTTGGACATGCCCAAAGCCTTTTGGGTGGCGCCCGAATGTAAATGGGGGAACACTGTGCACATCCGGTTGAAAGGGTTGCCGGGGTCTTCCTGAATGTGTTTCCCTCTTGCCGGAACTCAGCACGATGTGACCGACTGGATTTATTTTCTCCACGTGGGTTGGGAATTGATTGAATGGATGGAACCAACCTTCTATTCAGAGTTCAGGCTTTGATCTGGAAATCACCTACCCCCAGCCCCCGAGTTGGCGTTAGGCAGTCCAAGCGGCCAGCGGCAAGCTGCTGCCACACATCGGAGGGCGCTGGGACAAGACCCTCGGCCGCATTGGGCGCAGAGCGTGTGACGCGGGGCTTGCTCATTGGAACTAATCCTCCTAGGGACGTCGACATGTTTGATATGTTCCTGGCTTGTCACGTGCGGCTGGTTGGAGCTGAACGTAGACCTCCCGTGCTGCACTGGCCTTTCTTCTCTTTTGTCTTGGAGAGGGGTTCCCTTTCAAGTAAACTAGCTTTAAACTTTACTGGTCTAGACATGCGTTTCATTTTGTTTTAGAGCTTTTTGGTTGTCTTGATGTTTAGTGGGCGGCAGCATGCCAAGGATTGGAGAGCTAACCAATGGGTCATAAGCGCATAACCATGCTAGAACCAGACCTTAATGGGTTTTGGGTGCTGCTTAATTGGTTTTCGCGCCAAGTCGGATTTTCCTTTACAGCCCGGCAAAAGGAGGTGGCTTTGTCTCAGAATTCGGGAAGCCCAGAATCGCAGGCTTGCTTTCGGTCTCTGTTTAAAGCCAACAAGGAGGTCCACCAAAACGACTACCGTTTAGGCATGCCTCGAACGGGCGATTGCAGGTGCATTGCTCCGGAAGCAGCGGACTCCGAAATGATCACCATCTGAGCACGAGGTGACATACGCTCTGTGTGTGTGACCCATTTTTTGCCACAGCTTTTGTATGGGTTAAGTTCGGTTGAGAGATGCGACCGTTTCAAGGACGCTCCGTGTTCTGCGGGCGCTTGCTTGGATCTGCGGGCTGTTGTTTGGTTCTGACAGTCATACATCAAACTCCAACCGCAGGCCATGCTTCGTGCGGAAGCGACGGTCACTGGCAGGGCCACGGACGCAACAGCCGCACCGTGGACCGGAACTCCCTGCACTGCCTCTTTGCGCCAGCTTGGTCCAACATTAGATTGCAAGGTTGCCCCAAAGGCATATTTACAGAGAAAAGCCCTACAAGGGCTCGGACCCTTGTCTGGTCTGGGGTTCCCTTTGTTCATTCAGCATCTACCATCACGTTGATTTCAACTTTAAAGCGATCCGTTGGAACCCGCATAGAACTGCAACCACCAAATCAGTTGGTTCAAAAGGGAGCCAACATGAAATCATCCATCTCGAGATGTCTCGGGATTTCTGCCAAAGAGGAGCTCTCTTCTTGCTCTTGGGCTTGGTCTTCAAAGACTTTTTGGACACATGGTGAAGACTTGTGTCATGTGTTTTCATTGTATAAGTTCGTCATGCTTGCGTGAATTTTGCACAACGGTCCCCGAGACCAACAGTTCTGGGATCTCCAAAATACTAGTCACATCATGGGTTCACCAAAAATGGGCAAGAATCAGGCATCTGACTTTGTCGGGGGCAAACTTGGGGTCTCCAAAATGATAGTTACAGAAATAACATAGACTTGGTATTGCGGGCCCACATTTGGCGCCCTTGAAAAAGAGAAGCTGAGCCAGAATCCAATCTTGTAGAGGCAGAGCCCGACCGCTTTCGCCCGTGCCCAGCACGGGGCTGGCCGCTGCTGCCAGCTCAACCTGCGTGGCTCTGGTCCAAGCGCGAGACGGTTCTATCGGGCGCTTGCCGATATGGCCGTCAGCGCCAATGGGGGTAGGCGCACCACCCATTTTAGAACCTATTTTAGTGTTGGGATTGGGATGTTCGCTGGGGGTACGGGGTTTTGACCCATAGCCATATAGCTCTCTCGCTTGGATTCCGAGCCGCAGAGATTGTGGCGAGATGGTAGCTGGGCGCGACACGTTTTGTTCGGCACCGGTTTCCGGTTGACTGCAACGCAACTACCTGTGGATGGACACAATCCTGCACCAGTTGGGATGGATGAAACTCCACGAATACTGGGACAAGCTACCAAGTGGTGCAGGATTTTGTCCATCCACAGTAGGTTGATTCCCTCTTGCAATGGCTGAACTTGCGGTCCTTCTGTTTGTCAGAGCAAGTGTGCTGTAGCAGCGCTTGGTGAGTTTATGAAGCGACAATTGGGTAAGATGGTTGTCATACACGCCCTCATTGCAGATTTACAATTTGAGAGCTGTTAATACATGGACTTAATCAAGCAACATGCCACCTGACCCTCCCAGTTCAGTGTTGTAATTGGTCTTAGTTCAGCGATTCACTAGCCAAAAGCGGGAGTTGTTGATGGCCCCTGTGTAGAATTCCGCCCCTCAGCCGCATGAGTCACGTGCGAGCCTCTGCAGTGTTGACTCAAAACTCGTGAGCCAGTTTCCCAAGTGATTCGCGGTTGGGCTTTTTACCTCACCCAAATACTGAGCAAACATCGCAAACCAAGAGATTAGTTCGGGAAAGCTATTTGAACGCATGCCAAGCATTTTGCCAGAGACAGTTTCATGGATCTGTCCAGCCAGAAGGTGCTGAAACGTCGCGGATTGACAGGGCGCACAGAGGCGCCACGCGCCGCGAATAGTTTCAACTGGAGCTTTTGGAGCCAAAAGGCTCATCGACAGCAACGGCAAGCACCGTTTTCTCTGCTTTGCCGTCTGACTGTCCGACCTTTTGGCCAACAGAAAACAACTCGCACGGAGCTGTGCCGGTATGGGGAAGGGGGGAGGAAGGAAGAAGGGTTTTTCCCAGCATAGGGCCTTGTTCCAAATGGTGCGTTTAGAGTTCAGATCACAATGTTGTTGGCTGTCTACTGTTGGTTTGGGGAGGAATGGGGAGACAACCCAAGTTTGCCACAAAACCAGAAGGACAATCCAATCCATTTCTCCCCTGTCCTCTTGGGGAAGCAGGGAATTTTCTCTGGGGCTCATGTGGTACTCTTTAGGAAGGTGCTGATTGTCCACCCATCGTCGTGGTGGTGGTGGCGGTGGTGAATAAATAACATAAAGATTTCCAACCAATGCCCCTGCCTGCTAAGGTGCATCGGCCCTTTTCTATATCCCCTGCCTTCAAAAGGGGGCCAAATGCAACGGCACCGCAAGAGGGTTGTCATATTTTGGCGTTAAACCTCCAGCTGAAGGTTTAAGACGACCGGATGCATCAAACCCAGCGCATGCGCTCAAATTCAGCATTCCTTGTTTTGGTTTGAACCGTTCGATTTTTCGCTTATCAAGAACGTGTCAGCTTCAAATCGGGACCCTTTCAAAGTCCGCATCGACGCCCTTGATTCGGCAGCGCGGCATATCGCCCTCATTCGGCGCTAGGACTCGCTATGCGGGTGGGCGTTTTTTTTTGGTTGGACACAGCCAAAGTGGCCGGGGTTCCTGGTTTGTTCATTTTCACACTAATTACCTTGCCAGCAAGATGCATAGCCCTCCCTTTTGCAGTGTAGAAATCATCCATGTGTGCCAAACTGTTGCCGAGCCTGCCAGAACTACCAACTCAAACAGGAATCACCCGGATGGTCAAATCCAACATGGCCCCAGCTCCATTTTTGGAACTGCCAAAAATATTACGCGCCTCAGCACTTTCGGAGTTGTTTCCCATAACCACGCGCTTCGCTTGGCAGGTTAGGGAGCAGCAGAAGAAGTGGGAGGAGCTGCGGTTACAGCAGTCCCGAAGCCCAGTCGCCGGAGAGACGTGACCCTTGAGGTTGGTGTTCCTTTTGGTTTTCCTTTGCCACGCAAAACAACGGGTCTCCAAAAACGGGAGTTCCCACTGTTATGTTTTCCCGTTCAAAAACAATCGGGCCGATTCCTTAGGGGCGAACAGCTCCCCAAGGTCTAGCAGGGTGCGGAGGGCAACACGCCATAGATTCAGCCATCCCCCTGCCAATTGTTTGCCAAACACCACCGCAGCTTTTTCCCTCAACGAGAAGCGCACAAGATGATGTCAAGAGAAGCCCCAGAAAAGCTGGCTTCTCAGTAGAGGTAGCGATAACCCCTTATGGAGCAATCCGGTGTGGTTCCCATTACGGAAATCTGTAGATTCATTCCCAAAGCCCTTGTGATTCCCTACTTATCAGCAAGAAAGGGGCACACTCACACGTTCTCAGAAAGGCCTAGAACCTTTTGCGAATGGCCTTGGTGTGTCCCTTCGCCTCGGAGCGTCTCTCGCAGTAGAAACCGTGACTCGGGGACCGAACGTGTGTTGGCGAGCTCAGCTCGTTTGGAAGGTAAGCACAGGTGATCTCGCACAGGGCTCCATTAGTCAAGCTCGACGTAGACATTTTCATCCAGGGGCTACCCATGGGCTGAAGTCCACCAAGTCACAAAGTGGAACCGTTCTATCGGGGGAGGCCGACCTTTTGGCCATTGCCAGATCTAGCCGACCTTCTTAATTTTCAGCCTTTTCTTGGGCTGCAGTTTTCCCTTTCGGCCAGCAAACTTAACTTTTTGAAGGTCAAATCCGTCAGGAACTTCGGACGGCTCTGGTATTCAGAGATCTGTTAGAACCCCCCCCCCAGCGCCAGTCTCAAGCCAAGGAGTATCCCTTGGTATCTTCTTTGGGTTTTGCAGACCTTTGGGCGCCAACATGCAGACATGGATGGCTTCAAAGATGGTCAGACCTCATTCGGTTTGGAATCCCACAGATTCCAGAGAGGCTTATACATATACAATAATTTGACACGTGGGTTGGTCAAAATTAGGGGACAGGCTTCCTTTTGGCTTGCCTTTGAAACCAGCCGAACCAGGCATTCCCCCAAAAAGCCACAGTCACGAGGTTGTTACCAATGAGGACCCAACAAACTGGCAATTTGTTGTTGGTTTGCCACTTGAGCTTCAAAGACTCAGCAACATGGAAACAAGGTAGCTGCCACTTTCGGGGTTGGAAGTGGAACCTCACGTTTGCATGCCAGATATTCTTGAAGTAGACCTCTGGCGGCTAGCATGCCACTCTCCACCCTTCCTGTCTCGACGTCGCTTCCGCTTCCTGAAGCTTCCGCCGACTCAAAAACACGCTGGGCCCGAAGCAAACGTTCAACTTGAACCTGGGATGTCTCACGCGCAGGCACCGTGGCTCAGATCTGACCTCCAAACATCGCCAAGCCGCCGCCATGAATTGCCTCCTCTCGCTGCTCGTGACGGCTTCGGCCGTGTTGGGAGCGGAGCACGACGGCCACGACGGTCCCTGCCACGCGGGCTGCTTCGTGCACAAGAACGGGACCATGCTGGCGGTGCCTCTGGCAGAAGAATCGAAGGTGAGGGCAAGGAAGGCGCGGAAGGAACTTTGCGCTCCCAGAAAGAGTGGCTCACTAGGCTACACGCCCTCCCCACCCCCAAGTTGTGAGTGAAACCAACACAATCTGCGGCACCGAAACACAGACACCACTCCCTTTGTTTGTCGGGCCCATGGCGCTCTTTGTTTGGCACCGCCTTCTATTTATAATGGAGTTGCTCCTGGTGCTCTTGGGAGGGAGGGAGGCAGGGAGGGAGGCAGGGAGAGGCAGGGAGGGAGGGAGGGAAGGAGCGAGGGAGGGAGGGAGGGAAGGAGCGACCGGGCGTAGCTGAAGCTCAAGTGAGAGTTTCTTGTTGCTGGATGATACCAAGGTAGTCCCCCTTAAAACGATAAAAGTAGTTGCTGGGGATGGCCCTCGGTATCGCAGACAGGGTCAGTTTCCCTGAATATTCAAGAAAGAGCTGAGCCTCGAAGTGGTCCGCAAGGATTCCTTGTTGGCGTGCGACTGGGCAACTGACGTGACTTTTTTACATGATAAACTTGGTTCCTTGAGGTGGTTCCATTGTGAGGGCTCCGGACATGACTTTTGGGAGTTGCTTCTTGGGGTTTGCACAGATGGCCATGACAGAGCCAGGAAGCGGCGAGGTCCCGAAGGAGGGTTTCTCACGGGGTGGAAGCCTGCGGACATTTGACAAGAGTGCACTTGGGGAAGACAGCGTGTTTCTTTCACAAGACTTGGGCTACATACAGCAAACCAACTAAACATGCACGCATACCGATACACTTCGTATACCATAGCAAGTGAACCAAATCGGCATATATACACATACCAACATACCACGTATAGTTACTAGGTCCCCCAGTAGTGCCCTTTAGCCTTTTTTTGGGGAGGGTTCCCCTACTAAAATAGACAAAACTGAAAAACAAAAAAAACAAAAAAACAGTTGGTAGCCTTATTCTAACCTCTGGAGGACCCAGGTTGGACAATACCCACTGCTCCAGTTCCGTGGCTCTCAGGTGAAGCTCACCTACGACGGGAACAAGTTCGACATCCCAGGCGCAAGAGACACGAGCCGCTCCCCCGAGTCACGGGTTTTTTGGGTCGACAGCTTTCGGTCGGCAAGCGAGGAGCTCGGACATTTTTCCGGTCCATCCGTTCAAGAAGTGGGTGTGGCTCAAAATTTAGGGGCTGGGGTTACGCAGGTGTTTCCGTCCAAGGGGCCCAAAAATTTGAGCCACAGCCAAGTGAGAACCCCGGCTGCGTGAAGCTGAGTAAGGCTGATCGCAACCTATTTTTGGTAAAGCCCTCAAGTAGGTTGCAGGGATGGTCCTCCCGGTTTCGCTGCCTTTGGATATTGAGAGCCCTGCCCCAAAAACGGGTCGACCAAGGAAGCGCCATTTCTGGTCCGCCCCAAACCCCATGCCCTGGGCCCGCTTCAACGCCTCGCGCGCGAGGCGGGCAGACGAATTGGCAGGAGCCCGCCACGCGCACCGCGCAGCGGGAGACCTGGGAGGAGTCGGGCTACGAGGCGTTTGGGACGCGGCTGGATCGTTGACTTGATTCTGATGGATGGATCGATATGGCTATGGCTCACAAAACCGGTACCACAATGGAACCCTGGTAAGTGGAAACATGGACCGAAACCTGCGTAACCCCTGCTGTTTGATTTTGAGCCACACCCATATGGGTATGGGTCAAAATGAAACCACCAGGGGGACTATCGTGTCAACGGCTATGGATGTTCACAGGAAACGCCCAACCAGCGGGACAGACACCCCAACGCAAATGACGTCCATAAGATCCCCAAGACAAAGTCATACCCAAGTCCTGATTGATTGGCAGGAACCCGTCCACGTCTCTAGAGCTCGGCTTGCCCGGAACCACTTCCGCCCCAAACCTCCCTACCCTTCAGGACCCATTTGCAAATCAACCAGGTAAGAAAAGGGGTGATCCAGGACATGACCTGGTTGTTTCGTCTGCCGGGGAAACCCACCGATTTTCCCAAGAGCACACTAAGGAACGGTGCACATTTGGTTCCTACCCGAAGGGGCCTGGGCCCATGGACCCCTGGACCTTCATGGATCGACTTGGCAGGTGACGATCGGGCCGCTCCTGGCCACGGTGCGGGGCGGGAGCTTCAGGACCACAGGGAGCCGACCTTTTCTGGAACCCCTACCCCCTCTGTTTGGCTGGATTCTAGGGGTAACTTCCATTTCCATTCTTTGCAGGGATCCTTCTTGCTAGAAGACCACCAAAACCCCTGGAAAAATGGCTGGTGTTTGAAAAGAACGATGGAATTCATACAGGTGCGCCTCAAAAATGGGGAAAGGCCCAACACGGAACCCTGGATACTGGAACCAAGGACCAAAATCTGTGGTCCCTGGCTGGATGCCAGTAAACCTGACACATTTTTGTTGGGCTTGCTTGGGGTCATTTCTGGGACCTCTCTGGAAAATGATCTTGCGCCAGAATCGAAGACATGATCTTTGGTTGGGGGCAAGAACTGAGGTAGTTTTGGCAACGAGGGATGCTTTGCAGAAAGTTATTCACACCGGACATGGGAGTTTTTTGAGAACAACGATGGTTGAAAAGGACACGGGGGTGCTCACCCAGCACGTCGGGAAGCTTGGGGCAGGAGCAAATTCGAACAAATCAGAAGGTTTGGTCGATTTATTAGGAGCCACTTTCTTTCTGAGCAACCCTCGCGGAGATTGCTGGCTTTGGGGGCTGCCTTTCCTGTGATGTTTTCGGGGAATCCCCTGTACAGTGATAGTGCAGATTTCATGAGGATGGGAACCCCGCTTTGAGCAAGTTCCGCCATCATACTTTTGGTTTATGTTACAAGGAGACAAACCAAATGCGCCAGGCTCCCCCCATCTTGAGCTGTTGCCCCTAGTTTAGTTTCGGAGTTCCTTTCGTCCTTTAGAACTCACCAACAAACCTTTGCACAACTGCTCCACGGATTCTCCCCATGGTCCTGTTTGCTCACAAGCTGTGTTGGAACTTTTACAGGATTCCCAGATTTTGGTGGCACGGCTTTGATGGGTAATGCTACAAAGGTAGATTGACAGCCTCCTGGGTTTACTATCACCCGGGTTCTGGCAGGTTTCGGCAAACGATTTGTTTGCTGAATAGTTGGGGTGGGGTGGTATTTGGGTGTGAATTTCAATTGCGGGCCCTTTGGTGGACATCATTTGCATGGCAATGTGTTTGGTCGGGGTGTTGCATTCACAGGTGCAACTGCGTAGGATCTATGAGTGCTTTCTGAACGAGCCGGCACCCAAGAAGAACCCCGACCACGAGGCCCGCGTTCCAGGTTGGCGACAAAGGACCCCTTGGTCTGCTAGATGTGGTGTTCGGGGCTGACATCTTCCAAATCTTCGACCTTTTGCAAAGCGAAAGTAAAGCACGGCCGAGGGGTGGCCGTTTTGAAACCATCTCTTTGGAAAGACAAGTTGCGGCTTTGTTATTTCTTGAAGCATTGCGTAAAGTCTTTGGTAAAGCACCATGAAGGTCCTTTACTAGGGGTTCCCGTACTCCGGTTTTTGGTTGGTAAACATGCACAGATTGCTTCCCCACACCGAGGTCCTCCGCCAATGCTTGTTTTGCCTTGGCTGACAGATCGGCAGATGGGGTCCCCATTCGTCCTGACCCGTGGCAACAGCCGGACATTGGTTCAAGCGTTGGTCCATCCAAACTTGTTTTCTTGACTTCACAGGCTCTTTGGGGTCAACCAGTTTCTGTCTCGTGGTCCGAACCAACCTGACGGGGATTCCGTTTTTATTCAGCGAACTGATCATTGGTGCTGGAAATTGGACACCAGCCGAGATTGGGGGCTCAAAACTCGAAGCACGGGCCGGAGGGAGAGGTGAGCAGATCGACACATGCAAATGCCGCCGTGGTTTGAGCACCCTCGTTCATCCTTTCGAGGGATTTGGACAGAAGCACGGAGACTCCTCAGCCCAGAGAGGATAGTGAGTGACGTTGCCACCCATGCATACTTTCGGATTTCCGCTCAAAATGTAGATAGTTACCGTGGGCTTCGGTAGACTCGTTTGAGTCACCAAGTTTTGGTGAACTGAATTACTCATTTGAGCGGTTGAAGACAAGGTTGTTTCCCTAGATATTGATATTGCAAGTCTGTCACAGAGAATCCCCATCTAAAAATCACCACCATTCTTGGCGGTTGGTTTGCTTGTTTTATATTCAGCCAATCAATTCACCAGACTTTGCGGTCGGATTGCCCGAGCTTACCCCGTTTGTTTCTGGTTTTACCAGCAATTGCTGGGAAGCAGCCAGGGTTTGTCCAGATGAACATTTTACCGCGTTTGGTCTCTCAACCGAGCCTCACAGACCCCACTTTGCACTGGCATCGCTCCCATCGATGGATTAGTCAACCATGAAAGGCCTTTGCCCAAAGCCGGGTACCAGCCCCCAAAATGGATCCCCTTGAAATTGCTGGTTTCCCCATTGGCTAGCCCCGCAAAAAGAGCAATTGGTTTTCAGCCTCACAAGAAGACCCGAGAACGGCTGTACCGTTTTTTTTTGCCGTTGTGAGGTGTCCAGCGTGCTGTGGATGAACGAGGCGGAGATTGTGAACCACGTGCAGGCAGGGCTTTTCAGGATCTGTTCGGGGCCAAACAAAAGAAACCCAGCCAGGGTTCCCCCCCCCCCCCCGCATGGACGCAAAAAGCAACCAAAGCTCATTTCTTGGGATGTTTTTCGGGGAAAGAGAGATTCCCAGGGTTCCCCGAGCCAAGAAACCCCCAAGCCTCTTCATTTGTTGGGATCCGAGTGCTGTTCCAGGAGCACACCTGGCGCTTCGAAGCGGATCAGGCCGTTGGGTGCGTGGGGTGTGGGAAGGTTGCGCCTCTGTTGGGCCAGGCGAGTTTCCTTTGTGAGGTTGAAGGTGGAGGTGAGCCACAATCAAAACCCGGGTAGATGAAGGTTAGTAAGGGACAATCCATTTTAACACCAGGTTTTGATTGTGACTCAGGTGTAGGAGGGTTTGGGGGGGAGGTTGAAGAGGGGAAACAAAAAACATGAACTTCACGCTATGGGTGCTTGCCCCTCAAATCCGGCGACCTACCCATGCTCGTGGCTTGTGAGTGAGGACCTTCCTGGAACTTGTAGGCATACCACAGCGGCCCTGCAACCCTCAACCCCAACCCCCCCCATCCCCCAACCCCCAAAACTGGAGGTCTATGAAACACTCCAGAGGCTTCTGCCACGCGCCTTCCGCGCCTTTGCCAGGCGCATCTTTACATCGAATGGCTCCGGAACCTGGTGCCGAATGGCCAGAACCACAGCCGCAGGCTGCTGCTGGTGTGAGTCCACGGCCCCTTTTTCCAAGACTCACCGGTCAGCTGACATTCGCCTAGAGTGAGGTGGCCGTGGTTGTCAAAACCAATGGGATCCCATTTTGGGGGGATTGGTGAATTCACCACCCATGTTAGAACCTATTTGGGTGGGGATTGGGATGTTCACTGGGGGTATGGGCTTTTGACCCATGGCCAGGTAACTCAAGATCAAAGGGTGGAATCCGCCTCATTTTTTTTCCAACTCGGGTTTTCCAATTCAGAGCCCCAAACTTGGGCTGGTCTCAGGGCGCCATTTGGGTGAACACGTGCACATACCAAAAATCACCCAGATGGCCTTTTGCGGGCAATGTGCGCGAGAGAAAAAATGGTCTCAAATCGCCGCAAAAACCGCATGCAAGCACCCACGGGCGCAGAGCGCTGCCTGTGGCAATACCTGCTTTGTGCATAGCTGGTGGAGGTTGATTGATAGGAGATCCTTCGTGGCCTCAATGATGTTATGTGGTCAGGGGACGCGTTCAAACGGGTTCCGATTGCTTGCACCGCACAATCCAGGTGAGCATCCGAAGGGAACCTATTTGTTAGGACCTATTCAACGGGTCACCCAAGCAATGATCTTATGCTTGGATTTTTGCCCTACCGCCAGCAGTGCCTTTCTCCTCGCCACCTTTGGCGGCCTAATTCGGGGCAAGACTCGCTGGGAGGCGCGGCCTCCGCGCGAGCGAAGTGCGTCGCCACACCTGGCGGCGCACGTTTTCGGCTGGCCTCATCGCTGTAGCTCGGGCTCTTTTTTTCTTATCAACGGGGGTTGAAACCAAGCGATCACAGGGCAACGGTTCTTGCAGAGCCCCTTTTTTTGTGCCCTTGGATTCTTGATGGTTGCACCAAAACCAAGCTGCATCATGCGAGACTGTGCAAGACTCGTGTGGCTTTGCCAAGTGGAGTGGACTTGAAAGATGATTCTCCCAGTGGATCTCCGTGGCTAGTATTGCTCCTTGCATGAAACCACGTGGGCAAATGTCAGAACTGATACTTGTGGCGAATGGGTTCCAGCTTGTTGTTTCGCTTGGCCATCTTTCTCCCTGGATCGCCATCTTGACCCATTCTCACCTTCGCAGGAGCATATGATGTGCAACCAAGCACTTCTGTGCACATGTCGTGATTTCAAGTCATGACTTGCACAACAAACAGCTGCCCATTGACACGAGCGCGGCTAAGTATTTGGAGTTTGTTCGCAGCTAAGAAATTGTTTGCCATTGACACCACTTTTTGTCAGGCCTTCCCTTAGATTGAATAGGTAGGTAAGATTGGATTTCAGACTGCATGTTCATAGGAATTCTATGGGTTGCTTCCCTAAGTCCTCAGGTTCCCGTACTAACCTGCGAGTGGCCAGCCACGATCTCCTAGCCATCCACGGGCCAGCTTAGCGTTCTGCGGCACAAGGCAGCAGAAACTCGTGCTGACCGAACGAACCTTTGGGGAAGGCTTCAGAAAGAAAAGCAGATCGGGCTGCGCGGATCGGGTTCGAAGTTTGTATGGCATTGCCTTGCTTTGGATTTGGGTTTGGGGGGGGGGGTGGGGGGTTTGGGCGGGTTGGGGGGTTTGGGGGGGTTGGGGGGTTTGGGTTTGGGTGGTTTGGGTGGTTTGGGTGGGGAGGTGACACATCCTACGCTCGCCCAACTGGACTTTTTGGGATTGGGGTTGGGGTATTCCAAGCCGCATGGCCAAGCTCGCAGCGCGAAATTTGTGCTGGTTGCTTCCCAGGACATCCAAAGGGGACTCTTGTTCAATTTCTGACCCATTCGGCACCCAGGGTGGGATGGGCACTCAAACAAACACGGCCATTTTTCGGGATCGAACAGCATCACTGGCTGGGCCAACACCAACTTGTGGACTCAACGAAAGTAAATGAGAAGAAGCTGAAGGGGGTCTCGCAGTCAGAAAACTGCCCTCCAGGGTTTGCACCTTCCCCTCACGGCCCTTAGGCCTTCAAAGGGTTCCGATCGCTTGCACAGGATACTCACCTGAGAGGAACCCATTTGACCCGGTCAACGGGTCACTCAAACACATCCCCATATGAATGACAACCATCGAATCAAGATCACGTCGAAAGTTCGGTACGAGCTTAGTAAACACCGCGATCCCAAAAGGTCACTCCACTGGCGCATATGTTGCCAGAATCCGCTGATTCTTTGCGTCGGTTTCCCTCATTCGGGGACAGCAAGGCTGAATTTGACGGTCATCTACTGTAGTCAACTGGGGTGTCCTCCAAAACTATTTTGCATGAAGGGTAGAAGCAGAATCTGAACATATCATTCTCTGTGTACCCCAGATGCCAGCCTTGTTTATTGGGATGACATGGGGTGCACTTAAAAACATATATTGGCTCACATCCGTTTGCTCTTGTGCTGGCAGTTGGCTCCCTGAAGCAGGACCAGCCAGAGCAGGTTAACAGATGGCCGCCACAGAGCTTCGATTGGTCATGATTTTGCCACTCGCGGAGGGTTTACCGTTTGATCCCCCAAGAAGTGTGTACCGCCTTTTGAAACGAACAGGGAGCCCTCCAAAGAGACACCCTACGGCAGAATGTAAGCGTCCGCCATAAAACCGAGCGCTGGGAAACCCCGAGGCAGAAGAAGCAGGAGGAGTTGGAGGGGGTGGCGCGGGCGCTGGTGCAACAGCTTCAGCGCCTCGTCGAGTTCAAACGACGACGTTTTTGTGTCGACGGTTGAAGGAAGTGGAGGTCATTTTTTTGCTCGTTTGGCCTTTTTGTCGTGGGAAGCAATTGGATTTTGGGGACGTCCTTTTGTCGTTCTCCGGGGGAAGGGGCCGGGGGTGGGACTTTGAAATGTTCAGTTGGACGCTTGGACCTCCGGGTGGGCATGTGCCTTTTTCTGTGGCTCGGTACCTTTTTTGGGGTGGCTTAAAAGAAAACAAAAGGAAGAGGTGATGTTTAAACCAACCCAAGGGGAAAGCCCTGTGTGTAGAAACGCTTGGGGAAGTCTGTCGGTGCCCCCTTGGCTCTTGCGGGAAATTTGGGGTGCCGCGCAGTTCCAAGCCAGTGGACCACCACTCATATTTGCCAGCTCATTTCCCGGGTTTTAGGTGCACTTGAGGGGGTCTGCAACCTGGGGCTTTGCGGCAGATCTGGGGCTGAAGTTTGAGGTTTTGCCTTGGGGGTCCTTGAGACCCCATCCCAAACACAAGGAACGTCCCCTTCTGCCCACGTCGGGAAGAGTTCGCCCTGGACCACTCTTGTTTGAAGTTCCAGTTGGGCCCCTCAAGCTACCTGGCAATGTGTCAATGGGGTGTTGGGCCAGAAAGTGAGTTTCGTGGTGTGACGGTTTTTGCGGGGGAAGATTTGGATGCCTTTGCGTTTCCTGAAGGTAAGCGCAGCTCTGAGTGCAGACTGGGCCGGGTGACATGACACGAGCAGGGCAACAAATGTGGGCCAGGAACCCATATGGGTCCCATATGGCTGCCTGAAGAATGCGCAATGGTGTATGAAGATGAAGGGTGTAGGGGTATGAAGGCATAAGGGTGTAGGGGGTAATGTGAATGGCCAAATTATTGCCAAGACGATTCTCCTATTCCCTGTCTGAGAGTACAATCATTCCACTTGTTTAGGCTTCAGAAGTATGTGGTACCCGCGGAAACTTGGGTCAAACAGGGCGCATGTAGCACGATCGCAGCTGAGGGACTTGGCGACACAAGCCGAGGCGCGTTGTGGCCCGGGTTCCGTTTTGCTTGGGGTTACTAGGAGTGGTCAGGGACAAATCCTGGAGATGGTGGGGGGGTTGTCCCAGTCATAGGGTTTCTTCCATGCCGACGGGTGCAGGAAAGAGTGGTCATGGACCTTGCAGAGGATTTGGACAGTCAGTTTGCAGGGTCCCATTGAGGAAACCCGTGGCCCAAATATAGGTTGACCATGGCACGCGTAAGCAGAGAACGTTCAGGCTACCAAATCCAAGCTTGAAAAAAAACAACATGGGACAATATTACCGTGAATCTAGTTTTCAAACCTTCATATTGGAGAAACCTGACATCGGGGTCAGTTGCGGGGCTGACCCAGCCAAATGCTTGGTCTCATGTGTAGGTTTGTTTGCGAGAAACCGATCAAATTACAAAGGCTCCGCTGATGTGACACATGTGACACAACCACCCATACACACGTGTGGTACCCGGTTGTTGTTTCACTGATCATCAAACGTAGCCCACCTTTATTGTCGCAGAGGAGGCCGTCCTCTAACTTTGGCCCAGCTAGAAGGAGTCTGGAGCCAGCAAAAGGTTGCATGTAGATGAAGGATGTTTGGCTGTTTGGCGTTGGAACAAGTGATGGACTCGCAATCTGTGTCTGTGCATCGAGTTTGATTGCTTTTCGTTTGTTTGGTTCCTTTAACAGGAACCCTCCCAATGACTGTCTGAAATGTCCCAAAAGAAACCCTGCAAACGACCCAAAAAGCGGTGGCGGTTGCCTTGCGACTTCCTTGGGTTTTGCGTTATCTAGGGTTTGTCCTGCAATTTTTAGTCCTGTGATCTCAGCTTCTACCCTTGCCTTTACCTCGCGAATGGCCAGGCAGCCGCGGAGGGAGCGCACTACACCGCAGCTCCGTTGGCCCGAACGCCTGGAACCAACCAACTTCACCCCTGTGCCGAAGTTCCCCCTGCCCCCAAAGAAAAAGGGAACAGGAGAAAGCCCCGCAGGTCCTGGGATCGCCAAGGGTTTTCCCTTTTTTTTGGGCTTATTTGGAGAGGAGACACAGACCCAAGAACGAGCCGGGGCCCCCGTCTTTTGGTCCACCGGGCACCTTTCGGGCGGCTTGGCTTGAAGGCTCTCTCCAGGTCTCGGGCTTGGCTTCGAGCCGGAACGGGGGGGGTTGGGGAAAAGAACACGTGCAGGGTGCCTTGTTCAAGGGAAATTCCTCTTGGGGTGGTTCTAACAGGCAAGCAACAGAAACAAAAAGCACCGCGTTTTCTTGACAGGCTCTGGAACCCCAGCCTGTGGCAAGCATTGTGGAAATGATCGATTTCAAGGGCAACCCCCCGCTCACATGTGAGCTCGTCCAGATTGCGCGGAGAATGTTGCTTGGGGTAAGAAGGGTGGCCATTCCCTCACGACACGCCCGGTGCGCGAGGCTGGCTTTTTTTCCCGGGACATGTTTGTTTTTTCATGGAATGCTTCCAGCTGCTTTTTTTGGGTTTTCTGTGAACTGGCCTTACGCATGGAGCCAATGGAAGGCCTTCCGGACCGCTTTCTAACTGCTTCGTTCACCCGGTTCCCTGTCCAAACATCGGCCTCCAAAGTTTGAAGGCCATTTTGGTCTCATCGCTGGGGTGTCCTCGTGGTATTTTTTCGGTTTTCACTCCTATCCTTTCCACCGGGGCGTCCTGTGGCGTCCGTACTGGGGTCTGCCGACTTTAGGCCGGGGACCATGAGATGGAGGCCTTGGAGGCCATGGGGCGAGGAACTGTTTCTGGCCCCTATGGAACCCACCGGAGACATGGTCCCTCAAGGAAGAGCATCCAGGACCTCGCAAGTTAGAGTCCATGTTGGACAGGGTAAGGACCTCTCACTTTGAGTTCGATTGCATGTACAGGGTATATATTCCCATTTTGGGTTTATTGAGTTGGGAGAGGACGCGTACTGTGGATGGAGAAGACCCAGATTGGTTTATCAGCTTCTTGAAGATAGGGAACAAACAACCCCGGTGAGGGAAGACCCCTTGTCCACTTCCATGATTGGAAAAGGATAAGTTTGCCGACTAGTGCGCAACGATGCTACCCTCCCAACAACTATATTTAGCAGGCTGACGCCTGATGCCGCCGACCCCCGTAACAGCATCATCATCATCATCCCAAGGGAGAGACAGGCAGATGACAGGCAATCAGCCGGCCCGTTTTGCGTTCACCAACCTGTAGCAAACAGTAATCTGGCCAATTCCTCGAGAGCCCGCTGGTTTTGCACAAGCCCCAAAACCCCGAATTACTAGGTGCCTGATCAAAGGGGTTAGGTTTTTGCGGGGCGTCACGAACGACAGCTGCGATGGCTACCATGCCAAGTGCGGCCAGGTGCGCGCACGCAAGGGGGCCGGTTCTCGAAAAGCAGCCGTTTCGGTTTGTGCCTCCCCAAAAAGCTTGAAAACAGACACGTTGGAGAAACTCCGGCCCTTCTCCGTCTCTCAGCAGGATTGGCACCAAGGTCTTAAGAGCCAGCCGGCCCCGGACAGCATGAAGCCAGACGTTGGAGAAAATCCGGCCCTTGTTGTCGCTGAGAAAGCCCGGCTCTTCTACGTCCCAGACCAAAAAGGCAGCTCCTCCCCAGCATGCAAGGCATCACCCCAGACACCTGCAGGATGATGCAGGTGAAGCGGGGGATGCAAAAGCTGCCTTTTTTCCTGACATTCGAAGACCAAAAAGGCAGCTCCTGCATCCCCAGCATGCAAAGCATCACCCCGGGCATCTGTAGGATGATGCTGGTGAAGCAGGGGATGCAAAAGCTGCCTTTTTTCCCGACATTCGAAGACCAAAAAGGCAGCTCCTGCATCCCCGGCATGCAAAGCATCACCCCGGGCACCTGCAGGATGATGCTGCAAAAGCTGCCTTTTTCTACAACGATGGAAGACCAAAAAGGCAGCCCCCGCATCCAGCATGCAAAGCATCGTTCCAGGCACCTGCGCAATGACGATGCTGGGGATGATGAGGCTGATGGTGATGCTGGATATCCCCCATTCTCGGAAAATGCATTTAGGGGGGGACCTAGGTACCTTATGCATTTTATTTTTTTGCATTTTTCTCCCCACGTAGAATCTATAGTGCGCTATCATACGTTGTTCGTGAGATTACATGAGATTTGCTTTGCCATCATGTCTGGTCACATGTTGAAACAAGTGTGAGAGCATGTGTGTGAGAGCATGTGATCCTTGGCGCCACCCCGGCGCCACCTTTGTTGAAAGTCTAGCATTTTATTGAAGTTCTTTTGCGCGGGCGAAAAAACAGCCGCCTGACTCCTCGTGCATCTCTTTACTTTGAAATTGTTGGATTCCTTCATCCCGGTGGCGTCTCGAACCCTTTGGTTGCACTTGCGACTAGTGCATCGCTGGGCCATCGCGTTAAGAAAAAGTGCAAATCCGCTTACGCCCAGCGGCCGGAAGCAGATTTCGTGGCGCGGCAGCAGATTTCCAGCCTGAAATCCGCTAGCACGCTGGCAAATCCGCTTACGCCCAGCGGCCAGTAGCCGCCCAGCGGCCGAAAGCCGCTCGCGCCAGTTTTGGAAATCTGCTACCGGCCGCTGGGCGTAAGCGGATTTGCCAGCGCGCGACACATGCTGAATCTAAATGGGAAAATGAAGCGTTTGACGCATACCAAGTCGTGCTCTTTCAGAGAAACTTGAAGCAACATGACACATCATGCAGAGGGTTTTCAAAACTAGGACCCTTTTTAGAGGGCGGCACAAGGCGGCACCAGGGTCTGAAACCTTGGCCAAATTCTTGATAACCGCCAAATCCCATTTTGGCACATGTCCGTATGTGCTTCCAAAGAAGCCGAAGGGTCGGCTGGGTTGGGTTTGGGGGCTGGCTGGCTGGCTGCTGGCTGGCTGGCTGGCTGGCTGGCTGGCTGGCTGGTTGGTTGGTTGGTTGGTTGGTTGGTTGGTTGGTTGGTTGGTTGGTTGGTTGGTTGGTTGGTTGGTTGGTTGGTTGTTTGGTTGTTTTGTCTGTCTGTCTGCTTGTCTTTTTGTTTGTTTGTGTGTTTGTTTGTTTGTTTGTGTGTTTGTTTGCTTGCTTGCTTGCTTGCTTGCTTGCTTTTTTTGTTTGTTTGTTAGGGTCGCCTTTGTGCTTTCTGGCCAGGTTTTGAAGATGTGCCGCAAAGTGGAGAAGATCGGCCGGGAGCTCGGAACCAAATTTGATTAGGCTACCCTCCCACAGATGTTTTGGTGCTTCAGCCGTTTGTGTTCGTAGATTCCACATGTTGTTGTGGGCACCTGTTTCACTCCTTGCGTTTTGGTTACCAACAAACATGGAGTTCCACAGGCTCCATTTCCAAGAGGAACACATTCTTCCACACGGAGCTTGTGCACGGCGCTTGTTGGGAGGGTAACTGGAGGCTAGGGCTCATTCCGAGGCATAGGTCCTGGGACCCTCAAGTGTGCTTGACATGGTGGGTGTGTCTGGCCCAATTTTGATTCTCGTCCGGGTCCCGGTGTCCCTTCAAACCTTCTTTGAGAGAGTAATTGTCTCACATTCAGAGTGTCAGTTTTTGGGTGCTGCTCCCCATTTTAGCTCGCTTGGTTTTGAGGATGTCATTGCGGATGCACAAATTCCATGTCTCAAATGCAACGCTGCCCACTTGATACCACAGTGCCCGTGACGAAACGGGAGG
Source organism: Effrenium voratum (assembly GCA_963377175.1). Taxonomy (NCBI): domain Eukaryota; class Dinophyceae; order Suessiales; family Symbiodiniaceae; genus Effrenium; species Effrenium voratum. The sequence goes on along the minus strand of CAUJNA010000813.1, from coordinate 255,271 downwards.
CGTGCTTCAGCTTGGGATCGCTTCGCACCGGTCAGGCTGATCCCAACGGGGCTCCCTCCATCCGAAGTGCGATTTGGTCCATGGGCCTCCGAGGCAAGTCCGCGATGGTCGCCTGCCAGTCTTGCAGCGAGCTGCTGTCTGAGAAGAAGGCCATCATCGAGGAGGCCATGGGGGGCGAAATGGGGCCGGGGATTACATGAGGTTAGAACGGGAACCCCACTGAACAGTGGTTGTTGAGACACTTAACAGTGATTGTTGGGTATGGTAGACGATAAACAGTAGCCCTTCCACAGGCAAGCCGGGGGGCCAAAGGAATGACCGGTCCAACCCTTTGTCTGGCTCCAATCTTTGTTCTGGGGTACGTAAGTCCACTTTCTGGTCATTTTGCTGCCAACCGTCGAATCTGAACAGAGACCCGAATGAATCAGCCAGTGGCTTGGCAAACCACCTGTATAGCCAAGTTGCTGTTTTTTTTCAGTCACTGTTGCGAATGGAAAAAAGCGATTGCAACGGAGGACGTGCCCCGTCCATCCATCCATTCCGCTCCCAGGCGGAGAACATCAAGGCGGAGACCTCCGCTGCCATCGCGCAGGCTTCGGCCGAAGCGCTGCGCCGCGGTTTTCGGGAGCCTGAGCCGACGAGGTCTCAAGGACTGTTGCCTTTCGGCTCGAAGATGTGATGCTTTGAGGGGATACACAGGGAATGGCCATTTGCCCACGCCGGGAGCGTTTTCCCGGGTTTTCTCTGGAAATCAACTCTCTGCAAATTAACTGAACCCCAAGAGGGTGTCCACCTCCCAAAAGGAGATTCCGTCCCCAACAATGATAATTTGTTTGGTGCTCCATGTTCTGCAGGGGAGCAGTCTATGGTCAATCTGGGAAGCGGGCTCGCCAACAACAGTTATCCATTTCATGCCACTTGCCCAGACCAGCGGTGTCTTCTCCGTGCGGTTTTGGGTTTGGGGAGGTTTCCGCTTGAAACCCACGACCAAAAATGGGCCAGTGTTTTCCGGTGGCGAGGGCGAAAGTCAGTTTCGGCGGGAGATACTCACTAAATTGGCGAACACCAGGAGTATTGTTCCTCTTTTAGGAGATTGAGAATTTGAAATTAAGGCGTATTCTTTTTGCGAACCTTTTGAAAGGTTGTTTTCAAGGACCCCCCCCCCGGTTCAAGGTGTTCCCCCATTTCAAGACGAGTCCTGTGGTCTCCGTTTGGTTTTGAATATCGCCCCTTCGAAAGGCCGTTTCAGCCGTTGAGCTGCCGTTGCTTCACATGGCCAGTCGTCTTTTTGGCTCATAGCGCCTAAGTCGGGGATGCTTCATGTCGGGCTATGAGGTTTGGTCAACATGTCTGGTAGTCTGTGGTCCATTAATGACCGTGGTGCACATGAGCAGCGGGATTCATTTACGTTTGTCTTGGCCATTGTCCTGAGCAAGTATGGAAGTTCGTCCGAATTCGGCGCGGGCCTGCAAGCTATAGCTTCCCTGTTGGCTTCGCGAGATAAAACTGTCCAAAAACAGGGCTTCAGCGAGGGACATGTCTGCCCATGTGTCGACCATTTTGTGAGCCCCAAAAAAAGGGGGCTTCCCTATTTGGGCAAGTGTTGAAATAGGGGGACCTAAACAATTGGGGCGGAGGGTTGACACCTCCTTTTTTGGAGGAGTTTTTTTTTTTAAGCATCCATTTGCGGAGACAGTCCCAGGCCCCAGGCTGCAAATTTGTCCTTTTCCTTTGGGTTCCGGGGGCGAACGTATTTGTTGCATCCATTCAGCCCCGCAAAGTCGAGCTCCGTGCCTTCCATAGATCGCGCCGTACGGATCGGATCCACCGATCGACGGATCGACGGATCGACTTCGACAGGTGCAGCCGCGCATCGCAGCAGTGCGGACTCCTGGGCCTTGAGTCGGGGAGGTCTCAGAGAGGAAGGAGGGGAGGTCTGGGGGCATCGGATCACGCCAAATCAGCGCAAAGAGCCAAGTAGAGTCCCTTTTAAAGAGAAAGACTCTACTCAAGATCCTTTGGGTTTAGAAATACCACACCTAAAGAGATGGTTTCGGCTGTCCTTTATTTCGAGCATCCCTTTCCAGGACTCCACTTGAAGAAATTCATTTTGCCCATCCATTTGAAACATGCGGCCTTTTCCAGCAAAGTAAAGTTGGACACCACCATTTACAAGTTGCAATGTCCACCAAAGTAAAATTGGACACCCACCATTTACAAGTTGCAATGTCCACCAAAGTAAAGTTGGAACCCACCATTTACAAGTTGCAATGTCCACCAAAGTAAAGTTGGACACCCACCATTTACAAGTTGCAATGTCCACCAAAAAACCAGAAGAAGTGGAACTAAGATACAGGCACCAACATTCTAAGATACCAAGATTTAGTTTTGTTTGCCAGGCATCCCACCTCTCATTCCCTAAGGGTCCCTCTTGCATCCCCCCTGTCTTGACTACTTGGCGGGCTACCTGGAGCAGCAGTTCACAGGGAGGGAGGGAGGGAGGGAGGGTTTAAACATAGGCACCGCTGAAAAGCGGGTAGCGCTGAAAAGCGCACCATTTTTTTCTGGGCACATGGTAAAGATGACCAAGCAGGCCTGGCCAGAGAGGGAGGATGGTCATGGGGCACTTTAGCCTGCACCAAGACTGCAATATTCAATGGCCTAGTGGTCAATATATATCCCTGCTTTGCTTCAGAACTGTAACAGCTGCAAAGCACTATGCATAGAGGGCACAGCCATTGAGAAAATGCATGTGGGGCTACGTGTGCTGACCATGACCCTAAGTTTCATGCCCTGTTGCACACCCGTGCACCAAACCACACTGCAGCCACAATGTGTGCCACCTAGCGCACTGTGTGCTTGAGCAGAGGGGGCTCAGGAGGCCTGATATGCCAACGCAGCACATGGCAAAGACCACCTGTGGCTAGCTGCGCAAGGTAAACATGCAAGGATGGCCACCCCACAGCCAAGGAGGGAACAGGGGCTTGATGTGGGAACCTAGGCTGCAAATGCAAGAAATCCCACGCGTGCAGCTCAAGTTGGTCTTGAGGACCATGAACTGCCAAAGAGCCCTAATGACACAGGGGTGGGGGCACAAAAGGGGCTAAGAGGCACCACCAGTGGTGTAAGAGTGCAGGAACTCTGAGGGCTGAGCTAGCAGAAGATGCCTGGGCACATGGGTTAAGACTAACTTACACGCTTGCGAAACCGGGTGTGCAAACGCATGGATTGGCCAGGCGCAAACTTGTCTCCCACAGGCTAGGGCAAAAGGTCAGCAACAGGGCCAAAACTGGACCACTCCTGTGTAGATGAGTTGGCCTGGAAAATGCTGCTTATTGGACAAGGCATGGGCTTTGCCTCATGGAGAAATCCCATGGTGTCAGGTGACTATCATCAATTTACCATTGCGAGCTCAAACCATCCCTCCCTGATCCCTGCCAGCCTGGCATCAGATCATCCTGCCAGCCTGCAAGCCTGCAAGCCAGTTCTTCTTCACTTGGCCACATCCTTGGCACACTCGGCATCACCCTCAGCCTCCAAAGCAGCGCCATCTTCCAAGTTGGTGGCCACAGCTCCCTGCTCTTCAATCCATGCGCGAAAGACAATCAAGCAGTTCCCGCAACAGCAGTGATTGGGGTGCTGGTCTTGCTGCCAGTAGGTGTCATCTACATCAGAAAAGTCGCCCAGCTGGAGGGTTTGGGTGCGCTGCCTCTTCCCCTGCCTGGCAAAGTAAAATGGTGCAGCAGCATCTGCTCTTGGAATGTCTTTGGCTGCCACAGAGAGCTCAGTGCTTGAAGGCTGGCTCTGGGCTGACTGAAGGATCTCAGCAGCCTCCTCCAGAGCTTCATGCAGCGTCTCCATGCGACGCACCCTTGCCATGGCAACGGAGTGCCTGCAGGCTACTCTACAAGTGCAAGCTGCAAGGTGGTGGACTGTGACTGTGGCTATGTTGAATCATGCATGTGTGACAATGAGTAAACATTCACAGGCCTGGTGGCCTGCAAGCTTAGCTTGAACACTCTGCACCAATCACATCACGCATTACTGGACCATGCGCTGCACACTCCGGTGCAGTATCCTGTCAAGCTCTTCACATGACATGACATCTGTGCGGCGCTGCTCCCTGCATTGCAGCTTTTGTCACAGATCACCCAAATGTGTCTGTGAACAAGCCCAAAATGCTGCCAGTACTCATTGGCAGCCGGCTTTTCAATGCAGTGCAAGACTGCAAGCCTGCATGCATGTGACCTACATATTTGCAGCTCAAGCCTGCATGTCTGTGCAGGATCTCAGAGCTTGGCAATGACATCCTTTGGCAGGGAGCTGGTCGCCTTCATGCATGCCTGTGGCAGCATGCCCTTGAACTTGTTCGCCTGGTCATCATACTCCAACGCAAACACCATCTCTACATGGGTGAGGTTGGCAAGGTTCACGTAGCAGGAGATCTTGGCTGGGGTGATCTCAGCAGGGGGGAACTCGCCTCCCTCATTTGGCTCCAGAATAGTTGGTTTCAAGCATGCTGCCTCCAGGGCATGCACCTTCCAGTTGACCTTGCCCTGCTCTGTCACAGCCTCAACTTTGTGAAGGTGGATCTGGCACTGTGGCAATGAGGCTGCAGTCATGGCTTTCAAGACCTCCTGCAAAGGCACTGGGCTGCCAAGGAAGCCTGCCAAAGCTGATGGCAAGGTCTTGCCTGATTTGGGTCGCAGGAGCACCTTGGAACTCTCGGTCAGCTTGTACGGAATCATGCCGCCTCCCTGCTCCAGCAGGGTTGAGGCCTCTGAGCCTGTCTTGAAGAGGCCATGGATGGGGAAGAGCACACCGCTCAAGGTGGTCTCCGCCACCCTTCACATAGACATCGCCCATCTTGGAGACATAGAGCTCCCACGTGCCCATGCCCGGTGGATTGCAACGGCCCATGCCCTTCAACTGCTCCGGCTTCAAGCCAGACTCAAGCTTCACCTCTGCCCTGGAGACCTTCTCCAACCTAAGGGTGCAAACAGGCAATGCCATGAGCCAACGCATGTGCCCTGCAAAAGCTTCTCTTGCAAGCTGAAAAGTACTTATCTGCTAACCACGGAGCTGTTCCACAGGAATGTCTGCCTCTCGCTTGTTGCGGACAGTGCCAGCCGGATTGAACTCGTCATTGTGCTGCTTCACAATGTCAGCCCATGCCAGCCCTGACCAGACTTCACTGCTTGGCAGGCTTGTCTTACTGCAGGCCTGTCCCTTGTCCATGGTGGTCTTCAAGAAGGGCAACTCCAAGTTGGTTGTCTGTGGCACTGTGAGCTCAAACACGGACATGTCCAGCTGGGGGGCCTGGGACTTGTCTGCAGGCTTGGGGGCCTGTAGGCCTGCAGGCATCTTGGCCAATGCATACTCACCTCGCGCAATTGCACCCTGGACATGCTCTTCCAACATGGTCTGCACATTCTTGGCCACAATCTGCTTCACGGTTGCGCTTGGGGCCCAGCACAAGCCAATGTAGGCCAGGTCTGGCCAAGTCTTCATGCCAGCTGCAGTCCCAGTCTTGCAGGAGTTCAGACTGGCGACGGCCTTGCCAAGCTCAGCGTCGTACAAGGTCTCGTCACGGATCAGCACAGTGTTGGTGGTCTTCAGCTTGGTGCCTGAGAGAATTGTCAGCAGCAAGTCATAAAAGAAGGCATGGCCACTGTAGTGCTGACGCCTTTCTGCGTCTGCATCCCGGTTGGTCTGCCCAGTCTGTGCAAATGCCAAGTCCTTCCAGAAGTTCAGCATGTCGACCCTTTGCATGACATTCAGCAGGCCCGGGACAGCCTTGCGCTTCAGCAATGTGGATGAGCCAAAGATGTTTTTGGCCTGCAAGTTATCTGCAACTGTGGCAGAGACCACCACCCACACCTGCAGGCCCAGGTCTCTCTCATCAGAGTACATGGTTTGCTCATTGAAGAGCGCCGTGCACCTGAAAGCTTTGATGCTCTCACAGGTCTCAAGTTCAGCCCTCCACAATGCTTGGTGCCTGGCCACGGACTCTTCCCGCAAGGCCTTCCCTGCATTCTTTGCTCCATGTCCCTGCCCATGTTCTGGCTGGTTGGGAGGGAGGACCACACACATTGAAATGTCTGGATTGCTGGCCAGCTCAGCACTCATGTGGGCAACAGTGTTGCGCACCAGTGTGCTGGCCTGAGCTCCAAGCATGGGCACATTCACAAAGGTGATGATGGGCACATTTGACTTCCCCGCAAGCAGTCGTGCAGCAAGAGTCTGGTGCACAGAGCTTTCTGCAGACTGGCAGGCCTGCAGGTCTTTGCAGGCCTGCGCTTGGTAGTACAATCCATGCTCCTGCCAAACATCCTTCACAGCAGCAGCAAGATGCTGCTGCCACTCACTGTCAGCTGCAAGTGTTGCAGTCTGATGGCGCGCGGCTGCTGCCCGGTGCGCTCGCATACTGTAGCATCTTGCTCTTTCCTCAAGCCTCGGGCCAAACCGATCAGGACACGCAAGTTGGCCTGCTCCTCTTCATCCATGTCAAACGCTTCTGGAAGAGCTGCCTGAGCTGCAGTGCCCTCCGGGGTAAATCCCAGGTCTGCAAGCTTGAAGTCAGGCCTGCAGGCCTGAATCTCTGGGAGGAGCTTGCTGTCAAAGTGCCCTGTCCTCCAGGTGTGCTGCAGCTTGCAAAAGCCACCCTCTCCCAGCATTTCCAGATCTGATTTGAAATGGACCATGAAGCTGGCCATCAGCATAACCTCTGCTTCTCGGCCAGAATCCCTGAACTGGCCACAGACCTGCGGCTGATAGATTGGTGGAGCCTGCCCTCGGTCATAGTACTCCTGCAACTTGGCATTCCATTTCGTCTCAAGCCTTTTCAAGAACTCTGCAACCTTGTCCCAGGAATGCTTTGATATCTCATGCCACAACGGGTTGCTCTGGGCTGAGAACTTGCCTGACAAAGATTTCTTTGGGATCAGAAAAGGCTGCCCAACCACGCTCAATGGCGCCGCTGTCTGGGCTGGAGCCTCTGTCCCCCAGATGAGCTTGAGGGCCCTGCGGAGATTCAGAGGGGCCTCATCAAAGAAGTACAATGCCGCAATCTCAGTTGTGTTGATTTTGGCTTTTCCAACTGCCTGCTTGTTGTGGCGATAGATGGTCTCCTGGAGCAGGTCCTGCCTGCACTTCCGTGAGCCAGAGTTGATCTTGTGGCTGACAATCTTCTCAAACCTAGGGCTGCCCACTTTCAAGGACCAAGTTTTCAAGGCTGTCATTTTCAATATAGATGCGGCCAAGCCACATGAAATGGATGTTGTAAATCATTGGCCTGACCCTGGCTGACGCATCTGTCTTCACCCTCAAGCTCTCCAGGGACTGCGTCTCGACAGAGCTTTTTGGGTTGCAGGTGCCATAGAGACCTCAGGCAGCAACTGCAGCAGCAACAACAACAACAACAACAACAACAACAACAACAACAGCAGCAGCCACGTCTTCAAGTGCAACAACAGCTTTTTTGCATGGTTGTCAAGGTACACATGGCTCCTAATCCAATGGAAGTGTTGAAACTACCTCCAGCCTGCTACAATGACACTACTTCCAGCCAAGGGGCACAGGCACTTCAGCAATCGCTTGGCCAGTTCACACTTCATGGCCTGGCAGGCCATGGTCACTGACCTGCCAATGCTGATGCCCACAGTGAAGCACTCTATCTCAGGGCTGTTGCCTTTGGACCAGGGGCACCCCCAATCAAAGAGGAGCTCCAGTGGGTATTTGGCAGTCTCATTGCCATGCCCAATCAGCCAGCTTCTGCATGTTGTCGAACACTGCGTGCAGTGGAGGTGCCCCGTTCACATGGGACTGCTCATGCACGCCTATCTGCCACAGCCTCAGGGAAAACTTGGTCAAGTGCTCCATGCCATTCTCAGTGTACTTCAAGCTATCAGGCCTGCTGGACTGAAAGCCTGTCAAGGCCTCCACCTGGCCAAGGTCTTGACACTTGTCCAGCAAGTCATCAAGTCTGGCTTTGTAGGCCAGACGGGAGTCTTCAGTGGCAAGCTTGTCTGCAAACCATTCACACACATCCGTGAACTTCGGGAAGCCCTGGGCATCCTTGGTGTCCATCTCCCCCTTCAGGCAGGCCAAGCACTCGTTCAAGATCTTAGCCATTTCGTCTTGGTGACAAAGGCCATCATCCACTTCCATTGCTAAGGTGGCCAAGCAAACAAGGCTTTATTTTAGACACAGCTGGCAAGCCACACACATCCGCAACTGAAGGCTCACATCCACAAGCGCCCAAGGATCACATGCAAAACTCAAGCCATGGACACAAAGGAGTTCTAGTTTGTGAAATGGCCATGCCAAGCGCATCGCTGATTTTGCTCCACAAGCCCTGCTGCACTTGACTACAGGCCTGCTGGCCTGCTTGCCTGCCCCTTGCAAACTGCCCCCAGTTTGAACTGATGGCTCCCATATCAAGTGCTACGAGGCCGGACCAATTCCAAAAAAGCTTCCGCAGCCTCTACAGCAGTGGACTCAGGCCTGCACAGCGTCCACCAAGTCCTCTCATGGTGATCCTTCCAAAAGTTGGATGGGATGCTCTGGTAAAACGCTTCCCGTCTGCAACGCCACTGCATTTTGCCATCCAGATTCTCTGGGCACTTGCGGCCAGCAAAGGTTGCCCGTGTAGGCCAGCTCACCTTGGAATCCTCCTCAGAGAGGGCATTGGCCTCAACAGCGTCCTCAATCTCAGGAGCGTCCTCAATCTCAGGAGCATCCTCGATCTCAGGAGCATCCTCAGGCTCAGGGGTGGCATTGGTCGCAGGGGCAGCCTTGGTCTTCTTGGCCTTGCTCTTGGCGGTGGCCTTGTTGGCAGTGGCCTTGGCTTCTTGGCCTTGGTCTTGGCCGTGGCCTGGGTCTTCTTGGCCTTGGTCTTGGCAGTCACCTTGGTCTTCTTGGCCTTGGTCTTGGCAGTCGCCTTGGTCTTCTTGGCCTTGCTCTCCTTGGCAGTGGCCTTGGCAGCTGGCTTGGTCTTGGCAGCCTTGGCCAACTTGGCATCAATCTTGCGGGTGTCCAGCTGGAAGCCATTGCCACCACCATCAGGCTTCTGAGGCTCCAAATCAGGCACCACGATTCCGGTCTTCTTGATTGCTTTTTGCTCCATGTCTGTGAGCACCCCGTTGATTTCGGTGAAGTTCACGCTTTCCTTGGCAACCTCCTGGCAAGGCGTCTGCAACTCAAAGTCAAGCTTGCGAGGAAGGGGGGTGATGCCATCATCTGATTCTTCCCGGGGCCGCACATTGCGTGCAGGGTCTGGGCTTGGTGTGGCGCGCTTCAGCACAGGCGGAGATGCTGTGACCAAGCCGCTGTTTCCAGGCAAGCTGTCAGCTGCTGGAGCCTGCAGGTCTGCAGGCATGTCAGCAACTTGGCCTGGGACTGCACCAGGTTCATCGCAGAATTGTGGGTCTGGCTGACTGAGCCCGCCCTCTAGCTGCACAGGGAAGCGTAGTGTCCCACCAAACATATCAACTACAGCCCAGTTCTGCCCTAGTGCCCGCCTGACATGGAATGGCTGCAAGACAGTTCAACACATTTGCCAATGCCAAGTCGCACCAAGTAACATGCTCATGCCATGAAGCAGCCACACACCTTTTCATCCCCACACCTGGCATTGCAAAATGCTGCAACCCCAAACTTCCCCATGCTCAAACAAATCCAAGGTCCTATGACCATGGATCATAAGACCCCTCTTCAACGGTTGCAGGGCAAAGCTTTGTCCCTGCTTTCGTGTGAGCCTTGCCTTTGGCTTTGGCCTTGCCTTTGGCTTTGGCCTTGCCTTTGGCTTTGGCCTTGCCTTTGGCTTTGGCCTTGCCTTTGGCCTTTGGGCTCTGGCGATTCAGAGCAGGATCACCGCCCCATGGATCTTCAAGATCTTGCAGGTCCATTACTGGGGCTGCAGGCCTGCTGGCCTGCATGCTGGAAATTGCCCAAGTTCTCCATGCTTGAACCATGACCTCTCCCATCGCACTTGGGTAAAGCCCACTTTCCTTCAAGAGCTGGCCCTTGCCATTCACTTGCACAGACCCGTCTGGCAAGTCCACACGGTCCATGAGAGGGATGTGCTCACACTGGCATCCGCAGTCCCGTGCGCATGGAGCGAACCAGGCACTGTTGCACATGAACTTGAAGCGTTTTTTGAATGTTGGCCGCTTCCACTCAAAAACGCATCTGTCCACAAAGAAGAAGCTGAGCTTGCAGGCCATCTCCTTTTTGAAGTCATCAATGTGCTTCTGCAAGAAGGAGAAAATCATGCTTCCAGATGGATTTTCAAAGCAAGCATGCAGCCCTCTAGCAGTGGCCACAATAAACAGCAGAAAGGCAACTCGAGCCATGAAGTTGCCATCCCTGACCAGTTGTGAGGACGGATCGCCTTCAATGTTGCCGGCTTTCCTTTTTGTCACAGAGCTGCAGGCCCACCCAAATGACTTGCACCCGGGCGCCACGCAAAACAAGCCACCCTCCTTGACCCTCATGAGCAGAGTCACAGCCTGCAAAAACCCAGCCTCCTGGAGGACACTGGCTTGGCCAGGGTTGAGGTAGTCAAACCCTTCTGCGTTGAGTCCTGCTTTCCGGGCTGCCTGGACCACTGACTCAGCCATGGAGAACACCTCTAGCACATCCAGGTCACGAGGCAGTTCTGTGAAGCGGGGGCTGGTCAGAATCGATATGGCCGTAAAGCCAAAGATGGTAATGGCACAGTGGGCAACAGGAGGCATGGCGCAGCTAGCTTGCAAGCCTGCAGGCCTGCTGGTTCAATATTCACCTTTGGCTTGAACCACTTAGTTTGACACAAGGAAGCAAACTGCTGGCCACACTTGCAGGTACTGCTGCAGGAAGCCATGAAAGATGCCATGCTTCAGTGCGTTTTTTTGTCTTCTGCCCCTTGACGCCTGCAAGCCTGCAGACCTGCCTAGTGAATCTTGGCCACCAACTGCCAGCAAGCCTTTGGCAAGTATGGAAAATACAGATGCCCCTCTGGCTGTGTAACCTGCACATGCCTGGATGGCAGGCTGAGCCAAGGCAAGTGGTAAACCTGATACCTACGGTCATGGATCAACTGCCTCAGGGCCAACCCAGCTGCCCTTAGCTCATACTTGTGCTCGCAGAGCTCTTGCAGCCTGGAATACATCTGAATTTGCTTGACAGACAATGGCGCTGCAGCAAGCACCTGAGAAGGCGAAGCCCCTACAACAGCATTGCCTTTTGAAGGCAGAATCACCAAAAGGGCAGGCTGAGACAAATTCACATCCCGGACGTACATCTTTACACAGCAGTAGATGCCATCAGGCTTCACTGCCTCATTCATCAGGCTTCTGTGGCGTTGGCTCAGCTGCCTTCCAGGCACCATGGTGAAGCTGTGCGGTATCTCTGCATCAGGTTCTTCTTGATCTGCAGGGATTGCCCTTTGCTTAAAAGCATTGGACAGAGACACATCCAGGGGATCAATCCAGCTCCCAAAATTGCGCACAGCTGAGATATGCCGTGCCCGAACTTCTGGTCGATCTGCTCGCTTTTCCAGGCCTGGGAAAGACACTTTTCCACTCTGCATTTTAACAACAAGGAACACAGTCAAGTTTGGACAGCATATCATACTGTCACTGCCAAGCAGCAATCTTGGATGTATGTGAGAACTTCTGTTGGGGTTTCCCAGGTTCTCTTTCTCTTCAAGAATGCCAGGACAAGGGCAAAGAGCTGGTCAATGTCCTCATGGGTGTGCCCAACAGTCAAGTTGAAGAGTGTGGTGGACTTGAAGATGCCACGATATGACAGCAAAGCCAGAAACTTGAGCAAGTACTGGTTCTTTGCAGACTTCACCAGTGTTGTCCGCCACCACCACAAGATGCTCTGGAAGCTGTTTGCCAGCCTGCTGGCCTGCAGGACTGTCGGCCTGATCCTTTACCTGCTGGATGGTTTGCGACAAGACCTCAATGAAATAATCTGACCCACATGAGACCTGCGGGTTGGCCATGTAGAGGTACGCACCCCATCCATGGGCCAGTGCGGCAGTAAATGTGACTGATGGCCTTTGGATGTTGTCAAGTTCATGAGGCGTCTTGCGCCACCCCCATCGGGGCCAGGCAAATTTGCTGTGATCCATGTCATCAATAATGATGACCAGTAGGTCACGACAGGCCATGGATCCATGCCGCAGACTCCAGTAGAGCACCCTGTCTGCATATTGATCTTGTTGGTGAGCACGCAGCAGCCTGGCTTTCATCACTTTCTCATCCCACCTTACAGATGGTTTTGAAAGTGCAGCCTGCAGGCGAAAGCAAATGTCACACTGGCTGTGCTGGCTAGTCTTCTTCATCTTAAGAAACTTTTTCCAAAAGCCATTGTACCTTCTCCGGAAGGTGTCATAACTTGGGAGTTCTCCTAGGCCTGCAGGACTGCTCTGGTCTGCAGGCCTGTCCTGAAACTTGCTGTGCATGTCCAGCAACATGTCCCATTCAGCGTGGAACTGCCAATACAAGTCACTGATCTGGCAGTGTTGGATGTACCGCTTCGGCAAGCCAGAAACCTTTGCCATGCAGGACACAGTCAAGGGGTCAGAGACATTGCCATAGATAGTCTCCTGGCATGCTTGCGCCCAAGAGCTAAGTTTAAAGTAGCCTTTTGCACAAACAAATAAACGGCTAGGCATTACAACACAACTTTGAAGGCAGCCCCTCTCCTCCTGCCATGGGTCATCAGGTGCGCAGTCTTCATCTTCAGGCAGAGCTTCTGCTGCAGACTGGTAAAACTCTTGGAAGAAGTGGTCACACTTCTGTGTGGCAAGTGCGTCCCGGGGCCTGCTGCCAAAGCTGTGTTGGCCAAAGCTGCACGTGCGCATGTCTGGCTGACCAGCCATGAGCTTCCGTATGGTGTTCTGAGAGCTTCCCAGCTTGCTGCAGAAGTTGTGAAAGCATACCTGGGCATCCCCAATGTAGTACTCAACTTTCTGACGTTCAGGGCCCTTCTGGCTGGCATCACCATATGTTGCCTGCAGCAGCTGGCAGCGTTCATTCTGTGAGATCTTCCAGAAGCAGCTGCAGAGGGCCTGCAGGTCTGCAAGCCTGATCCCCTTGGCTTTGCACCCCTCCATCTTGCACTTTCTGGGGCATGGCTGAGCCCATCTTTTTCTGCACTCATCAGGATCACCTCCTTTGGTCTCAAACGTGTTCTTGGCCTTCTTGAAGGTAGATGCTGCAAGCAGTTCTGCGCCAGCGCCCAAAGAAACTTTGCGCGTCTTGGAAGGCTCAGCTTTACTTACCACACTGTCAGCTTCCGCCCATGGGTCTGCATCTTCCTGCCAGGGATCTGCCAAGTCCTCACCCCATGCTGCCAGTGAGGAAGTTGCAGCAGAGGCTGCATGCACAGTCTCACTCCATGGGTCAAAGTCTGGTTCCTTGCAAGGCTTCTTTGGCCTTTTATTGCGCCGCCACTTTGTGATGCTACCATGTGGGGTCTTTGGCATCTCTTGGCCCAACAACGCAAGTCCATGCCGCAAGGTGTCTTCAACAGCAAAATCTACGCTGCAAAGTGTCTCAACAACACAAGTCCATGCTGCAAGGTGTCTTCAGCAACACAAGTCTATGCTGCAACGTGTCTTCAACAACACAAGCCCATGCTGCAAAGTGTCTTGATCTGGGCAATCCTGGCACAAACATGAAAGGGGTGCAGGTCTGCTGCCTTTTTGCTACACTGCCCAATGACTCTATGTGCCCCCAGCAGGCCTGCAGGCCTGCGAATTAGTCTCCCCTTTGGGCATCACCCTGGCGTTTTTGAGCCTTTTTCTGAGCCTTAGCCAACTTAGCTTTGGCTCTTTGCTGCTTGGCTGACTGCCTTCTGACAGCAGCAGACTCACGCCTTTGAACAACTTCTGGGTGTTGGGCCCACATCTGAGCCGCAATGGCCATGGGCACTCCTCTGGACAACCAAAAGGCCTTGAAGTTACTCTGCTGCTCACGCGGGGCAGCTGAAGGGTCCAGGTCCATGGCAGGGTGACTTTGCAAGCTTTCCAGGAAGGAGGTGTTGGCAGCAGTGTCACTGTCACTGGTCAGCCACTCATTGGCAAGCTTTGGAGTTGCCAGGCAAGTCGCTTGTCCCAAGGTTAGAGCTTGCAGGGCCATCCTCTGCCTTTTGGATGCTGGTAGCCTGCAGGTCTTCTCCAAGGATCTGCAAAGCCCCACCAAACATAACCTCAGATGAGAGCAACGGCAGAGGTTCCAAGCCAGGCCCAAACCCACAATCTGTTTGGGAGCCTAGGCCTTCCCTACTGGATTTTACTGGATTGGCCCAACCCCCCTAATCTGGTCGGGAGTCTAGGCCTAGAGTCCCTACTGGATTAGTGGCAGTGGGCCTTCAATTCCCTACTGCTTTAGGTGTACATCACCTAATCCAATCGAGAATCTAGGCTTAGATTCCAGATTGGTTTAGGGAGGTTTGTGCCATTCCTTACTGACCTAGGGGTATGCCATTCTTTGGAACCACCCTGGCTCAATCTGGAATTGCTACTTTGCCCCTAACTCAATCGAGAATCTAAGCCTAGATTCCCTACTGAGTTAGGCGTACATCGTACACCTACTACACTCGGGAAATGAGCCTTCACGGTGCCTAAACCTTGTCAATCCATGTCGGGACTCTAAGCCTAGAGTCCCTACTGAGTTAGGCCCCCGGCCAGCCACCGCCTGCCCCTATCCATGTCGGGACTCTAAGCCTAGAGTCCCTACTGAGTTAGGCCCCCTGGCCAGCCACGGCCTACCCCTAATCCGTTCGGGACTCTAGGCCTAGAGTCCCTACTGAGTTAGGCCCCCCGGCAGCCACGGCCTGCCCCTAATCCGTTCGGGACTCTAAGCTTAGAGTCCCTACTGAATTAGGGCATCGGTCGGGAATCCAGCCTGGCCCCCTAATCCGTTCGGGACTCTAAGCTTAGAGTCCCTACTGAATTAGGGCATCTGTCGGGAATCCAGCCTGGCCCCCTAATCCATTCGGGACTCTAAGCTTAGAGTCCCTAGTGAATTAGGGCCTCTGTCGGGAATCCAGCCTGGCCCCCTAATCCGTTTGGGACTCTAGGCCTAGAGTACCCCGCCCCCAGCCTGGCCCCCCTAATCCAGCCTGGCCCCCCTTGCACATTGCTTGAACACGTTGGTGCAGGAGTATGCTGGAACAAGTGTTTGTGAACCAGTTGTTTTCAAGCGTTGCTCAAACACTTTTGCGCACTAAGGATTTGGCTGCTGCAAGTGTACTTGATTGTGCGGTTTCCATGCGTTGCCCAGGCATGTTTGTGTACGCAAACATGCTGGAGCAAGTGTTCATGGGTGAGTTGCTTCTTGGGTGTGGTCCGAACACTTTTGCCCACAGAAGAATTTGCCGGAACAAGTGTTTGGGGGTGCGTTCTTGTCACGCGTTGCTTGAACACTTTTGTTTGTATTATAATTATTATTCTAGAGACAAGTGTCCGTGAATGCGTTGCTTTAGCGCATTGTTCGAGCCACTCTTGTGTTCCAGGGTGGCTTGCAACAAGTAAAACCTACTGTCCTGCTTGAGCCTGCATCCCCCCTCTCAATTCGAAAAGAAATTACTCAGCCAGGCAGACCTTGGGCCCAGGGTTCCCACAGATTTTTAAAATCAAGGGCCAAAAGATGGCTGGCTTTGCAAGGCTTTCAATGCAACCAGCATGCCAGCAGCCAGGCAGAAGTTGCATCAAGGCTTGGCCCAAAATACTGACTTCTGATGCGATTTCAGGTGAAGTTTGACCTTCAGGGGCCCGCCACACACACACAGAAACAAACACTCCTGGCACTGGCACCTTTGACAAAATTCAAGAATTCAGAGGCTGATGGCTCGCAATGCAATGAGAACAGTCAGAAAAAAACTACACTTGGTTGCTCCCTCACCTTCAAAACCCTTGCAGGAATTTAGGGCACAGTCTTACATCTGGTAGGTGTTGCTTGTCAAGCCTCACTGGCCCTGGTGTTGAAACAGGGCATGATAACACATACACGCATACACACACACACACACATGCACATGCACGTGCACACACACACAGACACACACACACACACAACACACACCCACACACACACACACGCACGCACACAAACACACACATGCACACATGCACACATGCCTGCACACACACAAGTGCACACACACACACACATGCTTTGCGCACACACACACACACGCATGCACAGACGTACGCACGCACGCACACCCGCACACATGCATGCACCCACCCACCCACCCACACACACACACGTGCATGCACCCACACACACACACACACACGCACGCACACACACACACACACCAACACACAGGCACACACACACACAGAGACACAGAAACAGGCACAGAGACACAGAGCCACAGAGTCACAGAGACACAGAGTCACAGAGACACAGGGAAACACGCTCAGAAACGCAGTTGCACACTCTCTTACGTGCATGCACACACACATGCACACAGACACACACATGCCAAGGCATGGCTTCCATGCCTGGGAAGAATTAGCTCAATCCCCTGAAACAAGCCCTGGAATGATTCAAGCACTAGGCACCTGAAGTGTTAAACTTGAAGTTTTGCAATGTGGAAACTTACTTGCCCCAGGCAGCACCTGGAAATTCTCAAGCCTGCCTTTGCAAGGCATGTCCCCAGACCAAAGGAAAACCCTGCCAGTCAGCCAGCTGACTCTTGCAGAGGTCCAGTGGAGAAAATGTCTTCTGCCACTCTGGAAAGAAGCTTAGCAATTAGGTGGGAACACATCAAATGCACATTGCCAGTTGCATTGGTCTGGAAGGGCAAGCAGACTGTAGGCATTCTAGCTGAGAATCAAGAATTATATCTTTGGCACGCTGCTTTGTTCATATGTTAGTTGGCAGGGTGGCAGGCTGGCTTCTCAGTTACAAGGCCAACAAAGCAGCTGACAAAAGCAAATGGGCACTTGAGGCCATGAATTTGGGCATTTTGCCAGGGCGTTCTGCCTGCCTCTGCCTGGCCTTGCCATGCTCAATAAGTAGGCGGGAAAGAAAGCAGGCTGGCGTGTTTCTTGTCAACATTGTCAGCAGAAGCAAAGTGGGTCAGCCCTTCCCTACCCTACCCTATCAGGCTGAAAAAGCTTGAGCTGCCCAAGCCCATGATACAGATACTGATGCAAAGCCTAATCACGCCCAATCAAGTCCAGCTATGACAAGCTAATGTGCCCTGGGCAAGCGAAGAAGCTGCCAAGGAGCAACAGGCCAGCTGTCCACGGGGTTTGCAAGTTGACCTTGGCAGCTAGCAGGCAATGAGTGGCAAATGAGTTGGCGTATTGTGTCACAGCATGCCAATTTCAGCACTGACCCAATTGATGGCATGACAGCTGTGCAAAGCAGGTCAGACATGAGCCACTCACAACGCCCATTACAACATGCCCTACAGCAAGCCGTTCGAGAAAATTGTTCTCAGCTATGAGCCCTGCAAGGGTGGTCCTGCTGGCCAGCTAGCCTGTTGGCCTGCTTCAGCTTCTTGCCCTTCTATTGCACGGCTGCACAAGTCTGCAAGACAAGGACACTTCATGTCACAATTGCCAATTGAAGACTTGGTTTACGTTGCATTGCGTGGCCAGTCACTGAATCTGTAGTAAGCCATTCCTCTTGATGTTGTGTGTTTGCAAAAAGCCTCTTAGCCAAAATGGCTGACAAGATGCAATGCTTAAGAACTTCAGCCAACTGCAAGATCACAAAGACAGCCTCACCATCAACAAGGGGCTCCTGAGGCTAGATACGGCCAGGAGAAAACATGTTAAACAGGTGTGAGAGGGACAGGAGTGGTGAATCATTTCAGGGTTCAGGTTGACTGCCCAACACACCAAAAAGGGTGTGGACAGGAGGTGACATGATAGTGTTCAAAGACATATAGGAGAGCCACAATGCCCAAAAAGTCAACACCATTGTTTTGAGCAATGCGTCCCCCAAAATACTCTTTGACACACTTGGCCTTGGGTATCCACATGGGCAGGCGTGAGGTGATTTTCAGGGTCAAACGCCTGAGAGAGATGGCCAGCCTGAAATTTTGGACTAGAATTCCTGCTGCTGGTGCCCCTGACTTGCATTATCATGATGGCAATTTCCAAACATGGGCCAGGCTCTGACCAAGATCTGTGCGCCCCTTCCAACTGGCAGCAGGGCATTGTTTCATGGGTAGGCAGTCGGCATTCCACCTGCAAGCCTGCCTAAAGTGAGGCAGCCAACCATCATCATCCCTGAAAAGGAGAATGCCATGCCACAATGTTCAGTCAGTATACCCAATGGAGCCCAGGAGGGGGCAAGCTAGCTTTGGGAAGGGCAGGCGGATGTTACTACGTATTGGTTTTGGGATATTATTTGAGATGAAGGCCAAGGCAAGGGCCCCATGCCTTGGATGCCCTGATTGCAGGTTATGTGTGGCCATTCCAGCCTTGACTAGTGTAAGGCAATGAATGATGTGATGGAGGGCAGGGGCTTCAGCAGCAAATTCAGCTTTGATGTTGGAATGAAGGCGCCAAGCAACCAACGATTTCCTGAAAGTAATAAGAATGCATGAGTGAACCAAAACACACCCAGATTCCAAAACGCATTGGGTTGTCTTCTTCTTCCTTGCTCAACTCTCCTCCATGCAGGCAGCTTTTCCAGTCACGCACACTGGCACCTGCTGTCTGGCCTGGGCGGGAGGTGAGGCACACTGCGCAACACAACAAAAATGGCTGCAAAGATGGGCCAAATTGGCATTTGTCCACAACACCAGCTCAAGGGTTCCCAATGTCTTAAAGACAAAATCTCAGTTGGGGATGACTTGAACAGCCAACCAGCCACACATACCCTCATGGACTACCTGCCTGTCAATAAAGGCAAAGTGACAGCTGAAGCGGATGTCCAGGCCCCCGGCTTGTGTTGTGTTTTTGCCTGACCAAGGGCAAGCAGCACCAGCCCAAAACTGTCAACTGTCTCAGCACGGAAGGAAGAAACGCATCCCATTGGCAAGCGTTCTTTTTGTCTTCATCGCTGAGTGCAACAGCATGAGTGCCAAGGGCGGCAATCTTTCTACCACGCTCGAGGGGACAGCTGTGAGACAATGTGCGCACTAGTTGACCCCCTCAAGCAATTCCAACCCCACTGGCATGGAAAGTGTGGGGCGCCTGCCTTGATCATGCTCATCTTAGGCCTGCGCCAGGACCGACTCGAGGGATCATGTGACCTGAGGACGCGCTTGCTTCCATGACAATTGGCTTGTGAGACTTGGTTGGGCCCCAGACATCTCCATCAAGACTGCCACGCGTTCTGTGCTGCCAATCTTCTGGCACATGCACACGCGTTCCAGACTCCACTGCTTCACCTGCCTCGGCAAGCCACAAACTCAAATGGCACCAAAGCAGGGCAGGGCAGGGCAATGCAGGCAAATGAGGCATTGGCATCCAGGATTCCTGGACATTGTCAATCTGCGTCACGCACCAATTGGGAGGCAGCTCATCTCGCTCAGCTCTCAGAGGCTTGAAAACAGCCTTAGGTGCAGCAAAGACATGGCTAGATACTCTAGGGGTAAGGCTCTCTGGCCAAGGAGCGGCATCAGTGCTGCCAGGGACATAGGTCCGGTTGTCCCCCCGCTGTGCAAAGGTGCCATCAGCCTGCTCCCTTAGCTCAGACAAATGTTCACACCTGCCAAACATGCCTTTGCCTCAGCAAGGTCAGGCAAGAACTGAAAAATGCCATGCACTTGGAACAGAACACTGAACACCATGGATGGCAACTGTTCCCTCAATGACCAACAAGATGTTGGGTCTGTGAGCCAGGGCCAAATCCTCACAGCCAAATGGAACTATAACTTGATGTTGAAGAATGTGCCTACATTTCATGTGACCAACTTGTCACCTGATACTGCCAAGTTACTGGAGCACCTTCCAGAAGTGCACATGGTGCACCCCCCCCAGGCTCTCTGGGGACCGGTAGAAGCACCAGCAGAACTGACCCTTCTCATGCGATTATGAGCTGTACAGCTCATTGTTCGCGAAAAGGTCTGCAGGCCCTGGAGTCAGGAAATCAGCTGTGGCTAGGCTCAGCACTACAACACAATACTCACTTGTCACCTGCTTGCTGACTAGGCACGGAATGCATGCCTGCGAGCCTGCAAAACAACGGCCTCCGATCCCAGCATGTCTTCCTGCTGGAACTCAATCGCCCAGCCATATGGGGACTGGTACTTGTCCCAATGCGGCCCGAAGTGCCGGGCAAGGAATGCCCCCACCGTCGCCTTGCGTGCCCCAAGGCAACAAGACCCCCGAACACAAATGTCCAAATGTGTCCAAGAGGCGGGGCTTGGGTCCGGCTGCTCAACAAGGCCCTTGTCAGGCTGGTAGATGCCCAGCTTGATCAGGGCATCCCTCAATACCAGCATAAAGTCGCCGACCTTTGCTGCTTGTTCAAAAGGAGCCAAGCTGGACACAACAAAAGATTTCACCCATAATGCCCAGGCACATGCTTGGCAAGCTGGAAGTTGACATCCGAAGGATACAGGTATCCGAGGCTACACTCACTGAAGCCATTGGAGCCATGGAGGGACCAGTGCCACAGCATGGCTGGCGTGCATGCGCACATGCCATTGGGCAGGTCCTTACTTTGGCAGCTTTGGCCAGCGAAATGGTCCTGTTGTTGGGCTCCCCTTGCTCAGTGGACGGTCTTCTCATTCAAGACTTCAAACTTATTGCGCAAAGAAGGACTTGAAGTTGAAGACCAACGATTCGCACACAGGGTGAAGGTGAGATTCCCCACTTGAGAAGGGTGGCGTGGCCAACTATCTAGGACTCTTTTGGCAACTGCAACTGCATCTGAGCATTGTGGTGGTCTTGTTGCAAAAGTGTTTGCCAGCCTCACCTGAAAAACTTAAAAGGTGCAACATTATGTTAGAGTGCAAGCAGGCCACTGACAGCCATGCTCTCAAGTGGCTAGGATCAGCCAGCCATTCAATCAAGCCTGAGGTCACAGCATAGTTTTGGCTTGGCTACAAGAACTAGCAGGTAAGCAGATGCCACCAGGCAACATTCCTCTGGCCGCCTGGCCTGCATGCCTTCCCCGGTCTGCATGCCTGCACTGGCCTGCATGCCTGCCCCGGTCTGCATGCCTTGCTGCATGATTGCAAGCTTGGGCAGCACATTCAAGGCAGCCAAGCCTCAGTTGTCACCACAATGTCAAGGCTGTGGCTCATTTTTGATTGAAAAGAGGCCCTGAGCATTGCACAGTGCAGCCTTGTGACTCCTGGTGACTGCGTCAACCATTGCAGGCTGGTAGGTGAGGCCAGTGAACCTCTGCTCCAGGCTGCCCTCTGTCAGCCAAAAATATTGGCGCCTTGGATCAGACCTTGGCACGTTGGGGATGGGCATCTCAAGAAGTACTGCGCATCGTCCCAGCTGTGAGGTACGCTGTGGCTGGACACAGGCTGATGTTGCAGGCCAGCCAGTGCCTGATCTGCATCAGGTCCAGCAGGCCTGCCTCAGAAGCAGTGCACTGAAGTGCAGTGTTGGTTGGGGTGGGTTTGTTGCCTGTGCCTGGGGGCCGGTAATAAGTCTTAGCCAAGGAACTGGCCTGCAGGCCTGCCTCCCCTCTGTGGCGTAACTCAATCACCATTTGGAAATGCCACACTGCAGGTTGAATGTGCTCCATTCCGTGCTCAGCAGGGTTGTTGCCTGCAGTGCTGGAAGACACACCAAAACAAAGTGGGAAGAACTAAGAGTTTGTGGCCAAGTAAATCTAAGGGTCCTGCCACACTGGCCTGGCCCACTTCTTGCTCCCCATGGAAGACCTGCTTCTTGAGGGCCACAGTCAGCATCTGGTGCCCCTGCAGGGCCAGGTAGCCCTCCGCGCCGTCCCAGACCTTTCAGCTGAAAAACCCAAAGCCTGCTTACATGGACCCCCACAGTGGTGAAGCAGTCTTGCGCAACAAATTGAGCAGCTGACAGGCGTTGGGCCTTTGGCAGCATCTGTTTGGGCTTGTCCCGGAATGCCAACAATGCTCCTCAAGAAGTGTGGGTGGGCAGGGCCACAATCGGAAGCCATCAACTTATTCACAGCACCACACAGTGAGGCCAAGATGCACAAAGTATGGTGCTGCATCACCAGTGGAGGTTGCAAACTTCACCCTGTACTCCACAGTCAAATCAGTCAGCACCGCTGCCATGGCAAAGAGCCTACTTGCCTGCTTGCCTACTATCCTGATGCCAAACGCCTGCTGGCCAGAAAGGTTCTGCAACAAACTCACAGTCAGCGCCATGGGCAGGGGGTCCCAACCAGTCAGTCAGTCAACATGTTGTGACATGTGGCCAATGCAACAGAATCAGTGTGTCAAAGGGCATGCCCAACTCCAACATACATGAGCACGAATGCAAAGTCCACACAAGGCTGAGGTTTGTTGGGCCAAGTGACACGATTGCCAAAAAGGAAAAGCAGCACTTTTGCAATCACCCAACGCATCCAAGGATAGAACTGGGAAACAGTCTGGACCCTGGTAGGTTTCCATTGCAGCCAGGCCTGCTGGTTCTTGGCATTGCCAGGAAAGGCAGGTCATGGCCTGTGCGCGGGCACAGGTTCAGGAAAAGAATGAGTGTGTAGCAAGCAGGATGACGTTCATTGGTGATGTTTTGGCGGCCCCATCTTGTGGCTACAGAACAATCAGGTCAGCCTTTCATGTCCGCCATGCAAGCACTTCAAACATGACATGTAGTGTCCTACTGGCTGCCCACCCTGCAAGTGCTTCAAAAGTGCTTCAAGCATGTAGTGTCCTACTGGCTGCAAGCAATGCTAGCCACAAACCATCACCATTCAAAGCTCTTGCCCCAGCTGGGCACCTGGCTTTTCCTCTGGCAATGTCAGGCCTTGGCAAAGCACACAAGGATGGCAAGCTAATTGTCAATCACCAAGCTGATTGTGTGCCAAACGGTGATTTGCACTGTCAGCCTTTTCTTCTGCAGGCAGCGCAGGACTGCAACTCTAGATTGAAAATCTGCAGGCCTGCAGCTTGCAGGCCTGTAGACCTGTACAGCAGCAGCCTTCAGGCAAATGGCATCAGTTGCCGTCTCATGATTTGACCTGAGTGGGAAACACTAAGTATTAGCTTTTTGCTAGGTAATTGTGAACATGTATGTCCCTTCTAAATGATTGATTGCGCAAGACTGCAGACCTGCGCCCTGCATGCAGGTGAGTTTGCAATGGGCAGTTGGGCTGACCCACTGACCCTTTTTGAACTAGGGACCTTGGGGCTTTCAGCAAAAGGCCTGAAGGCTTCACACCTAATCCTGGCAAGTTCTGGCACAGAACCAAGACAGAGTCAGCTTCCCACGGGGAGGGAAAGTCACAATTCTTTTGCAGTTTCCTTTGTCTTCCCATGCACCAAACTTCCTTGCAGACAAAAGGCGACGGGTGTCCTGCAGAAGGCCATCCAGGAAGTCGCTCAACCTCAGGAAGCACACATTGCTCTTGGGCAGTTGGGTAGCTGTCATTTGGGTGTTTGCTGCGCACAAACCATAGCAAGCAACATGCTTGAAGAGCCAGGCCAAAGACATCCTCTCACTTACGATTTAGCCAGGCAACTGCATATTCTCAATGCTGCTGATGTCCACTTGCGGCCGGCGCACAGAGAGGTCGACAACCTCTCTTGCCTGCCACAAACCTGCCTTGCAAGTGCAACCTAGCCACAGCATCTTGAAAGGAGATGTCATGCAAGACCATCTTCCTGAGGCGCTTGGGGGCACAAGGCAGAGGGCTGAGGCAAGTCAAGCCTTGCACAGGCAGAGAATGTGCATCAAAGAGTCATCCATGCTGCCACCACAGGAGACCGCACCCTGCCCTGGTTGCAGGCCACCACAAGAAGCTGGCCATCCTTCAGGTGCTTCATGCCCCATTCAGCCGTCTTCCTCCACCTTAAGGGCAACAGGGCAGCAAGACACAACGCGCACATCTAGGCTGAAGTTTTGATGGGCAACCTTTCAAAAGTCCAGCAACCACAAGTTCATCAAGACTCGAACTTCAATCTTGGCTGGCTTGCTGAGTATTTTTCCGTGCACTATGCATGACCAGCCAGATCAGTATTCTTTCCCTGGCCACAAAATGTTTCAGACTCTTAACCCATTGACAAGCAGACCCAGGCCCGACGAACGCAATTTCAAAATAAACGGCCCAGGGGGGAGTCGAACCCCCAATGATTACCATGTCCGACTTCAGACTCTGACGATATCTTCCATACGGGCAGAGGCGGCCATGGTCTCATGCAAGCCCCAGAACACATTTGATGGCCTAGGCATAAAGATTATTTTAGGGGCACCCATGCCTTGGAAAGCCAAAGGCATGGACCAAGATTCTAAAATATTGGGCCCAAAGCCACAAGTCCCTGTACTGAATGCCAGAAGCATGGGGGAAGACCTTATGGCCTTCTGAATTCTGACTTTCCAATCTGTTGAAGGGCTTTGAATGATTCAAAGGGTGTTTTGGGGCCAAGGTGAACCATTGCAGGGAGCAAGTTTTGGACCCGGGTAGTCACATGGCCCAGTTGCCCAATGGGTGAGGCGTTGCCCACAGCCCCCCAGCTATTGCAATTGCAGCCAAGCTGGCTGGCTGGCTCGCCACTTCATCCAATTTGGATTGGCTGCCAAGAAGGGGATGTTGTACTTGGAAAGGTGGTCTGCCCACCACTGGCCATTCCTCTAGAGTCGCAATGACCAAGAGTGCACAACAAACAGCAACATAGCACCTGGCTGGCTCTGCCAAACTGGCCCTGAACTGCCAACAGCAAAAGGACTGCAGCAGTTTGTGTCCACCTAACCAAACAGCCAGGGAGCTCTTTCTTCTGGCAGTTGAGAATGGCCACCGGCACATTGTCAAAGTCGAAGTCTGACATCTTGTCCGGGTCAAACTTATCCATGGGCCCCACATACACGCATTGTCCGCAATCTGTGAAGCCAGCGTCCTCAAGCTCCTGGTCAGGAGCAGACAAGGAGCATGGTTGGTGGTTGCGTGCGCCTGCCAGCCCAATGCAAGCTACAGTCATGTTTAAGCTGGGGGCAAGTACTGTGTTCTGAGGCAAGCTCCTGTGGGATCTGCTGTGCCTCCTGTGGGATCTGCGTGCCTCCATCATCCCAGGACTCATCCTTCTCCTGCCAAAGTAAGCCAAGCTGATTCCTTGTCCCCATTACTGCATTCAGCAAGAAGTGTGCACCAGGGCTAGTGGTGGCCTATCCCAAACTTCATGAAACAGAGCGGGCTTACCTTTATTTCTTTCAACTTGGCGGTTGGTTCGTTCCTACAAAGAAAGTCCTCTGAGTCATCCTCAGCTGCTGCCTGGGCCTCCTCCGGCGCTGCCTGGGCACATGCTCATCCAGGCATGGAAGGAAGGCAGGCACAAGGACAAGGAAGTGGCCTCCTCACCAACTGCAGAATCATCATCTGAATCAACTTCATACACCTGGCCACGCAAACAATGAATACCAGACTTTGGCAGCCCAGAGCCCCTGCCTTGGGCCTCTTGGCCACAGGCATACTCTTGGCAGCAGGTGCGGAAGGCCTCTTCTTGGAAGCAGGCTTGGTGGCCCTGGTGGCTGACAGTTTGCCACCAATGGGTGGAGGGCCAGTGGCTGGCTGACGCAGGCCAGAGGTGGCTTGCTGGTGCAGGCCTGAAGGCTTGCTCTGAGGCAAGCCTGAAGGCCTGCTGGCCTGATGCAGGCCTGGGGGCCTGCTGGCCTGCTGGCCTGATGCAGCGAAGGCTTGCCGGCCCTCCAGGCCTGGCTCTCCACAGCCACCTGACTCTCCACATGCTACAACACTGAATGACAAGTGACAAGCCACATGTGCCAATGCCAGGCCGTTGACTGAACAAGGGATAGCGCATGCCCCACCATCAGTGGCTAAAAAGTAAGTGTGTCATTAAAATTCTGCCACACACACACATACATGCACACACGCCTCGCCTCCTCAAACTGCTCCTCCGCAGGCGGCTCCTCATACTCCTCCCCATGCTCCTCTTCCAGATATTCCTCTGCCTGCATTTGAAAGGCACCAAAAAGCAAGCACCTGAGACATGCCAAAGCCTCTTGCTGCTCCTGCAATGCTAAGGCTCCAGTCCAGGAATTCCAGGCCTTTTGATGCTCCTTCCAAGAAGCACCCAAGAAACACCATCAAAGCTGTCAGCCAGTCTCAGTGTTTAACAGACAATGAATGATTGCTTACTTCTTCTCCCCAACACAAGATGACAAGGAACCAATGATGATGATGATGATGATGATGATGATGATGATGATGATGATGATGATGATGATGATGATGATGATGATGATGATGATGATGATGATGATGATGATGATGATGATGATGATGATGATGATGATGATGATGATGATGATGATGATGATGATGATGATGATGATGATGATGATGATGATGATGATGATGACGGTGGTGGGGGTGATGCTGATGATGATCTACTGAACCCCGTTCCTTTGCCTGTTGAGGCGGGGCAGGAGGTTGAGGACGCATCAATGCCTTCTCCTTAGCCAAGCAGGACAAGGCTTCAGAATTGTGCCCTCAGCAAAGAAGTTCCTAGATAGGCAAATGCCAGCAGCTGAGAAAAGCACCAGCCGGTTCCTGGCTGCTCGCACTTGATCCTCAGTTAGCCCCCACACACACGCGCATTCTCTCTTTGGCACACGCACATTTATGACTGTCATGTTCTTGCCAATTTAGTCTGGCGTCTCTGGCAAGCTGGCAGGGTGGCTTCCTTCTTGTGCCAACCTCATTCTGGTTCTGAATGATGTAGAGGTTGTTCACATACATGGCTGAAAAGCTGCCACAGCCAACAGCCCTTGAGCCTACACCTGCTGCATCACAGAGATCAAGCAACTTGCTTGCAGCAGCCCTGAACCACAACTGCAACCACATCTTGCTGGCAAATCCAAGAAAATCAAGAGGCATCAGGCTGTAAGAGAAGTGCAAGATTGCATGGGGGAGCTAACGATACAGAGCTTGCCAAAGGATGACGGCATTCACAATGGCACATGAGTTTTGATGAAAAGATAGCCCCTTACTGTTACCAGCAATTGTTCCTTGTCAAGACATATAGAACCCCCTGCAATAACATACACCCAAAATCAAGGCGCTTGGAATGCAAGGCGCTGTCGGCTGGCTTGTCTGGGCCCAAGGCAGGTTGGATGTCCTGGCACACCTCCAAGGGCAGCAGGCCTCAGCCAGAAAGCGGCCAGGGTGAGAGGCAGTGAGTCAGGGTTCCCTGCACCAAGCCCGTTTGGGTAGCAACTTACAGTTACATCAACTCAGGATTAGCTCACAAAGCATGTTCAGTGCACTGAGGATGGTCTGAGGCACCAACAGGCAAGCAACCTGAGCATGGCTGATGGAACCCCTCATGAAGAGGCTAGGGTGGGTTGCAGCCATGCCTTGGAAAGCCAAGGCATGGAGGGGCAAGGGTAAAGGATAGCTTGGTAGGTCAGGGGAGCTCAAGCTTCTGATTGCAGAAGCACTAGGCCAAACAGCATTTTGTTGTTGACATCAACGCTCCATTGGAATATGTTTTTGCAGCCATTTCACAATGACAGATTGTTTATGGACCAGCCCATGGGTACTGTCAGAATTTGAGCCTTGGCTGGGTGGCAGAAAAGCAGGTCAGACATCTCACCTGTGGGCTTGAACGTTTTCTTGTTGGAAACAGCTGCCATCAACCACACACACACAGAGTGTTCCCTGATTATCCACTGGGTTGTCCCTGCATCTTTGGTGCTGATTGAATTTCTTGGGCGGGACACTCCAAGACATGAGGAGCAATGAGTGCCCTGAGGGCTTAGCAAAGTTCCAGAGAAACAGTTGGCAGTTTCAAAATGCCTTGTGCAATACTGGAGGCTACCCAAATTCAGCAGTGGCCAGAACAGTACATTGCATTCACTTAGTGCTGTTTGGAATGGCATGTTAGCCCAGCCCTCTGCCCAGCCAGCCTTTGCACTGCCTAGAAAGCTGTGTGCAGACCTCAGTCAGACCTCAGTCAGTGTCTGAACCTTAGTATGCAGCAGGCTCCGCTCTGCTGGGACCTTAGTGAACTAAGCCTTAGTATTGCAGGGTTTGAGCCTTAGTGTCCTGCTGCCCCTTTTTGCGGCTGCTTTTATGGTTGACGGCAAGTGTGCAAATGCAGCATGGCTGCAAGTGAAAGCATAGAGCTGACTGAAGCTTCATTTCAATTTGACTTTTGGTGCTATGGTCAAATGGAAACTTAGGACCAGAAATTTCTGAACGCCACTACCCAGACACCTTGCAGCCTACACTTTGCCCACCTGCTCCCTGACAACTATACATGTCCCATGCTTGCAAAGTGTTCTTGTACATCCCTTCCTGTAAATCCAGGGCTCAAACAACCATGTGATGCATTTAAGATTAAAATTCACCATGAAGCTTTGGGATTCAGTTATTGCTGCAAGTAATCTTGTGCTTCAATGCTGCAAAGAGAACCAATCACTATTTAGCTTCATGATGTTGAACAGCAAGTTTGAAAAAGGTGGCCCCAATGCGAATGACATCTCAGGTGATGAACTAGCAGGTCCTGTGTTTTCCAAATGGTTGTGCCCTCTGTGCTGGCAAGTACTTTTCAGTTGTTACAGTTCTAAAGCAAAGCAGGGGTATGGACCACTAGGCCATTCAATATTGCAGTCTTGGTGCAGGCTAAAGTGCCCCATGACCATCCTCCCTGTCTGGCCAGGCCTGCTTGGTCATCTTTACCACGTGCCCAAAAAAAAGGTGCGCTTTTCAGCGCTACCCGCTTTTCAGCGGTGCCTATGTTTTTACCCTCCCTCCCTCCCTGTGAACTGCTGCTCCAAGTATTCCATGAAGTAGTCCGAGCCACAGTGCAGGGGGTGGGCACAGGGAAGGGTTGGGATGTGGGCACAGGGAAGGGTTGGGATGTGGGCAGGCAAATGTAACTGTGGGGGGGGGGACATCCTTGGGGAGTGGGAAGTGAGACAGTTGGAGGGCATGTGGCACATGAAGAAAGGACACCTTGGAAGTGGGAGGGTGGGTGGAAGTGGGAGGGTGGGAGGGTGGAAGTGGCATGTTGATGAGGAATGATTGGCATGCCCTGCCCCCCCCCAACCTCAAATCATGGGCAAACACTGGTATCTTAGAATGTTGGTGCCTGTATCTTAGTTCCATTTCTTCTGGTTTGAATGCTATTGCCGGATTGCCGGCTTGGTTTGTGACGCTCAAAAAACATTGGAGTGAGGTGAATGAGTTCTGTAATCGTATCATCTTGTCATTGTTACATGGGCAAGTATGTTCCGGTTGCTGTTGACATGCGGGGCGTTGGGCGCAGCAAGTTGGACTCGTATTGCTTGACTTTGCCTCCAGAGCAACAAACAGTCTTTTCTTCTAGAGCTGTTTTAGGAAATCATGCTGTCATGACGGACATTGGGGCAACCAGCAGATGTTTGCGAATCACAATGCCTGGTATGAGCAAATCTCCATGTGTTGGACATGGCGGATCAACCTGAGGTAGCAGGAAAGGGCTTGCAACACCATTGTGTGGCATGAGGTGCTGCTTCGGATATGAAGGAACCCATCAAACCAATGTGAGAGCGTGCCAGAAATGGCACCCGTTCAACTTGCCACAGTTTCTTTGAGATTGACTTTGAAGTCCTCTGGATTTCTCTTGATTTCCTCTCTGGGGATTTTGCGCTGGTACATTCCGAGCACTTCCGGAATCTGTTCAGGCTGGGCTTCGTGTGCAGCGATGCGCACTGGCGCAACCTCATTGACCGAGCCGGGGTCCCGGCTTGGGCCATGCCATGCTGCGCCTTGGAATTGAGCGGAGCCAGGGAGCCAGGAAGCCGGCAAAAGAGCACACATCACGCAGACGGTCAGATACGAATTGATGCTTTCACCGAGCTGGGCAAGGCGAATGCTGTTGCGTTTAATTTGTTCGTAGGACGTTTGTTACCTCGCTGCTTTCTTTTTCTAACAACTAGCTCAGCCACATGCATGGCATGTCAGAAAGTAGAATATTATTCAACTTGCTTGGAGCTCTCATCGACGTGCTCGCTTCATGATTGCCGTGCACGTGCTCTGAATCATCATCCCGGCTGTGGCCGTACAAGTACATTGGTGGCTGTGTCGAAAGCAGTTGTGCAATCAGTTTGATCACTTAGGGGCATTGAATCCATTGAACGTCTAACCATCCAAACAAACATCTTCACACCACAAGACCGCGTAGATGTGTTGCCCAGCAAGCAGGTGAGAGGTTCCAGAGTCATGTCAGTGTGCTTGGACTAAGGGTGAAATTTGGCCAGTGTGCCCCTGGCAAGAAACTGCCGCTCTGAAGCTTAGCAATAACTCAGGATTGGGCCGGAAACATGGCATCATTGTGTTTCGATGCAATGCGAGGCGCTTCTGCGAAACAACGACTTCGCCAGGATTTGCAGCGGGGGACATGTGTGGCTGTTGCGCGATGGCTACCGTAGCGGAATTGCAATATGAGCGCGACTGCTGTAAGCCGATGGCTGTAGACTGTCGAGTTTGACTTGTTGCACTGAGAGAGACATATGATTTGGTTCGGTCCACACGATGAACTATTACGCTGCAATTTCGATTGTATTTATGACAGATCGGCGAGTCGCAATTGATCAGTCAGCTGCAGGCTTCCCAAGCATCGTATGTCGCACTTCGTAGTTGATTACGTTGACTAGCTTGACAGTCATGGGGAGTGGAATCAAGCTGCTATTAGTTGTTTTTGGGGGCAAGCCCTGCTGATGGACAGAAAATATAAACCCCAATGCAATGATGTCCAGCAAGGGCCGCCATTGACTCAGCTCTTGGTCCAGTATCTGAAATGTTTTCCCATGCTCAATGGAGGGTTAGAATTCAGATCCGTTTCAACCTCCCCTTGAAGTGAAGAATCAGTCATTGGGAAGATCGGGGGCCATTCCCACTTTCAGACTTGTTGCTCCAGTGCATTGCCTTATTCCACCTCAGCGCACGGGCTGCTTGATCACAGGGCAATGCTTTTTCCTTAGCCAAGACACTGGCAATGGGCAGATATTTCTCGTCTTTTCGGCTTCATTGCTCACGAGGTGCGTGTCAGACTCTTCAGCACAGATTGTGGTTTGGCGAGAATGCACCCCGAACCTGTGCGTTGCCCAGTAGTCTCACAACAACCAAATCACACAGGAACCTGTGACATCCACGCTCTCTTCGCAGGAGGAGGAGAAAAAAGATGCAGGGCGGAGAAGAGGAGTGGAGCATTTGCGATTGCAAGTCGAGCTGGCAGTAAACGTAGCAACATATGAACATATGTGAACCACCTCAGGCCTTTCGCCTTGTTAGGCTGAACCTGACACCCCCAATACGTTTGCTTCAGGCTGGGGACAAATATGAGTTATGACTATGTAATATACGAAAGATGCTGCTTGAGCCAACCCTGCCAAGAGGCGCAATCACCAGCTAGAGAAAACAATGCTGGATTGGGCATACATGGCATACAAATGATTGACAATATCTCTCTTGTGTTGAGTAATGTTACCTCCTCGTCCCCCTTCCCACATGCCCCAAGAGCACGTTTGAGTGAACAAGGAGCGGGGATTCCAGAGCGCATCCTGAATCCCCCCGTGCTTCTGGGATGTTGATGGCAACGAAGCACAGCTCTGTTTCTTTGCACAAAGAAGAACACCTGCAGCTCCGAAGCAGGATGGCAGACACACGTTGTTTCTGCAGATTTCAAGAGTTCCACGCCATGGACACATCTGCCCTCAGGACGAGGTGCAGGCGGAGGAGAAATCCTTGAGCCGCCTGGTGCTGCTGACACCTCCCCAGAAGCCTCTTAGCGAGATGAGTGGCTCCCAGGCGCATCGGGGTTGAGACTTGCTGGCGCAGATCGGTGGCCCTTCTCACTGTTTGTGGCATTTCATGGTGGGAGTCTGGTCGGTACCGCAAATCTGTAGGATAGGTATCAAAGGCCCAGATCAAGCACATGCGAGGCCAAAGCGTTGGCCTTGGTTTGCAGAGCTCCAAAAGCGATACGTGGATGGTTCATAGATTGATCCACTGAAAGGGCAAGGTTTATGGGGATGCTTCTTCCACCAGATGTTTCCCACTTACCCGAGCTGAGCATTGCAGGAGCCCTCGCAGCGGGCGGTGCAAGGATTTGTGGCGGCCCATCGAAAGTTCCCCACCCCGCCTGGTGCCCAGAGCCGGCGGTTCGGGGGCCACTCATCCCATCGCGGGGGATGGGGTGGCTTTACCGATGCATGTTGAAGATCCGCATTGTCCCTAACCTTTGAGATTTGAGCAGGTGATATTAAGCTTTTTACCTGGCTGGAATTGCAGAACTGCTGCGTTTTGCTGCGCTTGAACCGCAAAGCACATGTGTGTTTGTTTGTACAGCTTCACTTCGTTTGCAACGTTTGCCATGGCCTTCTTTTGCCATGATGCATTGTGGCATATTGTGGCATCTTCCGACTCAATGTGCAGATGTCTAGCCTCCATTTTGTATTGCCCATGTGACAGGATGTTCACCCTCTCAAGTCTTTGAATGGGAAGGGGGGGTCATATGACAGCAGGTCCAAGATTATTGGTCAAAGCACACAACAATACACGCACAACCACGCACGAACAAATTGCCACCGCAGCAGGCATTCACGCGCGTGCTAGGCACGCATTGATGACAGCCAGCCAGCCAGCCAGCCAGCCAGCCAGCCAGCCAGCCAGCCAGCCAGCCAGCCAGCCAGCCAGCCAGCCAGCCTGCCTGCCTGCCTGCCTGCCTGCCTGCCTGCCTGCCTGCCTGCCTGCCTGCCTGCCTGCCTGCCTGCCTGCCTGCCTGCCTGCCTGCCTGCCTGCCTGCCTGCCTGCCTGCCTGCCTGTGTCGTCTTTCTATGTTTCTTTCTTTCTTTGTTTGTTTGCTTGCTTGCTTGCTTGCTTTGTTTGTTTGTTTGTTTGTTTGTTTGTTTGTTTCTTCGTTCCTGCCTGCTGCCTGCTAGCCTGCGTGCGTGCGCGTGCATTTGGCAATTCGTCATGGTCCTTTGGCTGTCTGCCGCTGAATGTATATTTTACGGCCATTCTCGTGCGATATCATTTTGACTGAGGGGAAATACGCATGAGCAGTATGCTTTCAAGTGATCGTGTTGTTCTTAACGTTTCTCTCGTTGTTTTGTGTATTCAGGAACCCCACAATTTTCAGTTTGAATTGGTGGTTTGGAAATTTGAATCCCTGGTTCTTGCAGAGGGCAAGTCGGAAACCACCCCTAACCTCCCAACCACCAATCCACGTCTCCATGCCACCAATTAGAGGGAATCTGAAGGATCATTTGGAGTGCATCAAGAGCATGGCATTGATGTGCCGAAGAGCGAAGTCTATCTACTGTGCATTGGTTTTGGCACCCATGGATGAGATTGCACTTCAAACTCAGCTTTTCTCAGAGTTGCAGCGGGAGGATAGAGAACACTTTGCACGCAATATATGCAGCAAATAAGTTCCATCGCGCTTTCGAGGGTATGCATTGTGTAAGCACCTGGCATGTTTGGGCACGGCCGGTTCATGTAGGAACAGGCATGTCCAACCAGGAATTGTTGGCACCCTCTGAATCAGTGGCTCCTGGTTTCCCAACACATGCACGCTGCACAGGACTTGCTTTGGGGCGCTCGGCTTGGGGCTCAAGGGCAGAAGGCCCGCACGGCTGCCCGCGCGCCCCGAACGGGTAGCGCCGGCGGCCGCGCCAGATATGGCGCTGAAATGGCTAAGCAGGCCAGGGCCTCGGCGGCATATGAACTGCTTGGCTCTAGATCTTTACGTGCGCCAGCCAGGACACCATGGGCAGAAATGAATCTGCTCTGACCAGTGGAACATGTCCAACATGTTCAGCAACAATGGTCTCAAGTCTCAAGCTGTGTTTATCAGCTGGTTCTGTGCCACGATTCAGCCCGTTTTTCTGGGACCGAGGCGCATGTCGCTGGGGGCGATCCAAGACTTCGAGGGGATCCGGGAGAGTGACTCCCCGCAGACCTCCCCGAAGGGAGGGCGCCGCTCCTCGCGGGCATTGCTGCTCAGGCCCAGGGCACCTTGGCCGTGAAGCTAGGAGCGGTTTTGTTTGAACGAAGCCCTGTTTTGGGTGAACGAGGCGAAGGGAAAACCGCCAGATGTCGCAAAGGCAAGGCCATGCAAGGCCTCAGGATGGCAGTTTTGCTTGCTTCTGGGTCAGACAGGATAGCTCACCTGCGAGGACAGATATATGACGAACCGTGGCGAGCATGGCTTTACGTCAGCAAGAGTGAGCGGAATGAACCAAGAAAAATCACAAGCCATCCAGCAGGAAGCATCAAGAAACGTTCCAGCGCAGAGCAGCAAGCTCAGCATTCTGTGATGCGACTCATACGGCGCCCAGTCCTTTCACTAAGCAATCGTTATTCAGCTGTTTAAAACAGAAATTGAGCTGGACAGTTTCTTGGAGTAATAGACATTGCCTACCAGGTTTTGTTTCCAGGGACCCTGCTACTGAAGGTGTCGAGATTTGTTGCCTAGAATACGATGCAACGGTGACCCTCGGCTCACGTGATTGGAACCACCTGCGGTAGAGAAATGCACCCAAGTCATGGCAGGCCAAACCTGTGCCCCTCCCAGCACTCTGTGGCCTTTCAGAGGTTTGCAGCAAAAAGCTTTTCCGCAGAACTCGCGGGCATGACTAGTGGCCCAAGCTGAGCATACATGCAGCGAAAGTCCCAGCGGCTTGCGATCTCGTGTCATTTTGCCTTGCACACTCCGCTCGTTGTTTCTTTGTCCTGGGTGGCTAACATTCCTGGGCCATTCCTCTTTGTTTTGCATTGCACTGGTTTAATCGCCTCAGTTCATTCTGGGTGTCATGAGGACCACATGCAACGCCGCACCCAATGCACGCAACCTTCAGTCAGCCTTCAACAAATCTGCGATGCGTGCCCACTACTTTACTGCCCGCAGATCAAAGTGGACCTTGCCGTCGCTTGTGCCCACATGTTTGTTTGTGTGTGTGTGTGTGCGCGTATGTGTGTGTGTGTGGTTGTGCGTGCGCAGGTGTCTGTGCGTTTCTGTGTGTGTACACACATGAATGTCTATGGGCAAATATGCTCTGCCAGAACAGGTACGTAAGTCTCTCAGATTGCGAGCTCGCCTTCTGAGCCCCAAAACCTTCCTCCCCCTGCCCAGGCATTCCTCAGGCAGGGCTGGGTCCGGTTTCTGCGAAGTTTTGCGCGTTGTCAAGACCATTGCAAAATGAGGTTCAACACTGGCGAGACACTGGTGTTGTCCCGCAAGCTAGCCCGCATGGTTGCTTGTGGCCCATGTCTTTCGGAAGCAAGGCAAATGGAAGCAGCTGGCGGACAAATGGAAGCTACAAGAGGATATGCTAGCAGCATGGGTGCCGAGTCCCATGAGACTCAAGCTGGTGCAAGCTTCAAATTCGCAAGACAATCTGCGGGGGGGGGGGGGGAATATGTCTCCGGCGCCCTTCCCTGCAGGGCCAACTTGCGTCTTCGATCCAGCGACAAGATGGGATCCAACGAGAAGCTGGGATCCTGCGAGAAGCTGGGATCCTGCGACAAGGGATCCAAGCCAAGTGAGGAAACGACTCTCGGCGCGAACAGGCTATGTGTGCTTTGCTCGTCCAGAAGCGTATTGACAGACGGCCATGACACATGGCTGTGGGTCAAAACCAATGGTGCCATTTTGGGGTAGGTGCACCGCCCATTTTAGTCTATTGTAGTGGGGATTGGGATGTTCACTGTGGGTACGGGAGTTTGACCCATGGCCACATTGCTCGTGCTCTTTTCGGTGCTTCCCCAGCGATCTTGCTGTGCTAAAGCCTGCATTGCTGCTCATTAGAAGCTATCGCAGCCTGTAGCAACGTCTCAAAATGGGGAGCCCTCTTTTGGATTGCGGTCAAAGGGAAAAGACTAGGCAGCCGCAGATGTTGAAGGGTCTCCTATTTCGAGACAAGCCATGTAGCAAACTACAGAATCGGTCAACGATCCGGGCACGTCAGCTTTCCTTTTTGGCCAAAGCTGGACAGAGAGAAGGAAAGCAAGGGAAAGGAAGTCAGCCCCAAAGCTGGTTTCTGAAAGGTAGCTGAAAGTGACAGAGAGCCAAATTTTGTAGTTGGGTGGATGTGTCGAGGGGCATCAATCGAGAAATGAGAGAGGGGCAGAGAGTAAGTTGCCTTGGCTTTTGTTTGAAGCCTACGGCAACTTGCATGTTTATGGTTGACTGGCTTCAGTAGTTAGCACACACCAATGTACTGCATTTGCTAATATCACATGCCACAAACCGAGCCCACACACACACACACTAATACATCCTGCACATCACCATTTACTTGAGGCATTTGTGTGTTTCATACTCAGGAGAGCTGATTCTGCCAAGCTCTTAGTGTGCGGTGCGACTTGGAGTCACGTGGTCCCAAATCGGAGCGACAACCGGGTTCCATTTGTGTTGATCTCAAGGCTCATTTTGGGGGAAGCGGAATTAAGGTGAAAGTTTCACGTTCCATGAGCCACATGTCAAGCCGCTGAGCCCCACGTCCAGCCCCTTGGGATCTTGAGGACCCTTGGCAATCTCGTGATGTTTCTTGGCACCTTTGCCGGTGAGGTTATGGATGTGCAGGTCACGCCCCCTGGCACGCTGCCGGAAGAAGTGAGGCTGGACTGGAGCTTGGGTGTGATGCCACAAGAAAGAGCCTAGCTGGTTAGGGAGCGAAGGAGCCGGGTATCTATATTAACTTTTTCGGAGCTCAGGAGCTACCAGGAGTTCTGTAAGATTCAGCTTCATGGTTGCCTTCTTTTGGTTTACCTTGAAGCATCCAACGGGGGTCCCAAAATGTGGACACTCCCAATTTGCTTCAGCATTAGACTCTGGCAGAGTTACATAGTTGTTTTGTACTTTGGACATGGACATAGGGACTCTTGCAAAAGTGGTACACACCCGGGAATTCACCGACTGCCACTAAATCTGAAGTCATTTGCGGCGATTGCGGAATCCCTGGCTAGTATCCGTGTATTTGTCGTAGAGTTCCGGAGCTTTTGTCACTGAGAAGAAGAGAAGTAGCTTCCACATCGGGGTCTTTTGCTTTGGGCCACTTCTTACGTTTGCGGCCACTTCACGCTTAAGGCTTAGCATGCAGAACCAATCTGCTCCAAAACGGTGCAGCTACATTCAAATACCCCGTGCCATGCCAGTCCGCGCTTTTCAGTTCCCGTGGATCCTCGGATCAGGTGTATTGTCAGACCTTGTCACACGGGCTTATGGAACATCGACCTTTCCCGCTGACACGGTTGTCAGAAATAGAGGTGGCTTTGTTTTGGGCATAAACTTGACAGCCGAGAAACTGCAACGACTTGCCCATTGGGAGGTGTTTGGAAGCTTGTACAACAAAGCCATTGGTCCGTGTCTACTGAATTTCAATACATGTTTGTTTCTGTGTGTGTGTACTTTTCTAGCAGAGCCAAGCAGACCTCACAGGCATCCCTCCTCCATGCCGCAGATCGATGAGATCCACTCGGAGGTCGCGCTGTATGTTAGAAGGGGCCTGTAGGGGGCCTAAATTATTAGAATGGGGTTGTGGCGTACCTTAACGCCAAGTTGAAGTCATGATCACAGGAGCCAAATGGTAGTAGTACTTTGGATTTGGCCCCACTGGTTATACAAACAGTCTGGCCTCCAAACGATGCTTGTGCAAAGGGGGTCGGCGCGTGCCGGTTGCCTGGTTTGAGGGACATGTTTGACAGGGCGATGTCAACTTGAAGACTTGGGGACCACATGTTCAAGACAGCAACAAAGAGACAGCAACCAGTTTTGGGACCCCTCAGTCAACGAACCAGTCATATAAACTTAATTCAATCCCGTTGAACGCAGCGACCGTTCAGAAGACTACAGAAAATGCATGATTGGGTGGCTAGATTCCTTTGGTTCCACAAAAACAGTAGCTCGCGGATCAGTTAAGGGAGCTTAAACTTCCACCCGTCACCAACAACCCAGATGAGCCCTAAAACGCCCTTAGATGAGCCAACGCGCCAAACCGTGGCAAAGTCCACATTCCGCCGAATTCAGGGATTCTGATGTTGAGGGATCGTTCGCTGCGTTTGCCCTCTGAAGTGAACTTAGCAGTTGTTCCTTGAGGCTTGTCAACCAGGTGCAACGAATTCTGGTGGTTGTGAATTCCAGGGTCGCCATGTTTTTCCTACCCACCGGCTCTCTACAAGCAGAGACTTCAATCTTCCTACCCAACAAACTTCGTTGTTGCCATAGGACCATAGGCGATCCTTTGGCTGCTCACACATGCTCCAGGTGCCAGCCGAGAGGCATTCAATCATTGGAAGCGCTGCTGAGTTCTCCAGGAAATGTGCTGCTTGTCCTAAGGGCTGCCGATCAGAGAACAGAAGGGTTCCGTTGGAGGTTCGCGGATTTGCAGGTGAAAGGGTCCCAAGTGCTGGGCCCACCAAAAGCAATGCCGACCACGTATTACTGATATTCGGAGGGAGGTGCAGCTGACTTTGTCGCTTTCATGCCAGCACGCCTTGCAGAGTGAACACAATATGTCGTTTGTGTTGACAACCTTCAACGGAGCAGATGACCGAGGCCAGTGAGGCCGCGTGAGGCCTGCCTAATCTTGTTCTATTTCCCGCAGTTGTCAGCTTGTACATACGTGTGTAGCACAAAGCGGCTTGGTCCTGGATCAAGCTTTGGTGACAGGTTGCAAGCCATATTTGGAGGGTCTCAAATATATTGAGCAGTCAAGTCACCCTTTGGTGCGCAAAGCCCCATAGGTCAAATCCATAGCTAGGTCACCGCTTCTTCAGCTTAGCACCGTAAGCTCAAGATTCAAGCGCTACAGCACGGATGAAGCGCTGACTTTGCGCAGAATTCAACCAGACAGCAAACCACATAGGAGTGTTGCCAAACTAGAGGCCCTTCAAACGGGTTGCTGCCTTTGGTTTCCCTTGATCCCAGAGGCTTAGTGTCCGACCCCTTATCAGGTTTCGACGGCGCGGAGCCTGGTCTGGGACGACAAGTCAGAGGAAGGCGGCGGTGCCACAGTTCACGCAATGGCCCAATGCTGGAACATGTTGGCGTGTCGGTTGTTTTTGTTGGACCCCCTTTTGACTGGTTGGAGTGACACCGAAAGAAAGGCACGCTTTTGAGGGGGCCTCCCAATTTTCAGAAGAACCCAAGAAGCCAACATAATAAGTTGTTGATTTGTCAACCCGACTGGTTTCCTAGAGGAAACGGATCGTACATGTAAATAACTTGCCTATTTGCCCCTTTCAGCCGTGAACTCCACCCAAGTTCAAGATGTCAGAGGATGGGTGGACTGGACCAATCGATTTGTTGTCCGAAAGCCGTGCTTTCTGTTAGGAGTTTATCCGAATGTGCAAAAAGCCATACTAGGCCGTGGTAGCCCAAATGCGCACATATGCGCACATTTTTGCCAACACAGACACTGCACGTTGCTTTTCAGCACATGTTGCATGTCTGCGCACACTTGCAGTGTGGGACGTGCGCGACAGTCTACATTGAGTTGTTTTGTCTGTTTCCTCGATATGGCTTCTTTGCGGTCAGCACGCGCCGAGAGAGTGAAGCAACTTTGCATTGCAAGGGGATTTGGGTTGCAGCCTGGGTGTGTCAAGCGGCGAGGCTTCGATTCGCAGAAAGCGCAGACGCGCAGAAGGGGCGCGAAGCGTAGCAGCCGAGAAGAGCAGAAGCGCTGACGGGGCGCGAAGCGCAGAAGCCGAGAAGCGGAAGCGCCGACGTGGCGCGAGGCGCAGCAAAGCACAGAAGCGCAGCACAGAATAGAGCAAGCCAAGCAATGAAGTGAACTAAAGCGTAGAAGCGTACAAGCGCAATAAAGCGTAGAAGCGTAGCAAAGCGTTAATACAGCGTAAAAGCGCAATAAAGCGTAGAAGCGCAGAAGCGCTATTAAGCACAGAAGCGAAGACGAGCACTAAAGCGCAGAAGTGTGAAAGCGCGCCTTTAGGCTTCTAGGCTTTTAGGCCTCTCAGCTTGGAGCTTGGCGGCTTCTTTGCTTCTGGGCGTGACGCGGCTTCTAGGCATCTAGGCTTCTCAGTGTCTCGTGCACGTTGACGGCTTTGAGCTTCTTGCAAAAGGATCTGCTGCCCCTTTTGACAGAGTAGCTTCGCTTCCATTGGACATGATGTTCTTGCTTTTCACCCAAGGAAACCATCGGCGTAGCGGGTGTTCCTGACCGCCACAGGCACAGAAGAAAGGGACAAGCCAGTCCAGTGGCTTCGCAAAAGCACACAGGAGGACGCTACCTCCGTAGGTGCCAGCAGACAGCGAAGACCGGGCTGAAACTGCGAACAGGTGGGACCAGCGACATAGGATACGTGCTACCACCGGGGCAACAGCCAACTGAGCAGGCTAGAGCCTTGGCCATAAGCGCGCGTAACGTGCCACGCAAATGGCACGCGCAGGATGTGACCGAGCTTCTGCAACAGCAAGGGTGGAGCGAGTAGAGCCCACCACGATGGCGCCAGCGGGCTTGGGCGCTACAGGCAAAGCCGCCGACCAACACGGTCACAGGTCAAGATACCTGGCGACACCAAGACGCCGAAGACGGCCAAGTGTGCATATGGATCATGAAGCAAGACCGCGCAGAGCCCCCAGCCAAACGCGGCAGAAAACAGCAACAAGTGGCGCCTACGCAGCCCAGCCAGACAGGCTGAGCCAGCCAGACACGCAGAGCAAGCCGATGCAGAAATGCAGGCCGCAGATGTGAGCCCCAGCCAGGCAATGGCC
Organism: Effrenium voratum; assembly: GCA_963377175.1. Taxonomy (NCBI): domain Eukaryota; class Dinophyceae; order Suessiales; family Symbiodiniaceae; genus Effrenium; species Effrenium voratum. Next base: position 214,453 of record CAUJNA010000813.1, on the reverse strand, counting down.
CACGAGCGCCGCACCAAGGAACCGCTTGACCAGGCCAACGTAGCCTGCGAAGCGCCAAGCGGGCATCCTGCGCGCCAGCGTGGTCGCGCGCCTCAGAAAGCACGCGCAGCGCTTCAAGCAGTTCCACGCGCAAGATGCCGAGTACGCCAAGTGGGCCACGGAGTGGATAGAAGGAGCGCAGCTCCAAGCAGCAAGTGAGCGCCTTGGCGCACCACTCATAGTGTGGCGCCAGGATTGGAGGCGCTCCACGTTTGCGCCCAAGTTCAAGGACGGATGGGCAATGGCAGCGCGCAAGGCCAAGTCAATTGTCTTGCTCGTGCAGGCTAGCCATCACACGTGGCTGAAGCCACCAGAAGGGAAAACCGGTGAAGCCGTGCCTGCCTGGTTGACCGAGACGCATCTGCTTCTCTACGAGCAATACAAGGGCGCTGCGGCACGCAAAACGCAGCAAGCGCAGCCACACCCAGCGTGCGCGCACACGTGCTTGGCCGCAGAGCCAGCAGAGGCACGCCGACAGTGCGTACCATGACGGCGGGCCGCGGCGTGCCGGGAAAAGCGGCGAGCAGTGGCCGCACCAGCAGGCTTGCCGACCTGTACCTGGTCAGGGCGGCGCCGCTGGCCGAGCAATGGGCCTGTGATGAGTGCCACATGCAGATCACAAGCACCGCACGCCGAAAACTAGCACGTACGGAACCAACATAAGGCAGTCGCACTGAGCCGTTTCCACCGAATCAGGTCTGAAAAAGCTGGTGGCACACGCGTCAGAGTTGTTTGCAGAACAGCGCGCTTGGACCTGCCCCAAGTGTAATAAGGGCCTGCCCAAGGCGCAAGATAAGCAAAGATGGCAGAGCGCGGCGCACACAGAAGCAGCATCGTAGGAGGCATATCTCACTAACTCGCGAAAGGCCGGTGCTGCTCGACATGGCTTAAGACAGCGGCAGAGGAGCGCGCAGGACACGCCATAGTCAGTGTCAACACTGCCACTCAGAAGGACCTCGACCAGAGACCGCACCGACAAAAATGGACCTGCGCCAAATGCGCCTTGCGCGTTCGCAGCATGACAGCGCTGAAGCGCAAGTGCCAGGGACATGCGGCGCGAAAAAAGCACTTGAAGCTGGCCAACGCTTGCGACAGCAAGAACGCCAAAGGACAGCAGCTGGTAAAGACATGGAGGGTCAGCTGACAGGAGCTCTACCTGGAACCAAAGCCATTTTGCAAGTGCCCACCGCCCACTGCGTTGTACTCGTTGTGTGGTGCCGCGACCTCACTGCTGAGGGGATATCCTGGCCCGCCAAGTGTCGTGTCCTTGAATGTGGGAAGCTCCAGCAAATGCTTCAGTGCGGCGCGGCATCATGCAATTGCAATGCAAGAAATCCGCCTGAGCAATGCCCAGCAGCGCTCCCTGCGCACCGTTGCACGCAGCTTGGAAACGAAACGTACTGCAAAGTGCCATGCGCCACCACAGGCAGCGATGGCAAGGCCAACTAATCAGGCGCGCGTGCAAGCACCACATGCGCAGCGCTCACCAGAGCAGCGATGGAGGCACTTGTCCTGGGCACGGAATATGCGCGGCCAGTGGAAAGCAAGGGCGCCATACACGGCGAAGTGCTATGCACATGCGTATGCGTGGCATCCCAGCACGGAAGCAATGGCTCGTTCTAGGAGACTGGAACGACGAGCCAGCCGAGAACACCTTGGCCTGCCGCGGCGCAAGCGCCTGCTATGTGACAGAGGCAAACGGCATGCCTCAGCCGAGCCGCCGATGCATAGACTGGGCACTAGCCGCTACAGCAACTGTGCCCGCTCTGAAATATGGCACATTCACGTGCGACACAGGCAGGCGGAGCGTGCCGTCTCAGCCTCTCACAAGCCCCGGGGCTGGCAGAGAACGCAGGGGAAACCGAGGTCCCCCGCGCTGACACGCCAGAAAGTGCTTCATAGCCACGTGTTGCGGCCACATGTACAGTGGACACAGCCAGAATCTTGGGCATAGGCTTCAGAGCAATGCCGCAGGACGGCCGGCCCAAACTGCACTCAACCGAGGCGACTCGAGAAAGACAAGAAAAAGTTATACAAAGTTAGCGAAACTTATCAAGAGTTACACTCACTTAACTTGATTTATAAGAGACTATAACTTGGCGGCGATCGCCGCGGCTGGTCTTAGTAGGCTGAACCCTGGACATCGGGTATTGATTCTAATCAATAGAAATCAGTATGTGTTTATTGATATTGATTTCGTCGGTTTCTATTGATATAATCAGTATTTTTAAAGCCCGGGTTTTAAGACTTTATTGATTTCTTCTATTGATTTGGGCGCTGTAGTTGATTTGGAATATGCAGTTTCATCTGCAGTTTCTATTGGTTTGACACATGGCCAGTTCAATCATGTTTCTGCACATGTCTTTTCCTGCGGCATCTGTTTTGGATTTGTTCAGTTTCCAAACTACACATCTCAATATAGTGTGTATATATATATACATATGTCGATGCTAAGGCTAATATTCAATAAACTGTTTTACATATTGGTATGTGTGTGACAACACGTTGGTTTACGCGTGCTTGCGTTAATGTATGTTGAAATGTCTGTCCATACATATCTAGTACCCATGGGGCTTCTACACTGTTACTCCCCTAATGACAGTGGCGCAAAATATGTCTTTGTGGAGGCCCAGTCGAAAACTAAAAGCTTGAACTACAAGTTGGGGACCTGTTTGTTTGATGCCTAGTAAGCCGGAAAACCCAAATTTTGGTGGGCCCAGTACCAAAAAACATGTGAAAGCTGAAAAACTACCAACTCAAATTTTGGAAGGCCCAGTGAGCAGTAAATCTGAGGACTGAAAAATATGAAACACATCTCGGGATGCCCGAGAGACAACACACACATCACCATGACAAAATGCAAACGGCCCAGTGAACAGGAAGCTTGAAAAACTATGAAGCAACGAATTTCGCAACTGCTGGTTGCCAACGATTTACAAGACACCTCGCTCTGGACAGGTGTAAGAAACCAAGTTTGAGGAAAACCAAACGGCAGGACAAACATTTGGTGATACAACATATGGGGACCACACATGTTTATGGGTGAAACAACTTTGAAAATGAGCACTTCTGGACTACACATTGTTTGTGGCCTCAAAATATTGCACGCCACATATTTGACAAACAATGGTGACTACAAATTTTAATGTGTGAACATGTTTCGAATTTATAGCTAAGGAACATTTTGTGGACTGCAACTTCCTGTGACCTCAAACGTTTGCACGCCAAATGTTTGACAAACAATCTGACTGACTACATGTTTTTGAGGAAAGCGTGTCATCCATGATAATTATTTTGTCACAATACTTTCACCAATAGAACAAATGTCGTCACCAATTTGTCTGACAAATGTTACGGCTGCAAATTCGTGAGGCCACAGAAAGCTGTAGTCCAGATATCTTTCCTTAATTTTGAGTTTCCAAACTATGTGTACCTACAAGTTGTAATCATGAACTTGTTTGTCAACTAGTTGGCCTGCAACATCTTGAGGCCACAGGAAATTGTTGTCCAAACAAATTCCTTGAATCAAGTTCTCAAAATATGTCGACCCATAAAATAATGAAGTCACTTTTGTTTCTGTCAACTATTTGGACTGTGAAATTTTGAGGCCACTGGACATTGTAGTCCAGAAATGTCCCTTAATCCCATGTTCAAAGTATTTCGACACAGAAAACTTCGTAGTCGCCAATTCCTGTTGTCAATCATTTGGCCTGCAAAATGTGGAAACATGTCCGTTGACTATAATTGTTCAACATCTGTTGGCCCATGGTATTTTTTCTGACAAATATTTGGCCTGCAAAATTCTGAGGCCACGCGACACTGTAGTCCAGAGATTCTCCTCCTTAACTATATATTCCAAATATGTTGACCCATAAAAATCTTGTGGTCACCAAGTGTTCTGTCAACCATTTTGCCTGCAAACTTTTGAGGCCACAGGAAGCTGTAGTACACAAAGTGTTCCTTAACCATGTGTTCAAAATATGTTCATCAATTGAAACATGTACTCACAAGTTTGTTTGGCAAGTGTTTGGCCTGCAAAATCTTGAGGCCACAAGAAATTGTAGTCCATAAATATCGCGTAACTCTATTTTCAAAATATGTCGACCCATAAAACCAATTTATTGTGTCAAACATGTGGCCTGTCAAAATGTTGAAGCCACAGGAAAATATGGTCCAGAGATGTGCCTCAACTATATGTTCAACATATTTTGGCCAATAGAATGTGTGGTCGCCAACTGTTCAGTCAAACATTTGGCATGCAATGTTTGAGGCCGCAGGAAATTGTAAATCAAACATTTTTCTTGATCTATATGGTCAAAATATGCTCGTCCATTGGGATTGCTCAACATGATTTGCCCTAGAAGCAACATTTACATAGGGGACAATATTGAGTGTTCCTTTTTGGGGGGCTCTCAATTCCACATGCTTCCAAAAAAAACAATTTTGATCATATTTGATCAAATCTGATCCAATGTGGTCAAATGCATGTTTTGGTCAAATTTGATCAAATTTGATCAAATTTCATCAAGTTCATTGTTTTTGCTGTAATTCTAACAACCTTTTTCCTCAACCTTGTTCCTCCCCAACTTGTTCCCAACCTTCTTCCTCAGCCTTCTTCCAAACTTGTTCCCAACATGTTTTCTCAACCTTTTTCCTCAACCTTTTTCCCAACTTGTTCCCAACCTTTTTCCGCAACCTTGTTCCTCAACCTTTTTCTCACCTTGGTCCGAACCTTTTTCCCCAACCTTTTCCTCAGCCGTTTTCTCAACTTGGTCCCAGCCTTTTTCCTCAACATTTTTCCTCAACCTGCTTCCCAACTTGTTCCCAGCCTTTTTCCTCAAACTTTTTCTCAACTTGTTCCCAACCTTGTTCCTCAATCTTTTTTTCAACCTTTTTCCCAACCTGTTTCCTCACACTTTTTCCCGAACATTTTCCCGACTTGTTCCCAACCTTTTTCCGCAACCTTGTTCCTCAACCTTTTTCTCACCTTGGTCCGAACCTTTTTCCCCAACCTTTTCCTCAACCGTTTTCTCAACTTGTTCCCAACCTTTGTCCTCAACCTTTTTCCTCAACCTTTTTCCTCAACCTTTTTCCCAACTTGTTCCCAACCTTTTTCCTCAACCTGTTTCTCAACTTTTTCCCAACCTTTGTCCTCAACCTTGTTTTAAACCTGTTTCTCAACTTGTTCCCAGCCTTTTTTCTTCAACCTGTGTCCTCATCCTTGTTCCCAACTTGTTCCCAACGTATTTTCTCAACCTTTTTCTTCAACCTGTTTCTCAACTTGTTCCCAACCTTCTTCCTCAACCTGTGTCCTCAACCTTTTCCCCAACTTGTTCCCAACATGTTTCCTCAACCTTTTTCTTCAACCTGTTTCTCAACTTGTTCCCAACCTTTTTCCTCAACCTGTTTCCTCAACCTTTTTCTCACCTTGGTCCGAACCTTTTTTCTCAACCAGTTTCCTCAACCTTTTCCTCACCCTTTTTCTCAACTTGGTCCCAACCTTTTTCCTCAACCTTGTTCCTCAACCTTTTTCCCAACTTTTTCTCAAACATTTTCCTCAACCTTTTTCCCAACTTGTTCCCAACCCTTTTCCTCAACCTTTTTCCTCCACGGTTTCTCAACTTGTTCCCAACCTTTTTTCCCGAATGCGTAGCGAAGGGTTCCCGTTTATAAGTGGGGGTCTGGGGGTGGAGGCTGTGTTCGCGAGGAGTTGCTCCAGAGTTCGCAACCGTTCGCAACCGTTCGCAGCCGTCCGCGGTGAGGTGATAAGCGTGTGCCATTGGGATTCGTCATGGAAGCGTGTTTTTGATGGATCGGCAAGTGCTGTTTTCGTTAGCCCTGTGCGCGAATCGTAGCTTCTCGAAGCTCGACGTGTCGTTTTGCTGCGCAGGCGCTGTGTTTTGGAAGGCTGCGTGTTCTCGTTGCCGTGCCACTGGGATTTGCGATCCAGGGTGGTCGCTTTGAGGTGTCCTGCTTGGCAGGAGCGTGATAGTGTTTGCGCCGGCGCCGTTTTCGTTGGCCCTGTCGTACACTAGGCTCGTTTTGGCAAGCCTGAAGCGTGTCAAAATTGGTTGAAATCATTCTGGCGCCACAGTCCCGTGCTAGTTTTGGATGCGTGTCGTAAACGTGTCAAAGTTGGATTTCGTGGCAGGTCCAGCAGTTTGGATGACTTTGAGTTGCTTACTTTGCGTGACAGGCGCGGCGCTTCACTTTCGAGCGTTTTGGTTGAAATTCGTGGCTTGGCGCTGCGCCGTGCAAATTTCGTGACAGGCTCAGTACTTTGGTGCCTGGGTGTAGGTTTCCTGGCAGGCACGTCACTTTGAATCAGCGCTCTCGCTGTGGACCCTCTGCGCACTTTGGGTGGGTCGCGTCGCTCTCGCTGTGGCGCGGTGCGTATTTTGAGTGCGCGCGTCACTTTGACTCAGCCAGATCGCTCTCGCTGTGGCGCGGTGCACATTTTGTGAACGCGAAGCGAACCCTCTGCACACGGTCAAGTCGCTCTCGCTGTGGCGCGGTGCGCATTTTGAGCAACCCTCTGCGCATTCTGGGTGGGTCAAATCGCTCTCGCTGTGGCGCGGTGCGCATTTTGAGCATGCGAAGTGAACCCTCTGCGCACATTGGGTGGGTCGAATCGCTCGCTGTGGCGCGGTGCACATTTTGAGCGCGCAAAGTGAACCCTCTGCACGCTTTGGGTGGGTCGAATTGCTCTCGCTGTGGCGCGGTGCGCATTTGGAGACAGAAGTTGCGCTCAGAATTGCCGATCAAGTGTCCATCAAAAGTGTCGTTCAGAAGTGTCGATTAGAAGTGTCGTTCAGAAGTGTCGATCAAAAGTGTCGCTCAGAAGTGTCAGTGAGAAGTGTGGGTCGGAAGTGTTGCTCAGAAGTGTCGTTCAGAAGTGTCGATCAAAAGTGTCGCTCATCGGAAGTGTCAACAGAAGTGTTGGTGAGAAGTGTCAATTGTTACAATTGTTGCTCAAAAGTGTTGATGAAGTGACGCTCAGAAGTGTCAGTTCAGCAGTGTTGCTCAGAAGTGTCGTTCAGAAGTGTCGATGAGTGGTGTGGATCAGAAGCGTCGTTCAGAAGTGTTGCTCAGAACTGTTGATGAGAAGTGTGGATCAAACGTGTTGCTCAGAAAAGTCGATCAGGAAAAGTGTCGCTCAGAAGTGTCGATCAGAAAAAGTTTGGTTCAGAAGTGTTGGTCAGGTGTCGCTCAAAAAGTGCGCTCAGAAGTGTCAATTGTTGCTCAGAAGTGGTGATGAGACGGGTTCCTCAAAAGTGTCGGTCAGAAGTGTCGATCAGAAGTGTTGCTCAGAAGTGTCGCTCAGCTCAGAAGTGTCAATTCAGCAGTGTTGCTCATAAGTCGATGAGCAGTGTGGCTCAGAAGTGTTGGTCAGAAGTGTTGCTCAGAACTGTCGATGAGAAATTTGGATCAGAGGTGTTGCTCATCAGTGTCAATCAGAAGTGCGGATCAAAAGTATTGCTCAGAAGTGTCGATCAGAAATGTGGCTCAGAAAAGTCGATCAGAAAAAGTGTCGCTCAGAAGTGTTGCTCAGAAGTGTCGATCAGAAAAAGTGTGGTTCAGAAGTGATTGATCAGGTGTCGCTCAAAAGCGTCGCTCAGAAGTGTCAATCAGAAGTGTTGCTCAGAAAAGTCGATCAGGAAAAGTGTTGCTCAGAAGTGTTGGTCAGGTGTCGCTCAAAAGTGTCGCTGAGAAGTGTCAATCAAAAGTGCTGCTCAGAAAAGTCGATCATAAAAAGTGTCGTTCAGAAGTGTTGGTCAGGTGTCGCTCAAAAGTGTGGCTCAGAAGTGTTGATCAGGTGTCGCTCAAAAGTGTCGCTCAGAAGTGTCAGTGAGAAGTGTGGGTCGGAAGTGTTGCTCAGCAGTGTTGATGAGAAGGGTTCCTCAAAAGTGTCGGTCAGAAGTGTCGATCAGAAGTGTTGCTCAGAAGTGTCGCTCAGAAGTGTCAATTCAGCAGTGTTGCTCAGAAGTGTCGTTCAGAAGTGTTGCTCAGAAGTGTCGATCAGAAAAAGTGTGGTTCAGAAGTGTTGCTCAAACTGTCGATCAGAAGTGCGGATCAAAAGTGTTGTTCAGAGAAGTCGATCAGAAAAAGTGTCGCTCAGAAGTGTCGATCAGAAAAAGGTTGCTTCAGAAGTGTTGATCAGGTGTCGCTCAAAAGTGTCGCTCAGAAGTGTCAATCCGAAGTTGTGCTCAGACGTGTCGCTCAGAAGTCTAGCACGCGTTGGAAAATCGCAACTTTGTAGTGCAAGTCCAGTGCGCGAAGTACAGGTTTCCAGCTCTAGCTGGAAAATCGCAACTTTGTAGCGCAAGTGTAGCGCGCGAAGTACAGGTTTCTGGAAAATCACAACTTTGAAGTGCAAGTCTAGTGCGCGAAGTACAGGTTTCCAGCTCCAGCTCGAAAATCGCGACTTTGTAGTGCAAGTATAGTACGTGAAGCACAGGGTGCGCGAAGTCCAGCTCCAGCTCGAAAGTCGCAACTTTGTAGTACCCAGTCCAACGTGCGAAGTACAGGCTTCCAGCTCCAGCTGGAAAATCGTGACTTTGTCTGTAGTACAAGTCTAGTACGCAAAGCACAGGTACGCGAAGTCCAGCTCTAGCTGGAAATCACAACCTTGTAGCACAAGCCTAGCGCACGAAGTACAGGTTTCCAGCTCTGGCTGGAAAATCGTAACTTTGACAAGTCTAGTACGCAAAGTACGTTTCCAGCTCCAGCTGGAAAATCGCGACTTTGTAGTACAAGTCTAGTACGCGAAGTACAGGGTTCTAGCTCTAGCTGGAAAATCGCGACTTTGTAGTACAAGTCTAGTACGCGAAGTACAGGTTTCCAGCTCCAGCTGTAAATGGCGACTCTGTAGTACAAGTCTAGTACGCAACGTGCAGGTTTCCAGCTCTAGCTGGAAAATCGCAACTTTGTAGTGCCAGCTCTAGCTGGAGAATCGCAACTTCGAAGTACAAGTGTAGTGCGCGAAGTGTGCAGGTTTCCAGCACTACCTGGAAAGTCACAACTTTGTAGTGCAAGTATAGTACGTGAAGTGCAAGTTTCCAGATCTGGCTGGAAGATCGCAACTTTGAAGTGCAAGTATAGTACGCGAAGTACAGGTTTTGAGCTCCAGCTTGAAAATCGCAACTTTGTAGTACAAGTCTAGTACGCAAAGTACAGGTTTTCAGCTCTAGCTGGACAATCACAGCTGTGTAGCGCAAGTCTAGTGCGCGAAGTACCAGCTCCGGCTGGAAAATCGCAACTTTGTAGTGCAAGTCTAGCGCGCGAAGCGCAGGTGTCCAGCTCCAGATTGAAAATCGTAGCTTTGTAGCAACAAGTGGAGCACGCAAAGTATAGTTTTTCAAGCTGAAAAACATAGTTTGCGCAGCAGGCTTGATTCGAGCCCCATTGGCTTATACCGAAAAATGTTCTCTCTAATTATTTTCTTGGGTTTGCGCAAAGTGATGTGCATTCGGGTTCGTGGGCTCTGTCTTGTTTTTCTCAACCTTTTTCCTCAACCGTTTCTTGGCCCCGTCACTTGTTTTTGTTTGATTTTCCTTTGCACCACCTGGTAAAAATCGTAGTTATTTTCGCAGAACACTTCATCACCTTTGTTGTTCCATTTTCTCAAGGGAACTTTGTTACCTTCATTGCATTTGCCTTGGGTTTGGTGGCATGGGTCTTTACCAGCAAAAATGATGAACCAGAAAAAACATAGGGGCTTCCAACTGGTCCCTTGGCCAGGGTGGATAGAGAATTCAAACAACAAGAGTACCAAACATGTCAGCAACCACGTCCCAGATGAAAAGTCAAAAGCAACCTCAGTAAGTGCAACATTCCCCAAACACCTCGAGAAGTCAAAAAAGCAAACAAACACAACATAAAATGTCAGCAACCGTCCAAACAATCCATCACTACATGCACATTGTCCAAAAGCCCAAGGGTTCAAACAGAAAACACATACCACAAACCAAACAATCAACATGTCAGCAACCATATCCCAGATAGACATTCCCAACAAGCCCTAAGTAAGTGCAAAGTGTCAAACAAAACCTCGAAAATTCCCCAAAACCAAAAGCACACAACAAACAAAGACATGTTAGCAACCAGGAGGGGCCCTTTGGTAGGTTCCATGTTAGTGGACAGGAAAAGAGTGGGAACCGCAGATGAAGTTAAACCCCTGGTTGATTTTGATTGGGAACTGTCCCCCTTTAGTGGGGATTCAGACAGTTTTTAGAGGTAACACCGCCGCTCTTAATAGAACTTCACTCTCTGATTTCTGGACTTGAAACTTTTTGGGAAAACCGATTTTTTAGCGGTAAAACAATAGTGGTAAATGAAAAGTTTGGATTTTTCTGGTGTACTGTAGTGTACGGTCCTTGCTTCGGCGCGCGTGCGTGGGACTTTGCATATTTCCACAACAACCAAATTTGGCCATGATTATGGGAGCAAACTAGAAATGTAATTATTTAGCCGTTTTTGAACAACTATTTTCGTACTTTCTCCCGTTTGCATAAACATTTGACTTTCTTGACTTAAGACTTTTGCAGCCTTAGGGTAGCGGTGCATATCGGTCACTGCTTATTCATTTGGCATATGACTTGGCAAGTAATAAAGGTATGGTTTCTATTGATTTTGTTATTGATTTGGCTTGTTTTTTGTGAGCTGTTTTTTATTGATTTTGATGGGGGCTTTGGTATTGATTTTAGAGCTCTTAAAATCAATTAGTTCTATGGGAAAAAAGGCTGTTTCCATAGGAATCGAAAGTTATTGATTAGAATCGATAGCCGATGTCCAGGGAAGCTGCCAGACTTGCCCGATGCGGGAATAGTATCAGGTTTCTTTACCCCCTAACACCATGATGTAGCGCAGAAGCCGGGAAGCGCAGAAGCGCCGAAGGGGCGAGGTGCAGAAGCGCAGCAAAGTACACAAGTGCAGCAAAGCACAAGAGCGCAGCAAAGCGCAGGTCGCAGAAGCGCAAAATGAAGCGCAGTTAAGCGTAGAAGGGTAGCAACAAAGCGTAGAAGCGTAGAAGTACAAAAAACGCAGAGGCGCAGAAACGCAACGAAACGTAGAAGCGCAACAAAGCGTAGGCTTCTAGGTTTCTCCGGCGTCGTAGACTTTTTTTGGCAGCTTCTAGGCTTCTAGGCGTCAGGCTTCTAGGCTTCTAGGCGTGACGCCGGTATCAGGCTTCTAGGCTTCTAGGCTTCTAATCATGATGCCGGTGTTGGGCTTCTGGGCGTTACGCAACCCAAACCCCCCTACACTCCAACTTTGAATGACACCTTTGGAACAATGGCTTGCTGTTGCCCTTGACGTGAGGAGCAAGTATTGTGATTGATGAAAGCACCTAATCAGGGCCACGTGCTCTTTTTTTTCCGTGCTTCAGCTCGTCAAGAATTGTTCCTGCCTGCAGTAGCTTCGCTTAAACATGACAAAACATGCTCTGTTGTAAGCGAATCAGGTCACAGCTGTCGTTGGAATTTTGTGACCCTTATATGCCATTATTTCAAACTCTGATCATCTCTGTTGAGCAACCGCGTCCCAAACTGACCCCCACTGGCAGGCTCAGCGGGCAAGGAAAAGCACCCCGCACTGCTTTCAGCTGTCGCACCAGGCACAGGCATCAAGAAGATAACCAACATCGAGGACATCTTTGCCATTCAGCAGCACTGAGTTGGCACTTTTGCAAGGGCACATGTTGCTTCTGCCGTGGGCCAGAAGCGTTTTCGCCACACGCTTGCTCTCAATGCGGGATAAGTTTATGGCTGTTGGTTGTGACGTGGCTGCTAAGAGTGTAAGATGCGTCCGGGGTGCAGGGGCTGATCCTTCGATTTGTTTTCAAACCATTCATGCACGTTTCCTCACTTCCCAGCAAATTCGGAGTCCAGCATGTTTGTGCATTTAGTGGCGATTTGGCTGGAAAACCTTTAAACCCATGGTGAGTCTATGTTCGTTTAGGTTCACAAAATGGCACAGAATACATGTTTGAGTCTATTCCTTTTATTTTTCCTCTCGTCTCGTTAGCGTTGACTATTTGCCACGCCCAGGCGCTAAAGGAGCAGGTGCAACCTCCCTCCAACGACCATGTGAAGGCGTGAGTGGAAGGGGCCTGCGGGGTGGAGTACTTACTGCGCTTCTCAACACAGCCATCCACACATGCCTACGTCACAAGCGTTTCCCGTCATACCATGGCTGAGTTGTTTCACATTTGAGCAGCGGTTTTTTTAAATGCAGGAGCCAAAAGGAGAGGGGAACTGGCATGGTAGCCGCGTAGCCTACTCCTGGGACCGTGTAGCCTCGCGTAGCCTCCGCGTAGCCACTAGCAAAGGGAGCTGTCGACAATCGTCCGCGTAGCCTCCGCCTAGATCCTTGTCTTGAGCTCAAGGCTTAGCTTGAAAGCTTGCGTGTCTCAGAGAAAGAGGGTGAATTTGATTTGCCTTGGCCCGGCCAGAGCTGAGTTCGCTCATTCCGCGTAGCCTCAGCGTAGCCTGCGCGTAGCCTCCGCGTAGCCTCCAAGGCGTGTTCAAGGCCACTGGCCCACATGCCTCCTACTACTACTGTTACCATTACTACTACTACTGCTACTACTACTACTACTGCTACTACTACTACTAGTACTACTACTGCTACTACTGCTACCACTACTACCACTACCACTACCACTACTACTGCTGCTACCACTACCACTACTACTACTACTGCTGCTACTACTACCACTGCTCCTGCTACTAATACTTCTACTACTATTACTACTAGTGCTAGTACTAGTACTAGTAGTAGTAGTAGTAGTAGTAGTACTAGTACTAGTACTAGTACTAGTACTAGTACTAGTACTAGTACTAGTACTACTACTAGTACTACTACTACTACTACTACTACTACTACTACTGCCACTACAACAACAACAACAACTACTACTACTACTACTACTACTACTACTACTACTACTACTACTACTTCTGCAACTACGAACTTCCGGTTGCCAACGGGTATTCGCGTAGCCCCGGCGTAGCCCCCCGCGTAGCCACTTATCAACAAATATGTTCCGCGTAGCCTCCGCGTAGCCAAATTCCTAGGGGGAAAGACAGCCGCGTAGCCTCCGCGTAGGTATGCGCTTCCCGTGTATAGGCCCCACACCATTAAAAAAGACACGGCTCATTTGGGGAGACCTTCCAAATGGCCAGTGTATTTTTGGCCTCCGGTGAAGAAACACCAGAAGCAGCGATGGTTTGATTCATTTCTCCATGAGGTTCCAGATCTATGCTTCACACGTCTGTTTTTGTCGAGCGCTTCTCTTACATCAAGAACAAGTAAACATGTACATGGCAGTTTATGTTGTCCTTGTCTTCTAACGTGATGATGTGGTAGTTAAAGAGTTTACAGTGTCTGCGCCGCGAAGTTGGCAAAGCCTTCTATGCTGCTTCATGGTGCGCTTGTGCTCCCAAACATGGCATCAATTTGGATTGTGTCCGGACGTCCGGCAGTACACAGTATCAATGAGCTACCAACTCGATGGACAGCATCCTGGTGAAAGCTTATCCAACCGTACGCAGAGCAGACACTCAAAGGCTTGTGAGTTGCGGTTGATGGCTGTTTGCATTCTGCGTGTGGAACCGTTGCCGCGATTATTGTATTGTCCTGACTTGTCATTGATTCCCAGTGTGCGTGAACAAGGCCTGCTTGGCCACGTTTCTGGTGCGCAGTTTGGATGCCTCAGGGTCCCGGGTGTGCAGTTTGCCATGTCCTGGCACAATTGCCCACCCATCTGGCGGGGCCGTTTTAGACGTGGAAGCCACGCACACAGAGTCGGTAAATGGGCCACTTGTGGGCGGCAGCACTTCCGAGTTGGTTAGCAACGGCCATGGCGTTGGGCGCATGCAGGGTTGTGAGTGAAGGGATTGGTTCAGGAGACTAATGGCCTGAGCCTGAAAGTTGTCGGCCAGCCGGGTCAAGGACATTTCAGCTTCTCCGGGGCAAACCATGTGTAAGCTTCTTACCAGTGTTGCTGGACGCTTGGGGAGAGTCAACCCAGGGTCTTGTCTGATCTCAACAGACTCTTCAGTAGCTAGGTTTTCCGCCTCTCTTGCAGTTTGTCACTTCAGCCCTGACCAGGTTCTGTTCGCGAGACAAGCTGGGCTCCAAGATCTGAATTTCCAGTTACGCCTTGCCATTTTTTTGTGTTAAACCTGCCGCTAGGCCAGGAAACCAGGCTCCAAGCTCGTGTTCAAGCTCGGTATTTGGAGGGAGGGGATGCGGACGCATAGAAGGTTTCGATGTTATGCATGCTTTTCAATCACAAGGATGTGACCACTTTTTCTCCTGCAGATTCAATGTGTGTCTTGAACCATTGTGTTGCTTTATATACTGAGGTGACTGACAACCAGCCGGTCGTCGTGAAGGCAACTTGTTGGGTTGCATCGCTCCCGTTTGTCTCGGCTCGCCAGCAAGGCAACCAGAGCAGTTCACAGGAGAAACCTTCATGTTTCATGGACGCCTAGCGAGTTATTTTTGCTCGTTCGGAAGATCAGCCGAGGTTTTTCTGGTTATGTTTGTGTTGGGTTTGGGTGTGGGGCGTTCGGAATTCGGGTCGCCATTCGGGTGTCGGTTGGTTTGGCGCTAACTTTAGAGCGTCGCCCCAACCAAGCCAGCTGATGATTAGGCGGTAGCCCAAGCCCCAAACCAACAAGTTTTTGCTCTAAGAAAACCCAAGCCAACCTGAAAGCATCCCTCCAGCCCCCAACTTGCCTGGCCTAACCGCTCGCGCCAGCCCTAACCAGGAGGCATTTTTTAGCCGAATCAGGCCGTACAGCATTCCGACCCCGCACCTTGAGTCAGGTGATACAGAAGAAATTCTTTGCGTTACCCGGCGAAGAGAGCCTTGGCACAACTTCTTTTTCCCGATCCTCGTCCATTTGCTTTTCGCAAGACCACCATCTTTTTTCTTCAGTCCCTCATCTGGAAACATGCAAGGATTGCTGGCGACATATTGTTTTTATGGTGCTTGCTCTCGATGAGACCCCCTCACTTCGCGCAGAGTGCATGACTCAAACGACTCTGTTAACAGGACCTCTCACGGGAAGCATAGGGCTGTGAGTCAAACTCGGGGGCCCTACTCCTCTTGCTTTTCAAAGCACCACAGTCGCATTGGCCATTGGAGGGCCCACGCGGACTTCGCCAAGGAAAGAATGGAGAAGAAACGCTGAGTTGATGCTCAAGCTGAAGCGAAGCCGCTTTATTTGCCAAATTTTCAGCATCTATGAGGATAAGCTGGCATACTATGCGACCTGCCGGCATGGACTCCACTGGCTCCTGCTTTTATTGCAACTTTCAAGCTTGCTGCTAGCGCGGGAAGTTCCAACTTGGCCGATGTTCACCGTACTATGCACCCAGATTTGTTGGTAGGAACTTGATGTGCAGTCCTCGAGGTACTCCGAAGTACATATCCGATGCACATTGGGATCAGTAGGGACGTGTTCGTGTGTCTATTTGTGCGTCCGTCTGTCTATTTGCCAGTTTGCCTGTGTGTGTTTGTCTGCCAAACCGGGCGTACCACATTCGTGGGTGTCCAAGAGCAAAAGCAACGGTATACCAAAAGGACTGAGGGAAGTGCAATGTCACCACTCACAAGAACTCAGCTCACAATTTCTGTTTCCACGGGAAAATCCAGGCACTGTGGTGACGTTATTGCACACCAGCAAGCGACAGGTGCCTCGAATCTGGCCAAGCAGACGTGACGAGTTTAGCTTGTTAAGCTTTGTTGCCATGAATCGATGCCGCTGCAGGGGTCGGTTTTGACTATTTGCCTTTGAACCTGCCTAAGGTTTGCAGCAACATGATTGCCGCTTGCACTGCTTTCATTGGGACATTTGTGCACCAACATGTTTGTTGAGGAACCAAACAAAATGCTGCAACACAAACATCGCATGCTTTCCTGCTTTCAAGATACTGGTGTTTCGTTGCCACGCAAGGATGGTGGGACAATGTGGTGGATTTGTGGAGCGCTTTTCGCATGCGAAGTAGGGCTTCCTCCCAACACAGAGGCCCATCATTCATTTGATTTCGGGGGAGCCAACTGTAGCAACCAACCTTAACTTATCAGGACATGATGGTAGAAGCCACCTGACCTTTAGCAAGCTGAACGCATTGGTCATTGCGAATGGCCACACGATGCGATGCGATGCCCAGGTGAGTATGGAGCGAGTCACTGGCCAAGACTTGTATGAGGCTGGACGTTTCGAAGGTTTGGGAAAAGCCGCTCTTGGGTGAGATGCCACAATTTCACTGACCCTCCCACCAATTCACGTGGAACTTGACAGCGGGGTCCTGGAAGATCATCTTCCTTTTCTGGGGACCGCCTGTCAGGTTCCATGTGAATCGGTGGGAGGGTAGGTTTGACAAAGGTTGAGCACATGAGCCGCAATCAAACCCCGGTAAGCGAAGGATACTAAGGAAAGTCCCAGCCAGAAATGTGTGCGGCAGCCCTCCTAATTCTTTACAAGTTTTTTTTTTGTGTCGACGCCTTTCGTGCCAGGTTTTGATTGTCGCTCATATTCGTTGCATGCCTTGACCTTGTTGTAGCATCATGATGACATGGCCATGAGATGTGATCGCCGACCCTTTGATTCACCCGTTTGGAGTGGTGCACCGCTTGACATTAGGCGTTGCAAGCGGCGCATACAGATAGGAAACACTGATGGAATTCTCTAAAGTAGAGTCAGGGTAGCGAAGCTGTTTGTCTAAGACAATACTGCTGGGCGGATATTTTCTGCCCACACTTGGGCTATATATATATATATATGATAGGCCGTCTTGCATAAGGGTCGCTGCCCGTTGTTTTCTTCCTCATCTTCACTTCGATGGTTCTTGCGGAGGGCCCTGTTGTCGAGCGGTCCCGTGCAGAAACCAGAGATGGCTTTGCGGGTCGGAGGGGGCGGACACGTACAGCTCGTGAACAGGACATGCCGACGTCCAAAGCTGGGGCGGCTTTGGCACCGCAAAAAAAGTAGACCAAGACGCAGTGCCTACCTGCAAAGAGATCATATCAGTTGAACCCTCATGAGTAGAAGAAATGCAGACACTGCCAGCATCAAGTTTTGTTTCGTTCTGATGTTTATGTGCTAGGTTCGATTTGATAGACATGAAAGCTGAAGACCTGGTCGGACCTCGACTGTCTCACAGGGCTGGCCACGGGCCCAAGGTTTTGAACGCTGACTGTGCAGGTGCTGACCAGCAAGGAGCCCTTGAATCAGGATGACTTGAAGGAGCCGTGCGCAAAAAAGCCAGGGAGATTAAGTCGGCCTAGTTTTGCTTCTTGTGGACCTTAGCGAGATACGGTATCAGGTTGGAGGCTTCGAGCGTAGAGGGCGGCCTTCCAAGTCATTTCAGGTAACCACCGAAGGTATCAACGTCCCAAATCCACTATTGCAGGTCAAGAGCGGTTAGCTGAAACCAAGCGGCTGTTATGCGATCGGGCCATTGAGAGCACATGCATCCTGGGCTTTGGCAGGAAGTGATCCGTCAAATCCTTTGTGGCATTCGAGATCTTCACACCACCTGCATTCACAGGCAGTGATGTGCGGAGCGACATCTTAGGCCGCAGACATGTATGAACGTGCGATTCAGTATTTGAGCCTTGGAGCCGGAGCTGGAGCACTTGATTTCTCGGCATTCATCGTGGTTTTTGGCGCGA
The DNA here is from genome assembly GCA_963377175.1 of Effrenium voratum. Lineage (NCBI taxonomy): Eukaryota > Dinophyceae > Suessiales > Symbiodiniaceae > Effrenium > Effrenium voratum. The sequence continues at coordinate 196,725 of CAUJNA010000813.1, read as the reverse complement.
CAGTTTTTCCATGGGACTGCCTGAAGATCACTTTTGGGGACGACCAGCCATCACTTGCTTCATTGCGCAGGGATATGAAGCTTGAGAATGTGATGCTGGCACGCGTGCGGAGAGGCGGCGTTTTCGCTCCGTGGCTACAGTTGAGTTGCTTTGTGCTCTTACAGACAGCTGGCAGATTTTTTTTTCTTCCGGCAACTACAATTCCACCCCACTGGCTGCAATGGAGGATCTGCGTTCCAAAGAAGTGATTGTTTGACTCTCTTTCAGTCACTCCAGGAGTTCAGAAGGGGGTTCATCATGCTGCTAGCTGGAGCATTTCTGCTGAGGTTTCTTTTCCAACGATCTCCAGGCAGTATAAAACAACTGCGCGGGAACAATTGACGGCATTTGGAGGGAGCATCGTATTTCCTGCTCAATTCAGGAGCTTCAATGCATGAGCAAACTCCAGGGTTACTTGAGCCTCAGTTTACCTTGTTCCAAGATTAAAATCATCGACTTCGACACCATTCAGTGCACCACGGCTGCGGAGAAACCCACGTGTCTGGGCGAAATCTCGAGAGGAGTCGCCAGAGCGCCGACATCCCCCACTTTCCAGACATATACCCCCCCCCCCCCCAGATTGGCATGGCAGCCCCAAAAAGGGGTCCTAAGAAGAATCACTCCTTGTTCTGCGGGGGAGTAGCCGGTGTGCAAAGACCTCGTGCCCAGGAAGGGTCGCAAAGTGACAATTGCCCGGTCCTCAGCGAAGGAGACAGTTGCAGACACCTGCTATAACCAGGTCGCTCTTCTTTTGGGGCTATGAGGATCTCATAGAGACTTTGGAAGCTTTCTGTACTTGGACCCAAAAGCTTTTGCCAAGACATTTGAGGCATGAGTTTCTGGACTTCCTGTTGTTTGGATGTCTTTTAATTGTTGTCCCTCCAGTGCGCAGCTCTCGATCAACCCTTGCAAGACTCTGTGGGAGGTAAGCATTTTCGGTGGCATGGGCGTTCCAATACTGTGGGCTCAGTCTGATCTAAGACCTTACAACCGGAGGGTTCTTCAAGGGCAGCAAACGGCTGCCGCGAGTCTTGCGGGGTCCTTTGTTTAAGAAACCGCCCATTGCGCTTTTTGCCTTGGATTCATACGGGCACCATGCCCAGGTGGGCACTGATCAGTACATATCTCCTGAAGCTTACGCGACTGGGCAAGATGTTTGGATGGCTGGGAATGGCGGTGTCCAGGGATGCAAGTGTCTTACAAGTCGCACGTTGAGGAATCAGTTGTCGCCTTGGAGGTTCTGGTTTCAGTGTTGCCATCTCACCAGGCGAGTCCCCAAGAGACCCTGGAGCTCAACTCGGGCGGTGAATTGAGCATGCTTGCCGGCCCAGTGCTTGCTTCCAATGACTGTTTGGTCTTTCATTGCATCAACTGGCAACCTTGAGCGGCTTATTTGCACATGCGCATGCGCTGCCTTGAGTCAGCCTTGGGCTGATGGTACAGGAAACCTTGATGAAGCAAGGCTTAATTTCGTGGTTCAGTCGGTGAGCGCTCAGGAAGGCTCCTTCTCCAAGGCTTCGGACATCTTCGCAGTTGGAGTCATTGCGTAGCTCCGGTGGCACTGGGATCACTGGTTGCACGTTGGTTCCAGTGCGCAGCTACGCAGCTCCTTGCGATCCGGGAAAACAACGGGTGGCAAAAACACCGTCGGCTCATTCATATGAATGTTTATGCATATATGCATGTTATCGCTCTCAAGATCTTGGACACAACCCCACTGTGGTTTTGCCTTCCGGTGTGTGTGTGTGTGTGTCTGTGTGTGTCTGTGTGTGTCTGTGTGTGTCTGTGTGTGTCTGTGTGTGTGTGTGTGTGTCTGTGTCTGTGTCTGTGTCTGTGTCTGCGTCTGCGTCTGCGTCTGCGTCTGCGTCTGCGTCTGCGTCTGCGTCTGCGTCTGCGTCTGTGTCTGTGTCTGTGTCTGTCTGTGTCTGTGTCTGTGTTTGTGTCTGCGTCTGCGTCTGCGTCTGCGTCTGCGTCTGCGTCTGCGTCTGCGTCTGTGTTTGTGTCTGTGTCTGTGTCTGTGTCTGTGTCTGTGTCTGTCTGTGTCTGTGTCTGTGTCTGTGTCTGTGTGTGTGTGTCTGTGTCTGTGTCTGTGTCTGTGTCTGTGTCTGTGTCGGTGTCTGTGTCTGTGTCTGTGTCTGTGTGCGTGTGTGTGTGTGTGTGTGTGTGTGTTTCTGTGTCTGTGTCTGTGTCTGTGTCTGTGTCTGTGTCTGTGTCTGTGTCTGTGTCTGTGTCTGTGTCTGTGTCTGTGTGTGTGTGTCTGTGTCTGCGTCTGTGTCTGTGTCTGCGTCTGCGTCTGCGTCTGCGTCTGCGTCTGCGTCTGCGTCTGCGTCTGCGTCTGCGTCTGTGTTTGTGTCTGTGAGTGTGTTTGTGTCTGTGTCTGTGTCTGCGTCTGCGTCTGTGTCTGCGTTTGTGTCGTGTCTGTGTCTGTGTCTGTGTCTGTGTCTCTGTGTGTCTCTGTGTGTCTGTGTGTGTGTGTGCGTGTGCGTGCCCTGATCTTTTGCACACAGTCCGTGTCCGTTAAATATGTGTTTGCCCGGGCCAAATCTGCATGAAGAAGGCAAGTGTGACTGAGCTTTGGGTACACTAAGCTGCGGGCAACTTGTGTCACATTGGTCATAGAATCCGACAGCAGGAAGCACGATGGGACATTTTGGTAGGCGAACCATTTCTGGCAAAGTTCATATGGCGACCTCCTTCAAATAGCTCACGCAGACTTAGCCACCAATTTCAATATGAACTTGACCAAGATTCTTTGTCAGCTATGCCCCAGCGAAACGCCTTCTTGACTGCAAACACTGCTTCTCAGCTTTTGCCTTCCTTCAGTCCAACTTAAATGGGGTTGCCTGAGGGCAACGGCCGCACGTGCCATCCAAATTGCGGTGAATAAGACGAACACCTGCAGTACGGGCTTGGGGCATTCTGCAATGCAGCTTCCAAGTCAGGCTCAACCTTGCGGATTGTCCAATTTGATTGATGCAAGGGCAAGCCTCTCGGCTGATGCTGGCTTGGCCTAGCTGTTACGGGCCTTTGCAATGCTACCTCGGCCTTAAAGGAGTTTCAGGCCATGGCCTGGCCCTGAGGTACATCCTCTGTAGCCGCAAGTTCCCCTTCCAGCAGCCTGGAGTGATATGGGGCAGGCTGAAGGGCCATCACGTTCTTGAGGAAGCCAACAAAGGTTGGCTTAGGCAGGTGTTGAAGCTCCAAGCGGTCCGGAGAGGCCTTTGTTGGATGAGGAATGTGAATGGCAATGTGAGAGTAATGGAAGAGTCGTGGAGACACGCTACGCTGTTGCTGAGGCACTGGGAAATATGTAGTGCATATGTGCATACAGTCGCGAACCAGTGGAAAGGGCCCCTGTTGAACATGAGGGTTCCTACATCTTTGGGCTGGTGTTGCCAGCCAGCTAAGCGCAGCCGGGGCGTCTTGGATTGAATTGTTGCCTGCCAAGCAAGGCTTCACAAGCAGCGTCGCGTGCCTTTTCCTCTGGTGAAATGCCCAACTAGTTATTAAGTTCAGTGCGAGTTTTCGAAATGTGCGCTTCAGGCACAAGATGTTTGATGACAAGCCCGGTGAGAACTACGCGCGGATCTCAATGCTGCGATGGTCGGCATATCAGTTGCCTTCTGCGATCGTGTTCCATTGACATGAGTACCAGTGTTGGTAAGCCCTTCAACTCTCAGACACCGGTGCAACTTGCGGAGTTTCCGGTGGCTTTCATCAATGTCTTGTGCAATATTTTCAAGTTGTCTTTTAGTATATCAAGTTACCAGGCCAGGCTTCAAGGCTGATGCAAACATGAATCTTACGGTTAGCTAAGTTGCTCTGACATTTGTTTGTTTGAGCACGTATTTTTGTCATGCACTCTTTAAGATCTAGAACTATGCAACAGTAATTACTGTGATCTGATAAGGGGACCAAGATACGAGAACTGGCAGGCCCAGGCCCAAGATACATCGGCCGGACTGTTTCCTTGCTCTTTCTCTTTCTTTTCCTCTTCCTCTTCCTCTTCCTCTCTCTCTCTCTCTCTCCACCCCGCGAAAGAGAGCACGTCAAAGAAAAAGAACGTGTTTGTGAGCGACGCAAAACACATCTAGCTTTTCAAGGTGCAGCCGAAAGTGCGCAGAGGGTTCTCCATTTGATGCTTGCCAAAGTAAACAAAGTAAACCGAGAAAGTGTTTCAAGGTCGACCCCCCGGAAAGTATGTAGAGGGTTACGCAGTTGAAGTGAAACAACACGAGTTTTTGAAGGTCGGCCCCGACTAGGTGGTTTGCGCACATGCGGAACGCTTCTATTCTATTCCCTAGTTCTCCCGATTTCCAGCTTTTGTTTTAATAAACAACTTTTCATGCGCAGTATATTCTGAAAGGAAAGGAACACTTAGTCTGTACTACGGTAAGCTCTTGGTAAACTTGCTTTGACTACGAAACCAGACAGGTTGCAGAGATACGCCTTCCCACAGGTCAATGGAGAAGACTAACGGAGACTATGCAAAGACTGCCACGCACGGGAATACTTCGCAAAACTATGTCAGCACCATGGAAGACCGCGAGTGAGATAGACATACAGCAACTAAACACAGAAAAATGATAAGGAGGAACCACCCCGAGAACAATCATAAGGTCACAGCACTTTGCCATGGTTTGTTGTCTTTTAGTCCCAGAGGAGTTTACTGGAAGAGAGTGCTTCAAGCTTTTTTGCAAGCAACCGCGGGCTGTATAGCTTCTTTTGTTCCAAACTATCAAACTTCCGTTCAGGCTGCTCGAATCATGCCCGGCCTGAGAAGATTTGGACCGGGCTCAGGTGGGCTCACCCAAAATGCATCAGATTGCTGATCGAGTGCGGGAGGCGCACCGGGCTCTTGCATTGGCGGGGGTCCTCGCGGGTCGGGCTCTACCAGTCATTCCAGATGGAAGGTCCAAGCAGTTGAGGTTGCGGGACAGCATTTTCAAATAGGAACAGCATCTTGCTTTTTGCAATTGTTCTGCTTATGGCTTGTTTGGGCGGACATTCCGGAACATGCGTTTTTGCATGTTTCAAGGTCCTGGTGGAAAAGTGTTGCGAACACTGCTGGGACATTGGCCGGACCATAAATTACTCGGACAATAAGCGGACATTGGCGCGAACTACAGGAAAATGAGCAATCGCGTATGGCACGCGCGGGGAAAAACCGACAGGCGCCTTTCTATAGACTTGCGGCCCCTCACGTCGATTCAGCCAGGGGAAGCCAGTGGCTGTTTCGCCGCGCTGTGCACGTGTTTTGTTTCAAGTGCATTTGCGCAGTCACTTTGAAGCTTTGAGCGCACAGTTGCGCCATGACCTGGTGTTCTCCAAATGCTCGCTTTGCAAGTACTATTCACTTGCTCCTAGCACGGCCACAGAAAGAGTGGTTTTGAGCCGCCCACCCGCTGGACTTCTGCCTGGCGACTTAGACGGGCATTGCTTTTGCACTGTGAACAGCTGAGGTTTTGCCAGGCACTGTCTGGATTTTAATCCGCGTTGCTGATTACATGTTGCAATGTGGGCAGCATCTTGCTTCAACCCAGAATGCTGGAAGCATGTTGGAACCCATTGCTCCCCAGCCTAACAGATACACACAACCATTGAATCTTTTTGAACTGGAGGTTCGAAGAGAGAACGGACAGACACACACGTTTTCGCGGGGTTACTTTGTGTCGGGTTGCTCTTCGAGCGGCTAGTCCCCGCGGACCTTTCCGGCAGTTTGGTTCGGAGGCGAATTTGAACTGGGAGAAGGACTTCAAGGACAACACCTTGGGCCTGGACTTTTGCCGCTTCGCCGGGAAATTGGCATCGGTTCGGCGGCCTGACCGTCAAAGGAAAAAGAGGAAGAAGACTTCGAGGCTCAAAATGCTCCCTTTCCCAGTGCTTTTTCTTGGGGCAAGGGAAGGATTCATCCAGCAAGCACTGAACCAAGACGCATGAGGTACTCCCGGAGTTGTTTCTTCATGCCGTCGTTCCCGGTTCGGCTTGCTGCGCGATGGTTCGCCGCCTTTCGGGAGCTCTTCCTTTTTTCGCACCGGCAAAGGCTCGAAATGCTTTTCGCTCCCGAGAGCGGTCCCGTATGGCCTAGGCAGCCTTGCACACACACACACACACCTGCAGGCGTATGCTTCTATCATATTTGAGAGTCACCACTGGCATCCTGCGTAGGCAATTTCCAAGTCACCTGCTCAAGTTGAGCTCGGTTAGACTGAACTAAGTGCTTTTCTCGTTTTCTGCGAAGTTTGTTCACTGGCAAAGGCAATGCTGCAAAAGCCTGGCAAGAGCCTGCACCCCTGGGGCACATCCCAGGCAAGCAGCTGATGTGCCTGGAACCGGAGGAGCGGCCAAGCGCCGAAGAGGCCTTGGAGCACCCTTGGCTGGATGAGCGCCCTGCTTTTGGCAAAGCCTTGTCCATGTTCTGACACTCGAATTTTCGGACATGCTTTTTTCGCTCCCGGAGCTCGTTCCCCCTCAAAGGCGAAAAGGCGAAAGACGGGTTGCAAAGCCCACACCGGTTTGGTGCAGCAAAAGAAATCAGCACCTTTCGTCCTGTGACTGCTGCTGCAGTACCCTGCTGGTTTTGTGACTCTCACTGGGCCAGATGCAGCTGGAGATCAGAAAGCATATTTTCCAGCTAGCTCTCATCAAGCCATCAGACTGACTAAGCAGCGAGGTGAATGGGTTCCTGAGGACCACTTGTCAATCAGTCGAATCTTTGCAGCAGGTTTGAGATTTGTTTGACGACATGTGCTTCTTGCTTGCTGCCTTGAGAGGGAACCAGTGGCGAGACTTATGGATCTTCTCGGCCAAGCCAGAAGTCCGCACGTTGTCCAACGATTCGGCGTTCTGCGCATGGCTTGTAATTTTAGACCCACCACTTCTTGCCCTGCCAACTCAGCTGCAAAACTTGCTTTGCTGGATTCTGAACAAGCAAATGTACATCGCGGAATAGATGTCAATCTGACCAATCAAATGTATACAGCATGGAGCACACGGCCTTGTTTAGAAAGTATTGTTGCACCAGCCAGGTGCTACTGGTAGCGCCATTCTGCACCTCTGACACCATACTGTGGATAGACGAAATACTGCACCACCTAAGAAACCGTGGAATGATGATTCCCCTGTAAATACCAAACAGATAATGGCTTTCCATGGTTGCAAGCGGTGCAGGATTTGTCCCCCCACAGTGTGACCCTGCTGCGATGCGGTGTAAGTGGCATATTGATTCAGGCACCCAGATACCGGAAGCTCAAAGCACCCAGATACCGGAAGCTCAAAGAACACGCAATATTGCTCATGCCTTGTTTGCTGTTGAGAGCTGAACCTATGTGCTTTGGCCACAGGCGTTGGCCACGACTTTCAACTCCTTTTGTTTCCACCATCTCATGGAAGATCGCATTGACAGATTGAAGGGATGATTTCGGCCCAGTGTTCAAGATGGCAGGGTGTACATTTGCAGCTACAAGCCTGCGCTGTGGATCCGGCAACTGCCCTATGCCCTATGCGCCGTGGGCTTGGAAAATTCCGCAAGGATGGCCGAAGGCGCAAATGATGCGGCGGTCGTGTCAGTCGACTTTTCAAGGCGTCGAATGACTGGTATTCGCCGCTTTTCCTGCAGGCTGAGACGAGGGACGCTTTGCCATTGGTCGTACCAGATTCCTGAACAAAGCCTTGGTGATGTTTAGCCTAATGCAGGATCTTTTGGAAGCATGCATGCCGCTCAGAGCGAGTGGGGCATGAACCTTCCACTTACATACAAGACATGCCGACCTTTGTGAGTTTCGGAGCCTTTGTGCCGGAGATGTTGGAATGAGCTCCGGCCAACATCTGAGAGCAGCGCTGCGCCCAAAGGGACCTTCGATCTTCACTAGGTGGCGTGCGCTTTCGATTTCGACCCGAGACCGGTTCAAGTTTTTGTGTTGCCGCGCTTCCAAGAAGCCTCGGCCAATTCGGGAAATCGCCTCTCAGGCCAACAGCTCTGGAACCTTGACGGATGTATCGGGGATGTGACCGGGACAGTCTGGGACAGTCAATTGCGTAGCTTTCTCGTGCATCCATGTTGAATGGGCATGTTACAGGTGGAGTTGCATCAATGGCACGGTGCAACCCAGCCTGGGTATCCAGCATGTACTTGTACATCCAGTGTGTGGCAACCGAACACTAGAAGTGCCCCCAGACTGCTTTTGTCCATTGTGGGATTTGGCACTTATGCCATAGCTGTATGTTGGCAGAAGCAAGCCTTGTATTTGAGCTTGGGGAGGACTTGCGGAACAGCTCAAATTTGGGACAAAATCAGGGAAATCCTATTTCCCCAGGGGCTCGCACTCAAATGTTGTACACGTATGTATATATATATATAATATTATTATTATATGATACAATGGCAAGGAGGCAACAAGTTTTGGCCTGCCTGCCGAGTTGACCCAGGAGTTGCCGTGGATTTTAGCAAATCGTACGCTTCCGGATTTCAACTTGACACGTGTGTGTTGACTTGAACGATGCTTGTGCTCACCATTTGCCGGTCAATCCGTCCATCAACCCGTTACCCAGTCTGTTTATCCATGCAGCCGCGTCCGTCCATCCATCCATCCGTCCGTCCATTCAAAGATCCAAGTAGCCAATCATCCAGTCATCCAATCATCTGATACATGGTTTTCCCCGTTCACTCGTCCTTTGTTTGTGTCTATGCAGAAATCCACTCATGTGCAAGCGAATCTACCAATACCCATGTGCCGCAGTGTATCAGAGCAGATCCCTAAATTAAGTCACTTGCAACAGCAAGCGGGTGTTCCTGGTGAGGCACTTGTTGATGTTTCAACTCGCATCATATCAGCTTCTAGCTTTGCACGGCGCTCTTACATACGGAAGGTAAAGGTTTTAAGCCCAGAAAGTACTATCTCAACAGTTGCCTACAGAAGACAGATGGAAACCGTTTTCCAAACATGGCTTACCTCGGTCGCAACATCCGTGGCCTAGCAAAGCCATTTGCCAGGAGCAAGTTGGGACATGTAGTGTCGCACAGCCTGGGGCCGCAAGAGGCAGTGGGAGAAACAAAGTCGCTGCGATCGACTCGTTTGCGACGAAGTTGCCTTGATCTCTTGTCACTTTGGCACGCAGGGAACATGGCCTGCCCACACAGAGCAACCACATCCAGAAACAATTAGAACAAAGACACACAGAGTTGCAGGCCAAAGCCTCTCATGTTGTTTTTTCCCATGAAGGATTGTTCCTTATCGCGTTTACAATTTGCACCAGGGTCCAATTCACATCGACTCGGCATGGTGTTGTGTCAATGGACGAACGCTTTTTTGGGGAAACTAGCAGAATTTGTGCCTATACACAAACCTCCGGTGAGCAGAGCGTTTGTGGATGGGAGGCTCTAGTTCGATGTGAAAGCCGGTGCTTGTTTGACTGAGAGACGTTGTGCTCTTCTGATGTGCGGTGCAGCTTTCCTTTGGCATGTCAAAAGGCAGCTGTGCTGCAAAACAAGCCTGCAACATCACGCAACTTTCGGCAAGAGACACGTCGACAAAGCAGTGTAACTGACCAAATTTAGCGGGGCAGTTCATGCCGAATGGGGCAGCTGTTCAAGCAGTTGCCGAATTTCATTAAATGGAACCGCAGCCACGGACCACCACGCCTTGAAGTTTGTCCTGCAACACATAAAAACACTTATGGCAGTCATCAACAGCAGCTGGCTGTATGGTTCAATTCCCATCGCTTGCTTCACAAGCTGCGGCTACCTCCCTTGCCCGGTTCGGGGATATCGAGTCTCAGGACCCAGCTGCAGGCCTACGGGAAGAGCAACGGCATGCCCTTGAAGTGCGCCATTGGCACGGCCTCCCTCGACGTCGGCTTGGTATGCGTGCACATGATTTCGCGCGCGCGCGTTCGAAAGTTATGTCCGAGAACGGTTGTGGAATTGGGTGAACTGCGCCAAAGATTCGTACTCATTTCCGGCGAGCCTTAGCACGAAGTGATGGACAAGGGGGCAGAGGTTTGGATCACCCCTGTAACAGAGGTCCTTCATAAGCTTGGATGTGCTGGTGATGTGATGTGCCAAGAGGTGCAGGGCAACCTGGTCGTTGTCTTTGATTTTACTCATGTTTCATGGTGATCATCCTTGCTATGGCGCAAGGGCAAGCGTGCGCGCCCGTGCGAGTCGATGAGTTCTGCAGCCGTTTAAGTTTTTGGCCTGTGGTGGAAGATCGACGCATAGCTTAGGCAGTTGCCACTTTGTTAGTTCCCGGGTTCCCTGTAGGATCCATATGACCCAGAAGGCCAGCTTCTCCACCGAACTCCCTCGGAGGGCAAACACCAACAATAACGCTTGGCGGCAGTGGTTCCAAGTGTAATTTGTCTCGTTTGATGTCATGTGTAAGTTGTTGGCTCAACGTGCTCAATCAATGTCCTTTTTGTTTCCCCCTGAGGCCAAGTATTTTGCCAGGAACACTTTGGATCAATTTGCGCACCGTACCCCTCAGCGGGCCCGGATTTAGCCACGAATGGTTTCGCCGCGCCATGGATTCGACGGCGAGTTTGGTACCGCTGGCCGACGTGTCGCAGGATCTGCTGCGCTTCTTCAAGGAGCGCCTCCCGCAGCTCACTGCGCCTCGAATTGAAGCCGAGGCCGAAGCCGAATCGAAGCAGCGCACCGAAGCCGAAAGCTCCGAACGCAGAAGCCGTTTGCCATTTTTTCCCCCAAACGCTTCAATCAAGCGCAAATTACAGCAGTGGAGGGCTTGCCCTTGAGACACACCCTAGCTGCATTGAGCCGAGCCAGGGTTGCGACCAGAAGCGTTTGGCTCGGTGGGTGTGGAGTCAACCTATATTAAGGAGCACTTTGAACTCGATGAGAAGGCCAAGAGGAGGGAGATCATTGTTGATGCGATGGACCTCTTCGACGAGGTGCCCTCGGCCTACCTCTTGCTGTTGCAGGGCTGGCCGACCATCAGCGGAGCCCTGCGTGAAACTGCGCAGCAAGAGGCGGCCGCGCTCATGGGGGAAGCTGCAGCCCATCTGCGGGTGCGCCTGATCCATGTGCTTCTGGGCTGCAGGTCGACTGCAGTGGATTCAAAATCTAGGCGCGCCCCAACCAAAGATGTCCCCCCCCCCCGCACTTCAAAAATGATTTTGGTCACTTATTGTTGTTCTCATGGGTTTTTCGGGCACCCCCTCCAAGACCCCTCAAGCCAAAAAAAAAAGATTGCAAGCTAAGTAGGAGTGTGTGCTCGACAGGGACTGGAACTCCGCTAATAGTTTCTTGCACCGCAAATGACCAGGCAAGAGGACAAATGCGCAGAACAGGGACAAGTTTCTTAACAAGACAAACAATTGCGAAAGGGTCAGAACTGACTGGTGGTTCCCCGAGCAGCTTTGTCTGACATAGGAAATTGAGAGAGGGGGGGGGGGGTCCATGTGCGGGCCCCCCCCCGGATTAATTCCGTATCTAGGGTTGCCCTAACTAAGATGGGTGAGTTCTGAGGGTGAAGAATACATTTTTGCGTATTTGTAACACTTGATATGTTTGCTGATGAATTTCAGACATGACACACTCATGGGGCTCAGCTTATTCTGATGGGATGAACAAACATGTTCTTAAAAAAGAGTATTTGGGACTCAACCTCAATCATGAAGACCCCCCCTAGACCCTGATTAATGAGACTCACCCAGTTCCAGTCCCCCCTCATTAGATTCGTGCACGGGGTACAACCAAAGTCCTGATTATTGATACCAAGCAGCGTCCACCAGGGACTCAAGAGACCCAAGCTGTTGTGGACCCAATAACTAATGAAGGCTTGCCGTCAATAAGCTGCGCAATACAATGACAGGGAAGACAGACTGCACAAATCCTCCGTCGGAAGACATCATGTTGCTTTTGAATCCCATTCACATTGATTGCAGAGACCAACTGCTGTTGGGCCTACAGATCTCAGTCGCAGACCTCAAACATTTAAAACACACTTGTCAGTGGAAGCAGTTCATCAAGCAACACACATAGAATCTTGAGTATCCCACGAGTTCCCGCGCAAAGAAATTGTATCCACTTTGTTTTGATGATACCAACAGGGTCCAGGCGGTCAGTGCATCGGGACTCGAGCCGAGGCCCGGCCGTGAGTTCGCACGTCAGTCGGTGTCGCAGCTGCGAGTGGCGGATGCTGGGCGCCTGGTTCGGGTCATGGGCACCGTGACGAGGGCAGGGCCAGTGAAGGCCCGCGAATGATTCACGTGACTCCCGCGGGGGTGTCGGAGGTTGGATGATGCAGGGAGCGAAGGTTGCAGGGGAAGGGTCGGCCGGGCTTTCTGGGATTTGTTCTCAGGGGATCGGGAATTCCAAGCAGGGTTGGTTTTGGTTGATTGCTGAAAGAGTGGACAACGTGAGTTTCACAGTCCTGCAATTGACCACCGGGGTCAAAATATTGGAAAGCAAGTTGCCTTATGGGAGGATTTGTTTCGTGCAAAAAAAAGGGGGCGCAGGTAGTCCAGGAGTGGCGCAACTTCAAATGCGAGCAACTTGGCGAAAACGGAACCTCCCCTCCGGTTGAATGAAAAGTCCCGACCGATTCCTTCTTCATAGGGCAGTGGCTATTGGGAGGCCAAATGAAGGCTTGCTTTTTTGACACATGCGCGCCTCCAGGACTGACGTATCACGCCCATTTGCATCAAACAAGCAGCTTGCCGCTCGTTTTCTCGAGCACCCGACTCGAGGCAGTGCGGCCACACGTTCGGCTGCCGCGCGTCGGCGGTGTGTAACTACGAGTTCGAGGTGCCAAAGGAGTGCCCTGGGGGCCAGAAGCACCTTGGCTAGGGGAGAACCCAGTAGGTTCCACCCTTTGTTCAGCACTGCAATTCCTTTCCGCGGCAACCAAGGGTAGTATTTTTTCTCCATGGCAACAGATCACCTCACTGGGCAAACAAGGTATGGACAGTATGTCGAATGAGGTTCAAGGGTCCTCGTGGGCTGATTGAATTGATTGCATGATTCGGAGCTTGATAAGCCGCTCCTAGAAGCGAGGTTCCCGTTCGGTCATTCCCTTGGACCCTGGCACGTGGGAAAGACTCCCTTGTCCCATGGACATCGCCTGAGTTCGCCGCTCGAGAAAGATGCCATGTGCAAATGGCCGGTGCCTCGTCGCTCGCTGAGGCAGAAGAAATGGGACCCCAAGGCGAAGCGCGCAAAGACCTCGCGGTGCCACTCCAAGCTATTCGCTGCTCAGCCGGCCGATGAGGCCGGACACGGCTCAGAATGGGAGGGCCAAGGTCAAACATGGTTTACAGCGCTCACCACTTTGCGTCTCATGTTGGTTGTGGGATGGAACTCTGGAAATATCCCAAGCTGCTTTCGTGGGTGAGCTACGAAATGGCACAATCGTGTGGCTGTTTTCATGTGTCAATTGTGTGTCAACTTGAGTCAGATTTTTTAAGAGGTCAAAGGATGGCTGAGTGTTGAACAGTTCTGCGAAAGTGCATGCGAGTCACAGTCAAATCAGTGTAGATGATTTTAGAAAAGCAGGTTGGTCACAGCACAACTGGCAGAAAGCGATAAGGCCGGAGCTGCCAAAGTGCACTTCCTTGACTAGACTTGTGCTGAAAAGTTGCGACTTTCCAGCCGGGCCAAAGTGCATTTCCTTTTCTACACTTGTGCTGAAAAAGCGCAAAGCCGGAGCTGCCAGAGCGTACTGGTTTACTACGTTGGTGCTGAAAAGTTGCCACGTTCGAGGCGGAGCTGCAACATGCGCACAAATTATTTAAAACGATAGGGCCACGACAAAGAGCGATATCTACGTGAAAACCACCTTACCAAGGAGAACAGACTTTGACGGCAACTCATGTGGGTGCCTTGGCAGAGAGAGCAGCACAAGCAGGTCGCTTAGGCTGAGATGTTGTATCAAACTTGTGGCAATGGTTATGGCGCAATGGCGGCTGACTGCTCCGGAGGCCTGTATGGCTGACTTCCAGGAAATTCGTGTGCAAGATGCTGCTCGGCTTGGCCGCGATCGTTCAACAGCTTCACAGTCCTTCCCCCTGGCAGTCCCTCTCGTTTACCCGAGCTTGAGTGACCTCCTCCAAAGCTTCAAGGGGTTGGATCAGCTTTGTTTTGTGGAGGCCTGGGCTGTGACCATTGCCTTCGGAGCCAGAAGACAATTGAACGTCCCAGCAACGTGTCAGCCAGTGCTCACCGGCATGGTTGTGCACAATTGGGTTTAGGCCACTTTCTGTGATAGAGCGGGTATTATTTTTGAGAGACAAACATAGTCACGGAGATGGGTCCCACTTTGGAAACAGAGAAAGGTGAAAGCAACAATGCTGCCCGCATTGGTATTTCAGACTTGCCCCACTTTGGTATATGTTGACGAAGGATTATTCCACTTTCCAGATGAGTTATGGTTTCCCACAAAAGTGATCTCGCATCCCTCCAAAGTAGATGTGCAATTTCACCATCAAACTCCTGGTGGCGGATTTTATGCATCATCCCCTTCAACATGGGACACTCTTGTATGCGGTGGAACGCTGGACGGACGATATCCTGCACCATTTGAAATGCGTTAAGCCCTATGAATAGCGGCGCAAACCACTGGTGCAGGATTTCGTCCATCACAGCATTGCAGACATGGCATCCAAACGCCCAATGTGGGTATGTGTAAAACTAGGGCTGAAATGGATTGTTTTCCTTTTCATGTTTATTTAGACCAATGTAAAAGGTGTATTACTCCAACAAAAACACGCCGGGTGTCACACAAAGGGTAGTTGAAAGGGAAGCCAAAGGGAAAACCAACAAATGGGAAAACTCATGGGTCCAACACCCGGGCGCTGAGGACATGCAGGCCATGGAGGTGGGTGTTGTGCCTCAGAGTTGTGCGGTGGCGGTCTTCGGGGACCTGGTGGGCTCCTGTCAACCGGGGGACTCCGTGGTGGTGGAGGGCCTTGCCTTTCAGCGTGCCGTGGACGAAAGCGGGGCCTTGCTTCGGTTTGCCCGCAAAATGGGAAACCGCCCGGTTTGGAAGGGGACGCTGAAAGGGAAACGACAGTTGGAGAAAGGCCCGGCAAAGGAAAAAGTGGGCTGGCTAAAGGGTGGAGAAGCCCCAGAGGGGGGCAGGCAGAAACAGGTGTGTGGCCAAAACGAGAAAGGACACTGTTGCAAAAAAGGTGTGGCCCCTTCGAGTTTCCCTTCGAAACAACCTCAAAATTGGGAACCCTTCAAAAGAAACTCAAGAAAAGGCGTATCCGCAAAATGGGTGTGTTGCATACATTAGTTTCAAGAGTGGTGGAATGGTTGTAAGTTGCAACCCCCCCCCCCATTTTGGGGCGCCCATTGGAACACATCCAAAATAAGGTCGAGCATTTGCGCCTAGGATTGGCTGAGCAAAGGAGCCTCATCCCCTGGGTGTTTCTGGTGAACCACATAGCTCATTGTGGTGGTGGTGGTGGTGGTGGTGGTGGTGGTAGTGGTGGTGGGGGTGGTGGGGGTGGTGGGGGTGGCGGTGGCGGTTTGCATGATTGCGGCCTGATGGTTTGCGTTAAGCAACAAATCATTATGATGTGCTGAACTTCCTTTTTTCCGGGCATGTGAAGAAAGAACCGTTGTCAACCCTTGCATATACATGTGCACTTGCACCAATATACACAATTGTATCGTATATAATATATACGCATACAATTGTGTATATATAAATGTATATATTCAGAGAGACAGAGAGGAGCAAAACGCACTGCGGGTCAACTTTCAAATTTAGCATCGCTGGCCAAAGGCATTCTCTCCATTGGGCTGCGTCAAAGTATCTCCGAGCCGCTTCGACGTTTCGGTTTCGGCGAGGCTGGCGCCCGACCTTCCCGGGGAAGCGGGTGGAGGTGGAGCTCTTCCTGGAGGCCACCCACGTGGAGCGCCTCTCGAGGGATCCGGCGGCGGCTTCGGGGCCGGCGGGGCGGGAGGTGGCGGAGGCGCAGGACTGGGGGGTGCCTGGGGAGAGGGGTGGCCCGGGGGGTGGGGGTGTGACTTCCAAAGTATTTGTTTCTGTTCGTAGGGGAAAGAGGACAAGCTGGGGGGTTCGGGTTCCCTGGTTTCAGACAACCGCTGTTGGCCATAATAAGGTGAGCTTGCTTTGCTTGCCAATGGCGCAATTTGGGATCACGCTCCAAGTAAACGGAGCCTCAATTTGATTTGCTTGGAGGTGGAAATCAGAGAGAGGGTCTTATATATGTCCCAGAGCCAATCTCCACCCTTGCCTTCCTTCTTCCCTTTCCGCTTAAGCCACGCCGAAAATCCATGGCCAGATTGGTACTGTGGCGGACGTGAAGCTTCCAGCTATGAGCGGAGTCTTCGCGAGCATGGGCTCAACAGCAGTGTTGTTTTGTGGACTTTCACTTACTTCCATATTGGTGCCTTAGCGTGTGAAGGAACAGGTTGCAATTAAGCTGGTTGATGAAGTTGGTCAAGAAGCGTCTCCACAAGTCAGCGTAGTCATTAGAACCCTTCCTTTGAACTGCACCCACGCCTTCAAACATCAGATTCAGATTCACGGAAACTCTTTTGCGGATAAACATGCAGGGACTCTCCGTTCGAGCTGTTCCAGCAAACATGCACTGTTGGCAGGAGCTCTTCGTTTAAAGTTTGAGTTCTTCCAACATCTGCAAACAGCTCAGATTGCACCCTCGCCTTAGCTCCCCCGAGGAGACGCAACGCCATTTCGGAGGCCAAAGCTTTCATTCCTTGCAGTTGAGAGCAGGGGCACGTTGTCTAGTCTGTGAGGATTTTGCTGAATGGTCACTTAATGGTGTCAGTGGGCAACGCATGTAATCCACTAGTCTGCCGCGTCCCTGAAAAAAACATGAGCATGGTATCTAGGGTCATGTTGGTTTTAGGGTACCACAAGGGCTGTCGTAAGAGAGTAGCAGCAGGACCCCGGACCCCCTTATTTCCAGCTTCCACCGCTTCGACCCCTTCTTCCATGTTTGACTCCACCCTTCTTTCCCCAAGTTTTCACCCTTACTCCCTTTCTTACTGTGGATGGACGAAATCCTGCACCCAAGAAACCCTGGAATGTTTCGATTTGCAAATACCAAACAAACAGTGGTTTCACCATGGTTTCATTTCGTGGTGCGCAGGGAGGTCGCAAGGTCCCCCACTAGTGCCCTGTACCCTTTTTTTGGGGGATTCCCCTACTAAAATAGACTACAGGAAAAACAAAAAGGTACCCTTAGTCCAACCTCTCTACTGGCGGACCTCATGGCCCCTGCGTTTTCTGCTGTGAGGACGGGTTCCGGCGCTTCTGGAGCGACCAGGTGGACGAGTGGCGGGGCCGGGAGATCTTGGTGGCCGCCACGGCGCCCTGGCTGGCCGGCCTGCCGGTGCCCAAGCTGGCGCCCGGGGCCCCAGGCGGCCAACCAAGTGGGTGGGTGGGGGGTGGGTGGGGGGTGGGTGGGTGGGCGGGCGGGTGGGGGGGGAGGGGGGGGGAGAGGAGGGGAGAGGTGAGGGGTTTGGGGGTTTGGGTGGTTTGGGAGGGGTGGCGGCGTATGGTGGACACTTCAGGTAAATGTTGCAACCTTTTGCTTGTAGGGTACTGGTTGTTGGGCTCGTGGTGTGCAAAATAGACTAAGTGTCCATGGCAGAGATCACAGATGGAACGCAACGGTGCTATAGACCTTCATTGTGGGTCCTTCTGGGGTCAGTTAGGCTGAATTTGGATTCATCATCTACGAGTATGGTCCTTGGTGCGACTTACCGTGACCTTCCCGCATTGCCACGGATGTCGTTTTTGTGGGCTGTTGGGTTTTTGGCTTCACGCTGATGCCGGATTCAGGAAAACCACAGGGGTTGGTGGGAGGTATCTATCTCTTTGGATTGAATCGACGCAGATTCTCAGCAACTTCATGTCAGCATCTCGAAGACGGTCACTAAATCATTTGCTTATAATTTGAGCATACATGACTTTGTACGAGTCCCCTTGCCCATTGGAGCATGTTGTGGCCTTTCACCAGAATAGGCCAGGCGGCTAGAGGGTGCTCGCACAGCCAATTGGAGGTTTCCCTTCCCATATCATGAGGTGAGCGGATAGACCTTCTGTAGCTCAACGTCTCGGGCAGCACCTTGCACAGACTTGTAATCACAGGGATAAATGCCGGCTAGCAGGTATCTCTTGCAAATTGCCCAGTAGTTGGCTCAGTTGTGCAACTAAATTCTGTTTGGATGTACTTCACCCGGTTGGGCCGGGTAGCCCACGAGCAGCTGACTCAGTGAATCCCTTGGCGAGGCTTCTCCTGACGCTAGTTGGCGGCAGCGTCTCATTGGTCCACCACTCAGTGTGCACCTCGTGTTGCTCCTACAGTATCATGGTGGTCGCAACTGGTCAGGATTCGTAGTTCAGACTGTCAGCCATTCAGCTATTCACATCATGTTGCAGGCGGTTCAGAATCGACTGTCTTCTTGGGAAGGCTTCTGGACACAAAAGGAATTCGGATTACAGGAAAAGGGTACAGAAGCCACCCACGATAAAGGTTGAATTGTGTAGTTAGGCCAGATCAGTGGTGAGCCAAAGGAGCATGAAATCCAGACCATCAAAGCAGCATGAAAGCAAGATGAGCTTCTTGGTGTGCGTACAGCATGTGGAACTCGTTGCCATCCTTTCGAACTCACAGCAGTCCTGTGAACAACTTTTCGAGTCAATGCAGACATGGCGCTGGTTGCGAAAGGAGTACAAGTCAAATCTGACGAACAGCGAGTTTTGCTAGGCAGATGAAAGGGAGGTCTGCTTGAGAAGGGGAGCTATATCACATCGTTTGGCACGTTGGTCCACCGAGCCCTGCTGGAAAGGACCTGTTCTCAAGACCTAGGTGCAATAGTCCCCAGAATCTTGGACATAGACCGGACAGTACTGAGCAACACGTCGCTTGGAATTGTTGACTTTGTGATCCTTTGTGTGCCTGTACCTTGGACCTGGCCTCCTTTCTGGGTTGCTCAGAATCAATCGTGAATCCTTTTGCCAGGTCGTAGTGGTTTCCCTTGTTGTGGTGCCAATACGGATTGAATCCCAGTTCGGATACGGGATCGATCCCTCCATATGAGCAACCCATTGCTTTCCTGTGGCCCAGAGGACATTACCTTCGTCGCTTCGACATTCGTCGCAGCCCGTGAAGTAGGCAGCGTTCGCACGGCTCAGGCCGCAGAGACTGCTGCGGCCTTGGTTCCGCTGCAAGCATGTGGAAGTCAACCCCTGTACGCAAATAGACATGCTATATAAGCAAGATCATCAAGATCTACATTTGTGGCTGACACATACATGACTAGATATTTCATGATGGGAGGAAATCCATTTTTTCGCACACAAGAAGCGTCCTTGGTGGAAGTCAAACTCAAGGTCGCAAGGTCGAATGGCTTTTAACATGTCTTTGGCATGGGTGAGGAGTTTGTCAGTATATGTTTGTGTGCATGCTCAGCAATCAACTTGTTTTGGTTGCTTTCGCAGAGTGAGAGAAAGATCTCCGCTTCGACCTCAGCTTTGGCCCAAATGAGACCGGTGCTTTGCCGCTTTTACCCGCACGGCAGCGCCGCAGCTTTTTATGCTGCGAATGAAAGGACGTTCTTGGACAGTCACGTGAGCCAACGAGCTGTGGTCACTCACAAAAACGACTCAGATGTCCACGCTCGTGCTCTCAATTTGTTCATGCACAACCTACCGACCTCACTGCGAAATACGAGCAACATATGAGTAACCAAGTTACAGCATCAAGCTCGGACAGTGTTGACTGGCAATGTTTCAGTGGCAGCCTGGTGGAAGATATCCCGCGCCATACCCCGCAAAGGCGGCCTGCAATGCCAGATGCCGTGTTACCGGGATGCGGAGATGCCAAGCCCAGCAAGGCGCGGAGTGCAGCTTTTCAGGGCCAAGGACCATCCATCTATTTGGCCCACCTGCTTGCTTTGGGTCTTGGTTGAAGTTGGAATTCCAGCGAAAGGCAGCTTAATGGAACCACGGTTGAAGAATTTGTTTTGAACCATGCTCAAATCAGAATGAATTGAGTAGATTCGAGGAAGGACACGGTTTATGGCGGTTGTGTGTTCGTTGTTTGTTGGTGAGTGCTCTCAGTGCTGGAGTACTGAATTTGCATGAGTCAGCTATAGAGACAATGGCCTCTCTCCCATCAACGAGCTTTTGCTGACGCCCACTGCCACCTGCTTTGAAGCCGTGATGGACTCCGTTGTCTCCGCATCCTGTCAATCGGATGAGACGTACTTACGTAAGGGGAGTACCCCTAGCTCTACCGTTGGCAGAGGCAACGAGGCGGTCAAGCATCGACTTGAGTTTAGGTACTCGATTCCCTCAGCGCTCATCTTCAGTTTTAGGACCCTGTTGCGCCTGTCCGCTGTCTTGACCGATTTCAAAGTTCCCATCCACGTGCAAAGTCATCCAATGTTGCAATCATGCATTTGGGCCACCTGAAAGTTCCTTTCTTGGGTGTCGGGTTGGCCTCAACCGTCAGGTTGCCACAAATCAAAATACGGGGTCCATGGCAAGAGACCCGGAGGCAACAGGGAACCTTTGCCCAGCGCCAGTGGTGCCAGGAATGGTCAAGCTCAACGTAGGCAGGGGAACCTCAGTTCACCCTGGTTGGGTTAGGGGGCAACTTTTGGGGACTTCCAGGGTGAAACCTAGGGCCGAAGGGCTGTCTCGCGAGGGCCGTGTGGCCGACGTGCGAAGCTTCCTCTTTGATCCGAGGCTGGGGTCTGACGGATCTGACAGATGGAGATTCACTTAGCCTTTGCAGCAGCAAGCATACATTGGAGCCTTTCAGGGATATATTTTCTCTCAGTGCAATCAGAACGCAACAAGCTTGTGGAGGAATCGCTTGATGCGCAGGCGAGTGTCGATGTTTAGCTTGCCGGTGACCCTCACATCTCCAGGGGACCTTCTGGCCACTCATGGTTCCGGAGGGCCCGCTTTGCAGCGTCCCTGTTCAGCCCTTTCGGAATGTGACTTGGTACGCATACAGAAATTTGTAGAGAGTTCTCTACCTTTGTGTGGTTTATTGCAGGTACATTTGTTATGACATTGTTGAAGCGAACTTAGCAAGCTTTGCAGGTGCATTTCTCCTTTCAAGACGGTCTAGACAGGCACCCTTGCCACCGCAGCTTCCATTCTTGTGTCGTATGGTTGGATAAGGCTCGGTTAGCTTGGGGCACAATTGCTTTTTAGCCTTGGAGTAGTGCCTGTCATGCCGTAAGCCTTGTTAGGAACCACTTCGAGGTCCTTCACTCACAATGAACATGATCGTGGTGGTGATGATGATGGTGATGATGCTGATGATTATGGCGCTGATGGTGTTGATGGCGTTGATGATTATGGCGATGATGGTGTTGATGGCGTTCATGAAGATGAAGATGAAGATGAAGATGAAGATGAATATGTTGATGATTATGATGACGATGACGATGATGATGATGATGATGATGATGATGATGATGATGACGATGACGATGTTCAGGATCATGATGATGGTGGTGGTAGTGGTGGTAGTGGGGGCGTTTGGGTTCTTGTAATGCTTATTGTTGCCGCTTGCTGGTCTGGGGGGAACAGGAGATCCAAGCATGGGCCCATGACATTTGAAAATGACCCTGTGAGTTTGTTTGGCGCTCGGAGCGCCACTGGAGGCGTGAGTGTGTCCATGGCATTGCCGAAGGGAAGTATTGAACT
>CAUJNA010000813.1:147500-170000 GCA_963377175.1 Effrenium voratum | reverse complement strand
AAGAAGGTGAAATGGAAGGGCAATCATTTGGGTGCCCATTGTTAGAACATAATACAATGTATGCGTAGTTGGAGAGGACTGGAGGGCCCAAATAATGGCCTGGAAACCATTCAATAATTGCCAGGAGACCATTTAAATAATGCTCAGGCAACCATTTGGGCATTCATTCTGGAGAGGGGTGGGCGAAGAGCCAAAATAATGGAATTTGGCGTGCCATTCTTGGGGAGGGGCTGGAAACCATTTGGCCCGTCACTCATGCGGAGGGCCACAATGATGGCCAGGAAACCATTTGGGCATTCATTCTGGGGAGGGGAGGCCGGGGGGGGGGGGGGGGGGCAAACTTGGCTGACATAATGGCAACGGAAGTCATTGGCCCCTCCATTGTTTGACTAGTGCTAATGGCGGGGGCTGCTGCCCTGGCGGCCCAGCAAAAGGGGGCGGGGCTGGGGTCTTTTGGTAGCAAAGAAGAAAGTAATACTAGTGCTTGCTGGGCTGGGGGCCAGGACAAAAAGAGTAAAAATACCGGTTGAGGAAGTCATGTCGGCCCCCGTTAATTGAGTAATACACATGGGACAGGACTGGGAAGAACTAGTGTGGAAAGGGTGGACGAAATGGTAGCTGTATTACTTGGCCTTCTCTTATTTGAATAAAATAAAGGAAAGTGGTGGGATGGAGTAAGCGTCCAAATAATGGCAACGGACACCATTTGGCCCTTCTTTAGAGGGATAATACTACTGGCGGAGGCTAGTGAGCGGGAGGGGGGAGGTCCAGCGAGAAAGGATAGGTGTAACGGTAAGGGAAATCGTTTGGGGTCCCATTATTTGACCCACAGAATGGTTGCCGAATGATGTTGTGTTTCATTGTTTGAATAGTAGTAGTTCAGGAGGGCGGCGGGATGTGGTCGGGAAGAACCCAAGGTAGAAATGATGGCCACAGAAGTCATTTGGCCCTCCATTGCTTGAATAATACCAGTGGCGGAAACCGGTGGGCTGGGGGTCGGGCGAGACTGGGGTAGGAATTATGGCGCGGTAAATAATACAAATAGGAATTGGCGTGGGACTGAGTTGACCAGGATGGAATAATGGGGGGCGAATCATTTGGCTTTCCATTATTGGAATACTTGTAATAATTTTTTGGGGGGGGCAGCTGGTGGGAGGGACTGGGGGGAGAGTGGCAAGGGAAGTTATTTCGCCATACATTATTTGAATACCAATAGGCCGGGCGGTAGGGTGGGGACCCAGACCCCCATGGACTTGATAGGGCGCCCTCCATTTAAGGCTTCGCGTGCGGTCTCATTGAGGGATAGTGCCCTAGAGAAACACCCACTCATCAGGCGTACTGGGTCAAGCATGTTTGATGAATCTATCTCTTCGTTTCCCTTGATTTTCTTGTTCTCTGCTGTCTCTCGCTCTCTTTCTAACTCGCTTATGCTCTTGCTCTCTCTTTTTCTCTCTTTCTCTCTTTCTCTCTTTCTCTCTTTCTCTCTTTCTCTCTTTCTCTCTTTCTCTCTTTCTCTCTTTCTCTCTTTCTCTCTTTCTCTCTTTCTCTCTTTCTCTCTCTCCCTCTCTCTCCAAATGTAGCATTTTGTTTCGCGCAAGTTTTGCGTAACGGCATCTTGTAAGTCAGCAAGATACGAAGGCTGAGAAGTTGCGACTTTCCAGTGGAGCTACGGAAGTGCATTTCATGTACTACCCTTATCTGACTTTAGCAGTTCAAAGTGAACAGCGATGAATCCGTGGAAGATTCGTGAAAGTAATTCGTGCTTTCACGAAGAATGGCCGTTTCGAGACAAAGTGTGTGACCTGGTTTGTCTCTTTTCATCTTTCACTCCTAGGCAGCAGCCTCAGCAGCCTTTGAGGACGCACACGCACCCAACCTCGCCTCCATTTGTACTTGAAATGGTTGTGCAACCTTGCTGCCCGCAAGGTTTGTGCAAGTACACTTGTATGGCTGGTGGTGGAGCAGGTGGCTTTGTCTATCTTGTGCAACTTGGCAGACTCAGAGAACAGGAAGACGGAGCACTGGCATTGGCAATATCTCATCGTCCTATTGTTTGCAGAGGCCAAAACGCCACAGACCCATCACAATGTTTTAGCAACTGCAGACGTGCACAAGGGCAAAGTGATATGCAGAGAGGCTTTGAGGTGGAGCCAGGCTCGGACATCTGAGGCTTAGCAAGGATGCCTCCTTCCTGGTGCGCCTAGCTTTTGCGGCTTGGAAGCTGCCAGCGGGCATTGGAGGGACCTGGGGACCTGGTCCAACTTCAACAAGAACCCTTGAGTGAATTGAGTCATGGCTTTGGATGCTATTTGAGCAATCTCAGTCTTTCACACAGAAGTACTGCTTTTGGACTCAGTAAAGTATTCCTAGTTACTGCAAGAATGTCAAGCCTCCGGTTGAAGCCATGGCATGTTTGAAGCCAAAGTGGCCAGTTTGTGCTTCCAAAGGTGATTTGCAGGCAGCTTCAGACCCTCAGGAAGCTGCATACGTTGTTCGCCCAGTGCTCCCGCCTTCACTGTTGTGGCTATGCTGACATGTTACACATTGCACGCACTGACTGGAAACTATTCTGCTGCAGGCTTGCATCTGGCAAGCGCGCTGGCATGCTTTGCCCTCACATCCTTACCCTCTTCTGGGCTGCTTGCTTCAAACGAGCTTTTTCCTGTCGCTGAGCACCGAAAGGCTGGCAGCTGACACGGAAGTTATGTGTCTGCTCTGGCCATGATGGGAGCTCGATGGTGTTCCTCGCACAAGCAGGCTGACGCATATTATGCTGAAGAAGGATACTTCGGGTGTTCCTGGGATTGTTCAGAGCGGGTACTCAGGGAATTTGAACGGGCCGGAGTTGTGATTGGCAGGCGGGCTGGGAAAGGCAGGGGAGCAGGTGGGTGGGAGGTACCACTGAGGAGAGAAAGAGAGCGAGTGCAGGTGCCAGCTCGAAAACGGTCCAATCGGCTTACCTGTCAGGAGTCTGCCAGAATCTGCCAAGCAGAACAGGCGTCATTCCAGCCAACAACCAGCTGGCAGGTCGAAGCTGCAAACTGCTAACCAGCAAGCGTGTGCACCGCTTTGACACTGTTTGCATCTCGGTCGGCAGTTCAAATGCCTAGTAACAGTATCCCGTGAACACAACTTTCTCCGGGCATGCAATTTTTCAGTTTTGTGGCCGTTGCGTTTGCTCCCGCACTACTTTCAACCACTATTTTGACTGCTTGGCTAGCTGCCCAACACATTTGTTTGCAGCAGGAGTCCGAAATGGATATGTGTCAGTATGCCGCATTCCGCTTGGGTCTGCTTTTTTTCTCACCGGCCTAGGTGGCCTACATCCTGCCGTTGGGCCTAGTGAGCCTGCAGGTGGGCCCGCTGACGTGCTTCGCTGGCTGGTGCCACTCAAAGCCCTTTCCGTGGCGACTCTTTTTGGATTTGACCGGAATTTCTCCAGAACATATTTGTTCTTGTTACAGCAAACATTTCAATGAGTTGTTCCACAAATGTACTCGTACCGTTGGCAAACGAAGTTTGGCACCACCTTGAAGCAGGGGTCGAGCCAATTATGCAATATTTGAGAATTAGGACACCAATTACATTCAATTCTGCCACATGCTTCTTGAACCCCTGCGTTTGGAAGGTTATCATAGGCAAACCCAGCAGAAAGTCCAAGAGGGGCTCCAAACAAACCATCCGAGTCATCCAAGTCATCTTGCATGTTTGAGACAAGCCCACATTCACAGATTGCCTTGCGCTGAGAAATCTACGCAGGCAGTGCCTATCTTCAGGGAGGCGAAGCCCACGAGTCACAAGTGCGAGGATCGGGGACCAACTGGCTGTCATGATACCGTATAAATATATAACATGTACAAACGTTGAGGGACATGTGCAAGCATCATGTAGAGGAAGGAATGGCATGGTATGCATGCATGCCATAGCAGTACGTTGCGCTAGATCACCTTACATGGCTACGCTGTACTGAACGATTCTATCGCAATACATTGTCACACATTACTTTCTGTATCCATGCACTACTTTGAAATTCCATCTATTCTCATCCGTTGCCATGCAGAGCTATTTATCACCATGCCTTGCCACACCTCACCATGAGTTATCATATCTTCCGATACCATACCTTTCCATACCTGGCCATACGCGCCATGCATGTCCACCCCCCCCCCCCACTACCAAGCAGGCGTTAACAGGGTTCTCGCGTTTCGTTTGAGTTCGTTTAGGTTCGCGCAAAGCACGTTGCGCGGGATTGCGTTTTTGTTTTCACGTCATGGGCGCGCCATCCTCTATTCAGTTTGTATCTTCTGGGGTCGCGCAGCGGTTCGGTTCCGTTCGGTTTGTGCCGCCGTTGAGGCTCTTTCCGTCATATTCGCTTCGTGTCGCTAGCCTTGTTGAGTCAGCGGGCCTCCAACAGCGCATTTGGACTCAGCCCTGGGCGGGGGAAAAGGCAAGGAAGACCACCATAAGACCACGCAAAGCCAGGTGCGTTTTGTCAGCCACCAACAACACAGTTGGTTTCAGGCCACGGCAAGGAAGACTAGCGCCAAACCTACGAGAAGACTCCCCATGTGTTGTCTCAGCCTCCGAAATCGCATTTGGACTTGCAAGGGAGACTGCCATAAGAACAAGAAGGAAGACTGCCGCAAGACCCCGGCTCTGATCGTGCTCATGGGGATCCTCCAGCCCTGCCCCGAAGCACAGCATGCGCTACTGGGGTGGCGAGATTGCGGTGTTTGATGAGTGACAATGGGCAATGTGACACACATTGCTTTTGATAGGCCAGTGTTTGGCAGGCATAGGGGTAGCAGGTTGAGCCGATTCGCGAGCTCGCGGAGGCGAAGTTGCAGTTGAAGGACAAGCCTTACAAGTCTTGGAGGGTGGTTCTACTCCATTCGTGCTCATAAACGTTAGACTTTCTCCTTGCCAGAACAAGAGACGCGAGGACTCTAATTTTGGCGACGGCAGCCTGACGAAGGGGTTTTGGTGAACGCGCCGCACCTTACCCAAAGACGCCTCAAAGAGGCACGAAAGCCCATAGCGTAGGCAGCCAAGAAAGGTGCTGTCACTACCCGACAGGCCCCCGAACGAGCCGTCAGACAATGATGAAAGCCGGCGAGAGTTTCTTGGAACAAATGTTGTCACGCCACGTTTTCCATGGGCGTTCGCGCTCTCCGGCCGTGGTTCATTCCTTCTGGAGCCACCAAACTCATCCGGGCCCTTAACCTCATCAGACTCAGCCACGATTGGACGTTGCTGCATTTGCTTCTCACACGTGTACCGCCGCGCACGATCTTGAGCAGCCCTCTAAAAAGCTGAAGAAAGGTGCTGCAAAGCGCCTTGCCAGGCCAATTTATGGAAGGGTGTCAAGGAGGTTTGCGTGGTCTTGTTTGCCTCCGCTCCAGGGGTCCGATTGCGTTTGTGGAGGGTGTCCAACCCCTCGTCTCCCACAACCTGTGTCCCTAGGTTTGAGGCCAAGTCCCTAAAAAATCCTGACTGTTCTCCTTGCCTTAGCCTGGGCCCAAATGCGTTTTTGATCTCGCTGGTAGTCTTCCTTGCCTTGGCCCAATTGGAGGCTGAATAACACACTTCCACAAGCGCTCTTCCCTTGTCGCAGCCTGAGGACCGAAATGCCTATTTGGAGGCTGAAAAAACATACTTCCATGCGCGCTCTGTCTTCCCTTGATCTTTCCGCAGTCTGCCTTCGCCTAGGTTCAAATGAACGCATCTCGCGAGTCTTCCTTGCCTTGCCCCCTGCCCAAGTCTGTGCCCACGTGCATTTTTTGGATGCTGAAAGCTGCGCCTGCCCGTAGGTTTCCGGGAGTGTTTCGGGAGTCTTCAAGTGCTCTTTTCTTGGTCTTGCGGCAGTCTTCCCTTTGTTGGTCTTACGGTGTGTCCAGATGCGCTTTTGCGGGTGCAGAAAACGCATCTTAGGTTTTTGGGAGTGTTCCGGGAGGCGGAGTGTTGCCGAGGTCTGGCGGCAGTATGCCTGAAGCAGTTGTGAGTTTTTGTTACGAAGATGGGGGGTGTTTGGCTGTGGGGGCATCTGCTGCTCAGCTAGATTGGCAGACATAGATGAATAGATAGGACATGACGTACATCATAGGTGCTTAGATCAATGCCTGCGCGCGCACATCATAACATATACAGACACAGGGACACCCAGACAGACGCAGACATAGGTGCATAATACGGGTTCTTCGCATACGTAAGTACGTAGGTAAATACCTCCATCCTGAGTGTCTGCGTGCATGACACGCATACAACACAACACAATACACCACATCACAACGCGATACAGTACAATACACTACAACACGATACTACACAACACAACGCAAACGCAATACAACACGGTACACTACAACACAAGACAAAACAGCACAGCGCAAGACGGTACAATACCATACATACGTACACGCGCACACATACGTGCCTGCACAAACAAACAAGCATACACACAGACATACACAGATACATAGATACACAGATTCATAGATACATAGATACGTAGATACATACATGCATGCATACATGCATACGTCATACATACGTACATTCGTACATACGTACGTACAATGCCACATACACACACACATACAAACATGCTAACATACACACATACGTACGTACATACGTGCATACGTGCATACATACATACACACGTGTATACTTACATACACACATACACACACATACATGCATACGTACGTACGTACATACGTACATAAACACATACAAACATACACAAACAAGCAAACAAACAAAACACAAACAAACAACACACAAACACAAACAAACAAACAAACAAACAAATATAATAAATAAATACATAAATAAATAAATAAATCAAGAAAGAAAGAAAGAAAGAAAGAAAGAAAGCAACAAACAAACACACACACAATCAATCAATCATACATACATACATACAGACATACATACATTGACATACATTGACATACATACATACAGACGACAGACAGACAGACAGACATACACACATGCAATATACATACGTACATACATACATACATATCTACATACATACATACATACGTTCATACATTCATACATTCATACAACATATGTTCATGACAGATGGGCAGACAGACGGACAGACAGACAGACATACACACATGCAAGATACAAACGTACATGCATACATACATACATACATACATTCATACATTCATACATTCATACATTCATTCATACATACATACATATATTCATGACAGACGGGCAGACAGGCAGGCGGGCGGGCGGGCTGGTAGGCAGAGTGAGAGACACACAGACGCATAGACACACACACAGATACACACAGATACACACAGACACACAGACACACAGACACACATACAGACATAGACAGACAGTCAGACAGTCAGACACTCAGCCAGACATACATACGCACATACATACATAAATGAATACATACATACATACACGCATAGAAAACGTAGATGATATGCCTCACCCTTTCGTAGCAGACATTTGACTCACGTGCCCCCCAGAACCTCACTTTATGTTGATGGTGCAGCAGCTAGTCAGGAGACTTAAGCCCCTGCTTGGACTGTGAGAGTACACGCCCGCCAGGTTTATGAGAGGTCAGCTGCGCATACATAAAAGGAATTGGAAGGCTGGTGCAGGTATGTGATGGTATGTGCGTCAACTCAAGGACGACGCTGCAGGTGGCCCATGCTGTCCTCACAGTTGTTATAATGTTCGGAATATGCTGCCCGTAATGTCGGCTTGATGTTCTATTGGAAAGTTTTCCGGGGGGGATTGGGTATGTTTTGGCATAGCCTCCACGGTTGCGGCTGTGTAGTCACCACTCATTTTGATTCGGGCCCGTTGGCCGCGTGTGTTGCAAATGGTGGCTGCCATACATGGCAGGAGGAATCATCCACGGCACCTTCGGCAGGCATTCTCCAGGTGCTGCTGGAGGCTGGAACCCGTGCTGGACCACAGAAGAACTCGGCTGGCTTTTGCTGTGGCTGTTCTTGCTTTGTGGTTCATTCGCATGCATTTGCTTGCACAATAGTACTAGGCCATGACGTCTGATGGTAAGGGACGTGAACCTCTTCAAGACTGAGCAGATATGCATGCCAACCCGAACTGCCAACCCACCGTTTGTGGCGCTGCCGCGGGCACCAATGCTAAACAATGATATTATGTTTATACAGGCTGAGTGAGGTACTGGAGCCAGCTGCCCAAGAGATCCCAAGAGACCAGACCCTCAGTTTGGTGTATCGTGATATTGCTTCTCTGCGCAGGTGTCAGGCTGTTGGGAGCGATTCGGGTAGGTCCCGTTTCGTTTGGAGCGCTCTCGCAGGCACTCCCGGGGAGCTGGCGAGGAGGGAAGCCCGACAATCGCAGCCTGGCAAGTGGCATTTTCTGGAGACTGCGGGCATATGGACAGGCTGATCATTATGTCATTGCAAATCTACAACTTGTGCGGGTTCGTTCCCCTTGGTTGGCTGTTGCTGAGTGGATAAAAATGGAGCAGGTGTCAGAAAGTCACCACAGGCAGTGGCACTATCGGGCCGCAGTGCAGCAGCCTGTAGGAGTATCATTTTTGTAAACCAGACGTTATACCCAGGCGCTCTTCAGCATTTGCCGCTTGGCTTCATTTGTGCGCAGAGGATGAGACAACATCCGCCCGCAAAATCCGAACACTGCCACCGGAAGAGACATGAAGACGCATGGATAGAACAAAGGTTCAACATCTCAATGCATCTCTCTTGTTTCAGATAGTTCATGCCCCGATCTTTCTCTTGGGGTTTGTGGCCGCCTCCGTGATCTCGGCCGCTATTGTGTGTGCAGTTGGGCATGTGGACCAACCCCCACCTACCTATAGGCAAGCCTGAAGCAGCAACCCTAAATCAACCCGTTGACGCAGCCCCCCAAAGCCACCCAAGGCCGAACTAAATTGACTTGTTGTTTTTGCCCTAAGCCAGCTTCCCTTCGCAGATTATCTCTGGTATGGATAGCCCAAATTTGTCCAATAGGATCCAAGGTTTAATGACGCCAAGGAAGACTTAGTGGTTCCTAGGCGCACGCCAACGGATTTGACGGGAGGCTCCAAGTTCGATGTTCCGCAGTTTGATCAGTGCGACTTTCAAAACATATCCGTGAATTTGCTGCCTTCAAAGCTTCGGAGCTTCGGCGCGCGTTCGCCGATGGGCTTGATGGAGCTCTTCACTGCTGAAGACCGCTCTTTGATAAAGTCATGTTTGATGAAATTATATAGCCTGCTCGTCACTGCACTGCGCAGTTGGCTGCCAGTCAACAACTCATTGGCAAGACGATTCGCAAGATGATGTGCTGGGTGCGTGTACATGATTGCTTTTGCAAATGGACCTTCACACTAAATGCAAGTGCAGCCCTCCGTCATCATGTATGGTTTTTCCGTTGTTGTTTGATTCAGCTGGTGTCAGGTGCGAAGCTCATGGTAGGTGCTAATCTAGATTCAGTTGTGCGAGTCAAAGACAGAAGGCTTGGGCCCAGAAAGCGTAGGAGGCAAGTACCTGGTTCAATTCTCCTGGTAACTGAGGCTGGCACTAAAGTCGCTCAGCTGCAGTGTGTCGCATGGAGCCAGGGGGGTCGAATCGTGCATTTGGTATTTCATGAGAACATCGCAGAGTGAATGGCATGCGTTAGAGAGAGCAAGAGAATTGAAGTGCGTTCCAACAAGCCCGCCGGCGAGCTTGACAGGTTTTGGCATGGCAGCTATGGAAGCTGCATTGGTGCCATGCCACTCGGAAGAACTGTGGCAGCAGGGAAGTGCTTCATGAGAAGGGCGAGCTGGTATCTATGCAACTGCATGTACAGGCCTATCCATATCCGAGATAGATGATGATTGACAATATGAGCGGGGCTTGCAACTCATGCTGGCCCAAGAGCAGGATCTGTTGTTTATATCTTGTCGCTTTGATATCGGCCGGACTCAGTTGCAAACTACGAGGCTGGTCGTTACAGGGCTCCCCTATTCTCGTAAGCACCGAGATGGATTTCCACTTCAGGCTCCTCTACTTCGTGACCTACGTCCTGCGGCTGAGCAGCTGGGAGCGGGTGCAGGTCCTTGTAGGAGCCGGTGCCGCGGCCGGAGTCACTGAAGCAGCCGCCCGGCAAAGGCAATGGATGGCTGAGCCTTTGATTCTGCCTTGCTGATTGATGATTGGGGCCTTTGTGGGCTAGTGGGTGCACTGGTCAGTGAAGTGGCTGACTGGCAGGCCATTGCCCACTTGAGTGCTGGCCCCTGTGGGCAATGTGAGCCTTTTGCTACCTTTTGCTATTCGGTTGTTTGTAGAAGGATCTGGATTAGCATCCTTCAGGTAATGAACCTGGTGTTCATGCATATCTTCACCAAGGATGACTCGCTCAGGCGCGAAGCTATGCGTGACACAGCACAGAATCATTTTTTGGTAAGCATCTTCCAACAATGAACGACCAGCAGAATCACGTTGAAATGAAGCATGCTGCACTTGCACCATGCATTTCCTGCCGATAAGCTCTTCCCAGCAACATAGTTGCCACTAGAGATGTGCGACCGCGTCTACTGGCTAAACGTCTAGTCACAGCATCTTCAATTTGACGTTGTGCGCCTGAAGCTTGAACAATGCAGTGCAGGGATGTCACCGGGAAGAGCGACCGACAGCTCTTGATGTCTGCAGGAGCCTCAGGCACTGACATGGCTAGATGCGGAAAGGCAGTCCCTTCTGTTGTCTCAGTTGAAAGTCCGGCAACAAACAGCACACGTAATTCGGCAACAAAGGCAACCACAACATCACAAGGGCTGCAGGCAGCAGTGGTCACGTACATGATTACAATTTTAAGCCAGCGTCCGTACAAGCCAGAAGCGGCACGAGCATCCTGGAAAGGTAGCCAGCAGATCGCGGCAGCCCTGCGGACTGGTTATGGTGACCGATTTCAGATGAAAACGGAGGCTAACACAACTCACAGCTCATTGTGGATGCTACTGGGATCTACTGGGCGTTCCTTTGATTGAGGAGTGCAGCTTCGAGGTGCGTAGTTTTGCTCTTACTTTGAGCCACATGGGCAAGGGGAGATTGTGAGACAGTGATATGTCGCTGTTTTTGCGGGTTGTTTGTTGGAGTCCTACAGAAAATCATCCCTGTTGAGAAGCGGAACCGAGGTCGTGGCCTTCCGCATCACCAACGCTCTGCTGACGTTTCTGCTGATCGGAGTCATGGAGCCTTCGGACGCTCAGATGAAAGGTGAGACGAGCGAGATGGGGATGTTCCTGGATAGCTGCGGTGCTGTTTGCATGCATTCCATTTTGACCACGCAATCTTGCGACTTGGTGTAATTGGTGTAATTTAAGATGCATCTGCTACATTGGAATTTTCGGGTGCAACTTTCACCTGTCCAAGGGGGCAAAATCCAATGGAGGGGTATTTATTTTTTCCCCAGATTGCTGAAAGCTATAGGGGTTCTAACTTCTAATAAAGAAGGAAAAATGATTTGCGAGATTGAGGGCCGGGTGCTAGGGGGCATGCAGTTTGGGGTGCTGGTGGAGGTGCTGCTTTGCGAGCTTGACGGCCGGGTGCC
Organism: Effrenium voratum; assembly: GCA_963377175.1. Classification (NCBI taxonomy): domain Eukaryota; class Dinophyceae; order Suessiales; family Symbiodiniaceae; genus Effrenium; species Effrenium voratum. The sequence continues at coordinate 158,429 of CAUJNA010000813.1, read as the reverse complement.
AGGGGGCATGCAGCTTGGGGTGCTAGTAGTGGAGGTGCTGTTTTGCGAGAGTGATGGTCGGGTGCTAGGGGGCATGCAGTTTGGGGTGTTGGTGGAGGCGCTGTTTTGCGAGATTGACGGCTGGGTGGCATGCAGTTTGGGGTGCTGGCGGAGGTGCTGTTTTGCGAAAGTGATGGCCGGGTGCTAGGGGGCATGCAGTTTGGGGTGTTGGTGGAGGTGCTGTTTTGCGAGAGTGATGGCAGGATGCTAGGGGGCATGCAGTTTGGGGTGCTGGTGGAGGTGCTGTTTTGCGAGCTTGACGGCCGGGTGCTAGGGGGCATGCAGTTTGGGGTGTTGGTGGAGGTGCTGTTTTGCGAGAGTGATGGCCGCGTGCTAGGGGGCATGCAGTTTGGGGTGTTGGTGGAGGTGGGGGCATGCTGCTAGTGGAGGTGCTGTTTTGCGAGAGTGATGGCCGGGTGCTAGGGGGCAGGCAGTTTGGGGGTGTTGGTGGAGGTGTTGTTTTGTATGGCCGGGTGCTAGGGGGCATGCAATTTGGGGTGCTAGTGGAGGTGCTGTTCTGCGACAGTGATGGTGGAGGTGTTGGTGGAGGTGCTGTTTTGCGAGAGTGTTTGCCTGTTTTGCGAGAGTGATGGCCGGGTGCTAGGGGGCATGCAGTTTCGGGTGTTGGTGGAGGTGCTGTTTTGCGAGATTGACGGCCGGGCGCCAGATGTAGTTCGGGGTGCTGGTGCTGTTTTGCGAGCTTGACGCAGTTTGGGGTGGTGGTGCAACTGCTGTGTTGGGTTGCCGGGGTTCTAACTTCCAATGAAGAAGTGGGATTGTTTTGCAAGATCGACGGTTGGGAGCTAGGGGGCATGCACTTTGGGGTGCTGGCGCAGGTACAGTTTTGAGGTGCTGTTCGGGCTGGTGACAGTACGTGACGGCAAGGTGCTCGGTGCTCGGGGACCTGTCCAATGCTGGTGCGGGTGCTGCGTTGGGGTGCTATTGGGGCTGCTGTCTTGAGGTGTTGGTGACGGTGTGGGCGCATATGGACGGCAGGGTGCTAGGGCGGGTGCTGTTTCATGATGCCGTTGAACCGGTTCGGACGTTGTTGCTTCTCTAGTAGTCTAACAGTCGTTTGTCACGGTGCGTGAATCGTGGCTGGTGTGTCATCATGATGTTGTTACCCGCGTCATGATGCTGCTGTCACTGCGATGCTGCGATGCTGCGTTATGGTTCGTGGGTGTGGTGGCGCTATGATTCTTGCCAACATCAGGATGATGCTGAATTTCACTACGCTGTCGCGAGAAGATTCGTGGCTGTGGTATCATCATGATGCTGCCTTTTCAATTTTACCATTACCATGATGCTGTTCGCATCACCATGATGCTGTCCGCATCGCGGTGGTGCTGTCCGCATGATCGTGATGCTGTCCGCATCATCATGATGCTGTCGAACTCATCAGGACGTCGTCTCTGCCTTTTTTCTGCTAGATATGTGGCGCGGAATTGTTCGTTGCTGGTGCATCAGCATGATGCTGTCAACATCATCATTTTTGCTGCTGAACTCATTAGGACGCTGTCTTCGTGTTCATGATGCTTTCAACATCATCATGATGCTGTCAACATCATCATGATGCCTCGGGAACCATTATGATGCTGCATAATGGTTCGTAGCCGTGATGTGCTATCTGGGGTCTATGCTGGTGTAATTTAGGAGTTTGTTTCGTGTTTTTTCCGCTTTTGGCTTCTTGGCTTCTTGGCTTTTCGACTGTTTAGATTGTTTGCAGAGTAATTGCACCCCTATTTGAATCAACTCTTCTTCAAACATCATGGGGGGGGGTTGCCGCCTCCCCCCCGTTACTTTTTAGATTTCTTGCAGAGATTAAATTGCACCCCTGTTTGAATCATCACTTTCTCGAGCGAGAAAATGCTTGCAAAATGCAACATTTAGGTAATCTATGTAATCCATGTATGTCTGTATGTATGCATTTCTTCGAACATCATAGGGAATGCCACGCCCGCCAACCCTCCCGCTGCTTTTAAATTCTATCGCACCCTTTCTTGAATCATTGTACCCCTACTTGAATCATCACTTCTTCCGACATCATGGGGGGGCTGCCGCCCCCCCTCCCCCCAACCCCCCCGCTACGTTTTAGATTTTCTACAGAGATTTAATTGCACCCCTAGTTGAATCATCAATTCTTCGAACATCATGGGGCTGCCGCCCCCACCAACCCCCCCGCCCCTGTTCGAATCAGCACTTCTGCGACCATCATGGGGGGGCTGCCGCCCCCCCCAACCCCCCCGCTGTTTTTCTTTAGTTTTTTTTTTTTTGTACTGGGATTGAAATGCCCTCCTGTTTGAATCATTATTTTTTGACCCCGTCAACCCGCCAGCTACTTTTTGGATTTTGTTACCCACGATTTGTTGGTGATGCTAGGGATGGTCGGACATGCGGGGGATGTTGAAAACGATGCTGGGGATGTTGACGGGCTAGTGTAAAATGCGGCAATTTCGCGAGACAATGCTGTAAAATACGACATTTTACTGTCCCGGACGGAAAAAAAAAAACAAAAAACGGGGGAAAAAAAACCCAAAATAAATCCGCACCCAAATCCAATTAGCTGGCATGATGCAAAACTGCCTCATGGTCCATCTTTCATACATACAGTATATGTATATTTGAGCTTCGGCTGCGAAGGAAAAGTGACTCTGTGGAGCAATATAGATCGCGATTGCCTGAGGTTCCACTCCTGTTCTTTTGGCCGGATGCTTAGTTTTTGTGAGCTGTGCTTAGGTGGCAGCTGGCCCGTGGGCGGAGGGTTTTGTGCCAAAATTGTGCCGGTGGAGCTGTTTGAAAAGGGCTGTTTATGCTGGCTGAGCTGCTGCAGTAGGGGCACCGAGCTGTCAAGCAAAACGCACATCTTCAAAGGGTTTGCTGATGCCCATCACTGAGGTCGATCGTCACGAGGCATGGATTCTGCGCGTTTGGAAACTGTAGTGTTGATGTGCAGTCTCTTGCAGACTGACATAGGTTGTCCATGCGGAACATGTTTGCAGAGTTCCCCGCATTTGTAGCACCTGCTTGGCCCGGAATCAAGCATCGATCGGACATGCGAGCACTTGGTATTATAATACGGCTGCAACTCCTCTCCCACGTGCCGCTGGTCAGGGCAGGCCTATGCAGCTTTTCATTTTGGCGCATCTCTGCCCAGTGCTGGCTGGTCGATGAGGCGAGCTGCCTGATGCAAATATAGCTTGTCCCATAGTGTTGTGGTGCTTGGTCACGACGCCTTTAAGGTGATCATTTTGTTCAGTGTTTTCAGGAGTACTTTCCTGGGGCAAAATGGCAGTCAGCAGCTGCCGGTAGCTCAAGGTTCCGTTCCGTTCGCATCTCTTGGAGCCGGTTTTTGGGGGGTCGGATTGTGGGTACACCGTCTTGGAGGTGGACGATTGTGTACTGGCACAACAAATTTGAAGCGAATGGCAACTGCGGGATGGGGGTTCAAATGTCCACTTGCTTGCTCACAACATCGCCGCACTTCCAGCTCTAAGTAACCAACGAGATAAGATATTGCGCCAAGCAAGGTGAGATTCTGAACTCAATTGACCCGAGGCATTAAGTATTGAGCTAATTTTCCCGCTCCATCAGGTTGCTGAGGAATGCAGGAAACCAAGTGAGGTTGTCCGGACAAAGACTCTTACAACGTAGCTTGCCAATCTGTGGGCTTGTGCTTTGCTTGGAAGCTGAGAGTGGTGCTGGCGTCCGTGAATGAGCGCGGGGTAGAAAGTTTTCGAGCCTTGCAGCGCTGTGATCCTCTTTGCACACCGTGTGACGTGCAATTTGTTTTTTTGGATAGTGCTGGACTTAGCGCACTGCATACTATCATTCTTTTAGCTGGTTCCTGACGTGAACCATACTGCAACGTGTTTTGCAGTCTGGCCAGGACTGCCTTTTGGCGACAGAAGGCAACCAGCGCAAGATGCGCGAAGGCCAGTTGAAGTCGGGCTTTCGGATGTTGGCAGTCTATGACGAGGTCAGATGAATTGCAAAGGTGACCAGGCAGCATGCGCAACACCTGTTGCGGCTTTAGCAGGAGAAGCTGATTCCAGCCATACTCCAGCCTTCACAACTGGTGTGCAATAGCTAGTTCCTGACTTCTGGGCGTAGTGATCAATCGATCAATGATATTAGAGATATGTGGTTTATCACATGAATGCACAATTGGCAAACACCACAGCCGAATTACGAAGCAAAAGAGCGCAGAAGCCAGACACGTCAAGAAGCTTTGGACCTGGGTAAGAAGCTTTGGACCTGGGTAACTTTGTGTGTGCTTCACCTTCTCAGGCCACCTGCACTACGAACACATAGTACGTAGCGGGATGGCCTGCCAAGTTTTCGAGGGAGGAACGACTGCGTGTGCCAAGCAGATTCACATAGTTTTGACCCTCCACATTGATGCTGCCCTCAGCGGTTCCCTGCTGTTGGGGTCCGCCTCAACGGGACGAATCTGGACTTTGCAGGGCGGTGGGAGTGGCCTTTTCCACTCTGCGAGTAGAACCAGCTTTCCTCGATTCCAAGGGATTTGTGGATTCGGAGTGACCCCTGGCTTTTGTCGGGTACATGCAAAGTTTCGAAGTCTTTGGATCCCAATCAACCAGAAAAGCAGGATGCACCCATGGTAAAGGGTGGAAACTGGGGTTTCAGGGCGATCAAGTCGTAGGCCAGATCTTTGGGGCGCTGTCCATGAGCCAGGCCTGGCTGCAAACCAGTCCGGGGGGAGGTCCCTTGCCAGTGTCCTTTTCGCATCCTCTGGTGGATACAGGGACAAGTCTTTTTTTCCGACTTCCCCCTCAGCAATTCAAAAACACTGGGCGCATTTGGAGACGCCTCCTTGTGGCGATGTGTGTCTCTGGTATTGCCTGCAACGACAACTGAGATTGGGGACAAGTGAATCGGAGGAGGGCCAAGTTTGTAGAATTTGACGTTGGACAGTTTTTTGACTTTGCACACTGCTCACTACAGAGAAGGGGCCTTTGTTTTCAATCTGGCGTCCTTTTTGAAGAATTAACACCGGGGCTTCCGAGTTTGTTCATTCCTTCCCACTCTCAGGTGATGGCTTTCCAGGTAGGGAAGCGAAATTTGGGGCACTTGGAGGTGTGCTTTGTGAAGAAACTCGAATGGGTTGGCTGGCAGCACTGCGGGTCAAGTGAAACTTGGTTTGGCACACCCAAGCTGACCTGTGCTTTCTAGAATTGCTGACTGTGCCGCGACTTGCTGCACCGAATTGCACCGACAAAAGGATGTCTCAAGTATACCAAGATGATCTAACAATGCTCCCAGAATAGGGCTAGCACATGCCCCTGCCCAACAAAAACAAGTTTCCAAGTCTTGCTTGCAATTTCATTCGACACGGTGTGTGATGATGCTTCCTTTTTGGGTGCTTTCTTTAAGAAGCCCATGCAGTTTGCCGTCGAGTCTCTGGCGCAAGCGCTCTCAGCAACGAGTTAAGGCGTACGCTTCGATTCCATGCGCTTTTGGCATTGCAACGCAAAAAAGCTTGGCTAGAATATTTGCGATTCTATGGGCATGAGCTTCGTGGTGCTGAAAAGGCACTCATTTGGGCTTCAATGGTCCTGCGATTCCCTGGAGGGGAAGCGTTGAAGAGACGGGTCACGCGCGCTCGTTTCGTATTTGTTTCGGGCATGCCCCTGCCGACCCAGAAGGGTTCTAAAGCTTGGGATTCCTTTGGGCGCGGTGTGTGAAGATGCTTTTTAGAGTTATTTACAGAACCCCATTCGGTTTCTCGCCGTTCTTAGGCGCACGCACTCTCAGCAATGAGTACGGCGTAGGTTGCGATCCCATGTGTTTTTTGCATTGATGCCACCTCGCATCATGCCACCTCGCATCATGCCACCTCGCATCACGCAAAACTGAGCTATGATCGTTGCGATTCCCTACCGATGAGCTTCGGAGCGCAAAAACAAACTCATTTCGGGCAGGCGACATTGCGGGTTTTTGTATGTGTTGTAATGCTACAAAAGCTGATCATGGTGGTTGTGCCTACCAAAATGTCTACGAGCTTGTCCCTAAGGCCAATCTTGCACGCCGCTTTGCATGCGATGCCCTGACGCACCTGACATGGAACCTACCAGGTGAACCCAAGGCAATTTGCCTCTAGACCAAGCTCCTGTTGGGCTGCATGGGGGTGACAGAGGCAGTTTCCACTTGAGCTGCCATAGCTGCCAGATTCTGGCCAGCGCCATTTTCTCCTCCTTGACCTTCGTAGGGCTGGGGCTGGCAGGCACGGTCTCGTGGCATGCTTTGGGCAGTTGCAGGTTCATTGGTTGGCGTTTCCAACGGACGACCTAGATGCAACGCACAAGAACGCACAGGTACGCTCTGTCACGTGTTACTTACATCTAGAGAATCCGGATCAAGTTGCAGAAATCCATTATTTACATTATTTTGACCGTCTTCCTCGTAAGATCGGTCTGCAAATGCCGGCAAATGCTTTGCGCTCCATTTGATGCTCAACAAAGAATGGTTTCATTCTTCTCACCTGTTCTTCTAGCAAGCGCCAAGATCCCATGTTTCTTTTTTTGAAAAGAAGCACTTGTGGAAACACACGGCGCAGCAATGCAGATTGCGGACGGATTACACCCTTTGCCACAGTGCGGGTTTTGGCGCATGTGATGTGCGAAGGTTGAACTGCTTGCTTGTGGCTCATACTCATTTAATCCTGATGCTGCATGATTCTGCTGCGGGATTCTGCTGCATTCTGCATTCAGTGCAGCGTGAATAAATATAGGGTCATTTGCTAGTACATGATCAAATCAAGACACTGGGTGCATGCACATTTAGTTATTTGCCAACTGTTCAAACATCAGCTAAGCATTCGTCCGGCTGTCCTCGTCGGATCTGTTTTTTGCCAACAGCGACTTGACTTGCTTGGCTTGTTTCACTAAAACAAGCTCGGCTTGTGAAGAAATTTCCCCACCCTTCTTCTGTAGTTTCAAATGACAACAGCTCATGGAGACAATCGTTCGCAGATGAAACGACTCAACTTATAGCACTTACAGATGAAACCTTCATCATCACTCCTAAAAAACCGCACACATACACACACACACACAGCAACACTGTCTTGCAGGTCACAGGACCAAGCCTTCAACCTCAATGGAAGGGTTTGAAGATTCCTGGCAGGTTTTCAGACAAAGAACTGCGAAGCTGCCTGTGCCGGCGAAGGCAGAGCGTGTGGAGAGGGGGTGGAGCAGAGAGCAAAGGAGCAGGGCAAAGGGTACGTGCTTGCGCATTTCCTCACTTCACTCCAATGATGTTGCTGATACTTCAGGGCAACTTTTGTTTCCCCACGAAACGACACCTACGGTGACGGGACACTTGGATGTGTCAGATGGACGCCCCAATGCAGAAGCGCGAACAGCGAACCAACCATTCGGCGGGGTTCTTAAACTACAAAGCCACCACTGCATCATACAATGGAGAGATCTCCCCGCAAAGAACGCTCAAAGGAAGCCAATCTCAAAGCTGCCGGGGAATTTGGCTGACGCGCCCGCAGCTTCTGCCAGAGGCTTTGTGGGTGACTCCCAATGCGCCCAGCTCAGATGCGAGTGCAGTGTACAGCTGCCCCTGGTCGCCATTTCAAAACGGGGAGATCTATGAACGGGTTTCACTTTGCCCGTTCTCCTACCACCCCTGTGGTAGGTGACATGTTGGGAGGATCCCTTGTGTATCAATCGCCTCTTTGTTTCTCTGCAGGGTTTTCCCATTGGTCGTTGTTGCTTCCGAATTTCAGTGGCAAAAGCCCGAGGTGTTGATACCTGCTTCCGCGATGTCATTGACGGCCAGCCTGAGCCTGCTTCTCAAGTGCTCGGGGGCACTGCATATTGACTTTGCCCAGCGACACCAACAGCTCTGTTTATTGGCACTGCTGGCCCTGCAAGTTGCCAGCAGCGCAGAGTGCAAAAGTTAACACCATGTGGGATAAACGGCATCTTGGATTCCCCTTGCTGCTTTGGGTGTCCGCTGCGTCACCGCTAAGCAAAGACGGTTTGACTGCCATCCAAGGTCTTTGCGGCTGTATGTGCGCTTCGTCATTGGGTACTTTGCTCCTTTGTGCCTCTTGACAGCAAGCAGAGGCACAGCAGAGGCCGGAATTTGGGGTGTAGATGTCTTTGATCCTTGTCCAACGTCGAGTGTCTTAGACTAGGGGCACGTTCAAGGCTCGTTGAGCTAGACAGCTAGACATCAACAAGATGGCTGGTACTCAGTATCAACTTGCAAGATGGATAGAGCAAACTCACACAGATCGAATACTTGAAAGGCCTGGGGTAGCCATTCTCTTGCATGCATATTTCGGAAAAAATCACCACAAATATGTTTATAACTTATGAGCTTCTCTATTAATATTTTGTGTTGCTTGCCCATTGCCACGCTCTTTGGCATGACACTTGAGGGACACTGACCAGTCGGGAGGGCTGGTCTTTGGAGTGCTGGACTTTGGACCTGCGATTGTCGCAGTGCCCAGGCCCAGTTGTTGGCAGATACAGCGCATGCAATACGGTGGACCAAATCCTGCACCAAGTAAGAAACCATAGAAAACCATTGTTTGCTAATATTTACAAGAGAATCATCATTCCAGAATGTCTTAGGTGGTGCAGGATCTCGTCCATCCACCGTATCACACATTGTTGAATTTGCCTGGGTTTTATCAGTAGCATAAGGCAACACATCCGATTTGGACAGAGCAGGCCAACTCATTTTGCATCAGGTGAGCTGTTCATCGCCTACCACACTTACAAGTTTCCTATCAAGAACAGCCGTCTTCGGAAGCTGCTCCTTGTCTACATTTGAGTCTGCTGGTGTACAGCTGGTGCAGGATGGCGCCAATAAATTTTGCTGTTGGACACGTAAATAACAGAGTGACTGCCTTGGTTTTTTTATTATGTCCTGGATCACAGCAAGAGAGGTTATGCAACAACATTCAAGCTAGCTCATCACGCTGTGAGTCTCGAGGTACTTGAGCGTTGCAGCACGGCGTGGAGAGGACACTGTTGACCTTTGCAAGGCGCACGATGGGAGGGCCGGTCGATGAAGGTCCGTTCCGATAAGGATTTCTGTCAGCAGGATTGTTTGATGTCTAGTTGGAAAGACACCAGAGGGCTGCTCAAGGCTGTGTTTAGGCCGGGCACAGCCAATCTTTCATAGACATGCATGTATCATGCAGAATTGCTTGGGTGGTTTTTTACAACAGTCCAGCTTTGCAAATCGGTCGGCTCTGGTTGTTCAGGCTACCAAAGTACGGGCCCTCAAGAATTGAAAGCCCAAAGAGGGATGCCAGACACCGGAAGTGAGGCCCCAACTTTTAAGCACCCCCGAAAGAGGCCGGGGTCCAAGTTGGGGTCCAGCAAGATGAACCAGGACAACCACCGTGAAAGATTCGCTCAAGTTTGAGGGCAATGCTTTGTTACAGGATTTGGCAAATCTTGTTCAACGATGCACTTTGAGGGAACAACACAAGAGGACGTCGATGGACCAATACTCATTCAAGCAGGCGGAGGGCGCCAAAATAGGCCCCCTTTTCAAATTTTCAGTATCCCCTTTCAATAGGCAGGTCATCTTTTTGACAACCCCAAATGCAAGCAAGTTGATCCGTGGATCCAACAACCGCCTTTTGGTCATTGGTCTAACCTTGCCTGAACCTTCCAGGGGGAGCTGCAGCCCTATGTGGCCAAGTCTCAGATCGTGCTGCTGGACAAGGCGCGACCAGGTCGAGTCAGACGTGGGAGGGTCTTGGTAGGGGTGCGGCACATGTGGGGCTTGTCAAAATTAACTCGGCCTTTTCTTGGGCAGCCCGAAGGTCCAAAAATGGGGGCCATCCTTTTGAGACCCTCCCATGTGTGGACACGTGAAGTGAAATTTATTGCGGAGGGTTGATCGCTGGTCTACTGTTGGCTTGGGGAGGACATGGGGGGACACCCCAAATTCTCCCACAAAGACCGGGGCCTACATACTTTCCCATGTGCTCTTGCGGAAACAAGTAACTTTGTGGGCTCATGTGATGTCTTGCATTTTCTTGCCCTGCTGCAACCCAGCCCAGGACCAGCCGCAATCTAAAGCGTGTTTTTGTTTCTTTTTTTTTTTTCTTCTGATGTGTTCGATCGTTGTGTCCCTTCTTGTCTATCACCCCCCCGCGTTGCTGCCAATGTGCTTCACATTCACCCTGTATGCTGGTAGGTGCCGAGAGGTCTCTAGCTGTAGGCGCCCTTCACGTTGTTTTTTGTCAATATGACATGAACGTCCACTCTAACCCTCTATTCCAACCAATGACTTGCAAGAGAGCCATTTACGTTTATCTATTGGATTTCGTTGGGCTGCAGGCAATGGTTTCAAGCAGACAGAAACCAATCGCCATTCTGTGGAAAGCTTCCTGGTCTTACGAATCCATTCAAAACAATGAGAGAAGTTCACAGGCAAGGACCCCTGCCATTGCCTCGGCCATGCAGGTGAGCGTGGGTGCAGGCGGGGCGGGGGGTAGTCATCGATGGGCGCGAGCCCAAACCGTGCTTCGGCTGCGGGCTTCTGGCTGCGGCTGTTATCGGGTTCGGAGCCAGCCCATCACACGCTGCCCAAACTGAGACATTCATCTATTCATGCCATTCGAAATGCTATGGAGCTCCATGCCTGCTGGAGCCACGTTGCCAGGCTGCGCGGATGTGTTGGACTTTACAGCTGCTGACTTCATTGACCGAGTGGTGGTGAGCTTAGTTGCAACATGCTGTTGACAGTGGAGCTTAACAGGGGTCTAACGTCTAGACCTTGCTTGTCCATGGGTTCGTTTAGCAACTGGTACACTTGCTTGGAGTTGCACGATGTTGAGCCACGGATTCATCCTCTTGGCTGGCGAGAGCAGTAAGAAAATAATCAAGT
>CAUJNA010000813.1:0-145000 GCA_963377175.1 Effrenium voratum | reverse complement strand
GCCTTGGTGGCAGACAGTCACCTCGACAAATGTTTCTAGCTGGTGGGGGTGTGCTCAATCATTCATAGCATTTCATCCATTTCAGATGGTGCAGGATTTCGTCCGTTCACAGTGGGATAATGCGGATTGGTTCCAGGTCCAGCTTGTTTGGCGTTCTTGTTTGTTTGCGACAGATTCCAAAGGCTGCTGTATGTTTGTTGTGTGCCTCTGGTCAGAGGGAGTATGCCCACTCAAATGAAAGACACGGCAGAAGATCCAATGGTTGAGCTCCTCAAACAATCGTTCTGTTGCTTTAGGGACTGCGTAGTTGGAAACACAGTGATTTGGCTGTGGGTCAAAGCCCTGTAGCCCTGTGAACATTAAAATAGGTGGCAAATGGATGTTCATCCACCCCACAATGGAGCCATAGGTTATGCCCCATGGCCATTTGTGACGTGACTGAGTGGACCAGCGATGAACGTTTGTCTTGAACTTTGGAGTCTTCTTCCTTTTGTTAGATGTTGAGCAGCAAAGCACCAAAACAGAAGACTTGCCACTGGCCAAGCCTGGCAACGTCGTGGCAAAGCCCTTATAGCATCTCTTGACAATGGCCTTCTGGCACTGGAATGAGCTGCGAGGCGTCACAAGGGAGAGATGATGTACACGCATGTGCAGAGACGCGCAGGAACTATTGCCCCTTGTCACATGCTTGTATAATCGCCCGACTTAAGTGACCGCGGCTCATGCCACTGCTTTTGGGTCATGCGGATACCAAGAGCCGCCCAAGTGGCTTTACAGCAAGTGGAGGGCCACAGAGTACATGGCAGTGCCGCTTCGCGCAGCGAACTGGGCGCGCGATTGGCCATTTTTGGAAGTCCCGTGATTTGACTTGCACCAAGGCAGGACCAAACCCACGAAATTCTCTTCCATCATTGGCTTGGGACATCATGTTCTACGAAAACCTCGGGGTAAGCCTGGTATTTGGATTTGGTAGCTGTCGAATTCGCATTGTCAATTGTAGGAGGGGGGCTTGAGCAATTCAAGCTTTCAATTCACGTGCACACATGTGGCATATGGGGGCATCTGCAAAGACTTGCCCAGCAAGGACAAGTGACAAGGCTGACAGTGTGAGCTTCCGTCAATCGTGTTGACAAGATGCATCATCTATCATCTATCAATATATTTGTGTGGGTGATATATAACTCAACCAGCCGGTGATGATTCATACAGAGCAGAATGGTACTCCATGCACACGAGATTGACAGGGGCTCACTTAGGCCAAACGCAGCCAGTCAGCAAAAGATACGTTCACATGCGGGTGACAGTTCATGACGGGGCATCGACCAGTGGGTAAATTGTCCTCTTGTTTTGTATTTTGCCAAGACCATTGATAGCCGCGCAAGCCGTGATGTGTTTCTACATGTTTCTACTATTGTATGATGCGCGACTCGGTCCATGTATGAGCATGTTGGAGGGGAATGTTTGTTATGAGGCAGCATTGCATGAGGCCATTGTGCTGGCAGGGGACTGGTTACGTTTTTGCCCGTTGGTGGAGGGGCTGTGGATTCAACCCTATGAGCCTTGAGCCGCCCAGTGACCAGTCGTAGCCAAGTCGACCACTGCCGCCGCTACCGCAACCGCCGCCACCACCACCACAACCTTCCCTAGCACCCGACGACAACCACAACAACGCCCCACCATGACCACAACGACGACCACGACGGCGGCGGCGACCAACAACAACCACAACAACAACAGCAACAGCAACAGCAACAATAGCAACAACAGCAGCAACAGCAACAGCAGCGACAGCAACAGAAACAGCAACCGCAACAGTAGCTACAGGAACAGGAACAGGAACAACAAAAACAACAATGAAAACAATAATAGCAATAGCAACAACCACAGCGACAACGACAGCGACAATGACAGCGACAGCGACAGCGACAGCGACAGCAACAACAATAATCACAGCAAAAACAACAGCAACAGAAACGGCCAACACCAGCACAGCAACAACAGCAGCACAGCAACAACAGCAGCACAGCAACAACAGCAGCAGCAGCAGCAGCAGCAGCAGCAACAACAACAGCGCAATAATCCCCGCGCCACGCTTCAGTAAGAAGTTATAAACACGCGCCGTGTGCAGCAATCAGCTGTGGCACGCGAATGTTTCAAGCAGCGGTTTGCATGGCGCTTGAGGCCACCTCCAATGCAGAGAGCGCTTCCCGTTGGGGGAGGACTGCGCTTTCGTTGCTTGTAGTGGAAGCCTTTCTGGAGAACGCGAGTTTGCGGCCTTGAGCAAGCCAGGTTGGATGGGCTCCAAGCACCATGGGCAATGGGTTCCAACCAGTTCTGAAGCTGCAAAGCCCCGCATTGCCCAAAGTCAGACCGCGCATTTGAGCGGCACGAACTCAGCTTCTGCAGGTTCTTGGGAGCCGAGAAGCTGCGAGCCTAGCAGGAGGTATCTAAATTGGATTAAATCGGTCCAGGCTGATTGACATTGGAGTTGTGCCAGGTATTCACAGGTCGGTCTACGCTTTGCATGACATTGACCTGACATTGAGGATTCGAGGATGCCAGCTTTCTGCTTGGGGCTGCTGCCACCTTGCTTTCTGCAATGACGTTTTTCTTCCGATAGCCATTGCCAACACTTGTATTCGTGATTTAATTTGCAGAATAGCTTGTGCTGTGGGGCTTTGCACAGAGTTTAAGTTGTGCTTACATGCCACCAGCGAGATTTCTATCCATATGTCCCAGTACAGTGTAGAAGCGCCAGCAATGGAGAGCGTTAGATTGGTAAGAGTGCGGTGCTCGCAATCAAAAGTCCACTCTTCAGGAGGTTTGAAGAAGCCTGGCAGATGTTCGCATACTTTTGTGAAACGAAACCGGTGAGAGATTGAGGTCGGACTCGACGGACAAGGCCGGGGAAGAGATGGCAATGGGTGTGCATGCGTAGAATATCACTCGAGCTTTGGTCAATTCTACCGGTACCAGCTGTGACTTCCAACCTTTGTTGGAGCAGGCCAAGATAAAAATCATCGTTTGCTTCCCCCTTGGAGCACCGATACATCGTGGCGCGAGCCTGCCGATGATGTACTTGTGTTCGGTTGCCAAAATCTTCGGCGCATGCGTTGGAGCTAACGTGTTTGGTCGCAGACGGGGCATGGCTCTTCGAGTCTCTGGGCCCAAGGGCTCTCTCACTGCAAACGAATGTGGGCTCTCCATTCAAGTGCTTCTAATTGAAAAATACAATGTCCATGAATGACCAAGGACCAGGATGACAGTGTGACTCTGGGGGCTCACGCCGCAGACTCAATAAAGTTGAGTTTCCATGTCCTTTAAGTAGAAATGACCTCGGCCGCCGCGTTTTTCTCGGCCGCCGCGTTTTTGGCCCGGGCTCGATGCAGATCGGCCAGGCGAAGCCAGTTGAGCGGACTGGGAGGACCACGCCAGGGGGCCTGTCAGTGTTTGCTATGGGGGAGCTTTTGGGATGCTTGTTGAAGGGAAACAACAGCAAACGAGGCATTTGGATCCACTTGGAGCTGTCACCAATTTGGGACCTGTATGTCCTACAACAGGCACCCCGGACAACAGGTCGACTCACAAGCGCCATCTCAAGTTGTGCTCTCATTCAGTCGCTTCTTTCATGGCCCTCGAAAACATGGTTTGCCAAAATGTGCCCCCGGTGCTCGCTGCTGCAACGCGCTCGCTCTTCGATCTCTGCAGCATGGATCTCCTTGTCCAGAGTACATATACTTCTATTTTCAGGACACTCAGTGTTAACGACTCACCCTAGGTCACTGGCACACGTCTGGTTTCTCGAGTTGGTTCAAAGAAAAAGTGACTACTGGCCGTCTGGTTCGACCGGGCGCCTGAGGCCCCACCTGCTGCTGTTGGGAGATCCCGGCACGGGCAAGTCTCAGCTACTGCAGGCTTGGGGATGGTTTTGACCGCGAGGTGTTTCACGTGTTTCTTTGTTTGTTTTTTTGAGAAGGTTCTCAAGGGTCAGAAGGTCCAGAGAAGATGTGTGGTTGAAAGGTTGCGCGAGATGATGGAAAGAAGGGAACATGCTGAGTGTTCCTCTCGAGGCTCCCATGATTGAACAAACTTTCCACAAGGTGATGAGCGCACTGTACGAAACCTACCATGAGGATGGTGCCCATATCCAAACGTACAACATTCTGATTGCTTGGGCGGATAGGTGCGCTGATATTTACACATGGATGCTGTAATCAAAGCATGCTTTTGCAGGGCCTGAAGACCTGATTCTCCAATCTGCGCAAGTTACATTTGTCCTTGATTGTGGTTGGCCAACTTGATTTCGATTCAGGACACCTAACCTGTTTCTTTATCTTCTAATTGGTTCTCTTCTAGACATTCACCAACGAAGACGTTCGCTGCTCCCCTTGTGCTTCGGCGATATGTTCCTTGCTGGAGAGAGCCTCATCAAGACCTGCTGAGCAGCAAGCCAAGCCCAAGTCAAGAATTTCAATCGTCTCACATTTGTTTTGTTCGTTTTGCAGTTTCCTCGGCCCGCCCCAATTCGATTTTGTTTCCTCCAGGCCGCGCAGGAGCTGCACTGGCGCAGCGTCCGCACCAGCGGCCTGGGATGCACCAGCGCTGGGCCCGGGGCCAAGGGAGGGAGGAGTCTGTGAACCACCCAACTTGTGTCCTGACAAAGAGAATCCGCCGGGCGAAAATGTCGCAGAGTCAAGAAATCGGGAGCTGGAGATTCGCAGTACTGCGATCTGGTTTGCAAGTCCCATGTTCCAACTCCCACGGCACCCTTGTCGGCCCTGGGGGGGGAGGACAACAGTGGCTCCTAGAGCTAAGCTAGGTAGCTGGGGTTGGACGAGGCATCGATCTTGTAGGTGGCATGCTATTGCTGCTATTGCGATTTGAGCTGAAACATGAACCCGAGCTACAATGATGTAGCTTCTTCGCTAAATGCGGGTTGGTTTCGGGTTGGTTGAGACTTGTTTGGCTGATTTAGCTGGAAGGGTAGAGTTAGAGTCGGAGTGATGGACTGAAGGATGAGTGGTTGAACACTCGTGAGATTGACTGATTGAGTGCCTCAATGCTTGGGTGGTTGGTTGATTGATCAGCTGATTCATTGGCTGATTTGGTTAGCTTGGTTGGTTGATGGGTTGGTTGGCTGAGTGGCTAGCTGACTGGCTAGCTGACTGGCTAGCTGTTGACGAACTGACTGACTGATGGACTGCTTGGCTGTATGATGTGACGTGGCGTGGCGTGGTTTGACGTGATGTGTGTTTGATGGAATAGGATTTGATGGGATGCGATGGGATGGGATGGGATGGGATGATGTTGCTTTGATGCTGACGGAATGTGATGGTGGTTTGGTGTTGTTTTCATTGGGTTGTGTTGGGTTGGTAGTTTGCTCGGTTGGTTGGCCTATTGATTAGTTGAGTGGTTGATTCCGTGGTTCTTTTTCGATTTAGTGATTTGTGCCATGGTTGGGTGGAGTAATTAAGTAATCACAAAGTATTCATTGCTTGTTGGTTGCTTTTCTGCTTGGCTGCTGATTGCTGAATTGGTAGATTGCTTCGGTTGCTTGAATGCTTCATTCATTGGTTGTTGCCTTGCTGTTGTGCTTGATTGATTGGTTGCTTGCCTTGCTTTGCCTTGCCTTGCCTTGCCTTGCCTTGCCTTGCCTTGCCTTGCCTTGCCTTGCCTTGCCTTGCCTTGCCTTGCCTTGCCTGCTTGCCTGCTTGCCTGTGTGCTTGCCTGTGTGCTTGCCTGCTTGCCTGCTTGCCTGCTTGCCTGCCTGCCTGCCTGCCGGCTTGCCTGCCTGCCTGCCTGCTTGCTTGCTTGCTGGCTCACTTGCTCACTTGTCGGCATGCTTGTTGACTTGCTCGATTTATTGGTTGGTCGTTTGTGTGGTACTTGATTGCTCTGTTTCCTAGGTGGTTTCTTTATAGCTGGCTTTGTTGGTTGTTGTTGGTTTGCTTGCCTACTAGCCTGGCGCGTTTCTGTTTGATGCCTGGAGCACGTGCGCAGTTTGTTGTCTCAGTCTTTTTGTTGGCTTCTTGTTTGCATTGTTTAATTTGACATGCTTTCCATTATAGCTGGTAGGGCGGGGGATGACTATCTAGCAACGGCCCATTCCAGACAATCTGGAAAGTATAAAATACATGCCGTTGATTGTTACAAATCGGCTGATGCTGGTTTGTTTGTGTTGGCAAGTGCCAACTCCAGCCATTAGGACCTGGCAGCTTCCCAGCACCTTTGGGTCGCGGGTACTTAGCTTACCAAGGTTGACATGCGCGGCGGTGCGCGACGGCCCGGACTGGGTCCTCGAGGCTGGATAGAGCTGGACGGACCACTCTCATGTGGCTTGACTGACGCCATTGCACTTAAAAAGGTGACAACTGATCGGCTCTTCATGTTGGTGGGTTTGTACTTGTTCAAGGCCAACACGAAGAAATTCAATAGATATCAACGTGCACATTTAGAAGGTGAGGGTGCAAACAGCACTGTGTCTCAACTTCCATGGAAGACTCTAAGATGATACTAATTTGCCGATCCACTCACAGCCTTTTCTTGCCAGTCATTTGCAGATTCTTTAGGCACTCTGCAGAGTCCGCAGAGCGGCAAGCACCCCTTGCATGTCGCCGATATCAGAATTGCGACATTTGAAAGAGGCGGAGGTGAGGTTTCTCTCATCGCCAGGCCGGTGCACTGGTCCTCGCCGACGGCGGTGTGTGCTGCATCGATGCCGCTTGCGAAAAAGCCTGGGGGGAGCAGGGGTTTGGTTCCCTTTGTTTTGGAATCCCAAAGGAGTCCCAATGTTGGGACACCTTTTAGGCGAACCGGAGGCAACAGAACTCGCGCAGCATGGGCTACGAGATGTGAAGGGATGACACGAGGCATGAAGAAAGTCAGCAAGCGTGTCAGCCAGGGTGCTACCCATCCAGCAACGACTCAGCAACCCAAAGACTGCTGTGCCAGCCAGTCGCCTATGGCAAAAACTCTGAAGAAGCCCCTTTCATTCATCAAACGATTTGGTGTGCCAAGGAAGATAATCAGCAATTCCTGGATGCCCCAGGCGCAGTCCCAGCCTCCCAAGGCTGAGTCTGCAGTTTGCCCCCCGAACGGAAATTTCATGCATGGCAGAAGCAGCATGTCTCGCAAGTTCATGTCGCTTTGTTTCGCTTTGTGGCTATCGTTCAATCAAGAACCTAGTCATACGCAATCCAGAACCTTGAATGGAACGGGATTGCTGGAGGTCTTTCCCCTTACGTTTGAGACCGCCCAAAAGCAAACCGACTGTACGAAGCTGGAATGTGCGGAATGTGGCAGCACTACTTATTTTGGAAATAGACCTGCCAACAATTTGGGTGAAAATGATGGGTGATAGTGATAGTGTTCGTAGATTGTTTGTGTCACTGAAATTGTTTGTGTTTTTGTGCGGATGGATTGGAGCACTTGGTTCCATTCGAGCGAGCATTTGTAGCCAAGCCCGTTTCTTTTTGTGTGACGACCTCCTCAAGTCTCAGAGTCTTGTCAAAGCTCCAGCGATGGCCGTGCTCGCCTGAGGAGTTTTCAACGATTCGAAGCCATGACAAGGCAGCCGTCCACGAGGCGGATTGACAGCATGACAAGCCCACCTGCTCTTAGCACTTTGAGTCACTGGAGTCATGGGATTTGTTTGACAGGAGTTCCTGGTCACGTTTGGCCAAACTTACATGGTCAACCTGCTCCGCAAACACATGTGAAGCCAGAAGCTCGAGTCTTGACATCATTCTCATTCCCTTGTATGTACCTGTTGGGAGTTTTAACATCACCTTCTTGGGCCAAAGATCAATCTCCTGACATGTTATGGCTGAACCTGGCGTTGTCCATCCTGTTTTGCGGGTCTTTCTAGACGTTGATGCCCCATTCTTTTGTCAACCATGTTTGTTTTGCAAGAATCCGTTTTTGGCCCGTTTCCCGCGTTTTCTTTTGGGAAAGACGGGCGGTTTGGCTCAGCGACAGGCCATGGAGCAGCAGACAGTCTCGGTGGCCAAAGCCGGCGGGGGAGGCCCAGTCTCACACAAAATAGGGTGCCTCCTCAAAAAATGTGAAAACAAGGGTTTCAGTTAGAATCAACGACCAACATAGGGTTACTCTCGTTTTGCCGCCACTGGAGATTTGGGCTGGAAGCTCTTCAGAGGAAAGGGGCATGCGACAGTCTTGGGGCCCGGTGTGGTAGACATGTGTCCGGTGTTTGAAGTACAAACATGAGTGTTCAAATGAAGCATATCATATATCAAGCCTAGCGCATGGCAAGCCAAACATCCGCTAGCAAGCTGTGCTTTATTGTGTTGTGCTTGTATCACATGGCACAGACCGCAACAGAAAAGGCTTGCTCTCAGCACGGCCTTGCAGGTCTAATCCCGCAGGTCGTTTCTCCTGGCACGCGAAGTTTGTGAGTTCAAAAGACAGGTCGGGGTTGACAAAGCAGGATCCCATGGTTTTGTTTCTCCTGGCTTACCTTAACCATGGAGCATGTATCGAAATGGGGTAGACCCCCACAGCATAGCTGGGTATCAGGGTCCTTTGCTACACAGGACTCACTTTGGAGTTAACGTCCAGCCGCCAGGTTAGAGAACGTTAAACTAAACCGAAAAGATTCACCCCCCTTTTTGGAGGGAGCTCCTCAGCAGGAACCGCGGGTGGATCTGGCTTTTCACCGAACCCTTTCAGCCCTAGGCCTTGTGTGCCGCTTGCGCTCTCGGTGCAGTGTGGTGGCGGCCCAAAACTGCCGGGAAGCCAAACCTTCCATGGCTCGAGTCCAGCTCTTGTCCGGTAGCACGTGGCTCAAAGCATCGTCGGATTGTGAGGTTGAACATGGACCAGAATATAAAGACGTTTTTAGGTGGGAGCTAAAGCTGAGGTTGAAGGGGACATGTCAATCTAAATGGACTCGGGACGTGCCCCCGTCTGAGAATGGGGTGTTTGGGGTTCTGTTCAGCGGGGAGTTCGTCATGTGAAGCAATCTTGGATGGCCACGTCCCAAAGGTGAATTTGGCTCTCCGTGTGGGACGCCTGACCTTCGCTGTGTTCATTCCACATCCACAAATGGGGTCCTGGGTTTCTCATCAGCTGGGTCAGTCTCAAAGCAACTGACCATCGTTTGACTTCATTGTTTGTTGCTTGAGGCAGCTGCAGCATTGTGATGATTGTGGGTGTGTAGACCGAAAATTGGTATGTGCTGTGTGGCCCTTGTATCAGTAAAACATGCCTTATCGGGCCAGACCCATGCATTACGTGTGTATATGCAGGTACATGTGTACATATCATAATATGTATCATACTACATATATATATATATTACATATATATGTATATATATATATATATATTTGGTATACACATGTGTTGTATACACATGTGCTTTCGCATTGACATATTATCTTATGCAATATAGAACTATAAAATAATGTTTTTGCCCTCCCAGGTGGGTTTGTGGACATGCTAGCACCATGCCGGCAGACGTGTTAGCTATGCCAGCACGGAAGGTGCTTTGCCGCGATCAGCTGCGGCGCTTTTGATTCCACATGTGTCCCCGCCCCCTGCTTTGAGTTTGTTCGTTTGCGTAACCCACATGTCACATTATTGTTTGATTGCATTCGCCCAAGTGACAGACATGTGGATCCTGAGCGAAGATTGCCGTAGATCGGGGCATATGAGAGGATTGCATGGTGTCATGCAATTGCCACCGTATGCCTCATGCCGTGCAAGACATGCCTAAGCAGTCAGAAGAGCACACAGACACGGTGGATTTGCAGGAGCATCTTTGGACGTCCGCCAAACACATTCAACCAGCACCTGGCTCATTGGTTGCTTTTGGCTCCCTCCCAAGGCCCAGTTTAGTGAAGCCCTTGCCCTGTCGCCACGGGAGAAAGGACAGCTGCCACCCGGAAAACCCACCCGTCCGTTTCAATGTCGCATCTGGATTTCGCAGGTCGAGGCGCCAGTCGCTCGCGGGGGCAGGGCTCGGCGTATGACTTGGGCGTGCGAAACCCAGATGGTTGTGGCGAGGCCGGAAACGAATTCACCTGAATGTCCAAGAGGACGCAATTCAAATGGCTTGTTTGGTTTAAGAGGAAGCCATTGGTTCGGTACTTTGGGGCACAGCTGTTTCGAGTCATGCCCAAAGGCCCAGGGTAAAGGAATTGAAGGCACGGCAAGCTTTGCCCACATCTTGTGATGATGATGCTGATGATGAGGATGAAGGATGGCAATGACGATGACAATGATGATGCAAAGCGAGGTAGGACCATGACATATCGAGTACGTGGTTGCGAATACAAACACATGCGGCGTCGGAAAACAATGTGAATCAGTCCATACGGGTGCAGGGTTGGAGAACGAGCTGGGTGTTCCCCCGACCGTTATTGGAGGGTAACGGCCACTCCCAGCCAAAGGGTGCGGATATCCGCGTGTTCAACTCTTGAAGCATGGTTCTGGTATTCCGACCATTTGAATACCAATCGGTTTCTATTGTGAACCTAATCTCATATTCAACCAGATTCTCAGCCATTTCAATAGACCAAGCTTTAAGGATGAGTGTTCTGGATGAGTGTCCCCTCACATGGACATCTTGCCCCGATGGACGTCAGGCGGGTTTTAAGACCTCGCCCCAGCCGCCTCGAACGCCTCGAACGCTCCGAGTCCTCGGTGGCGGTGAACTCGGGGCTGCCGCCGCCGCTGCTCAGCCGCTTCGACCTGGTGGTGGTGTGCTTTGGCAGCGATGGACACGGCTTGGAGGGGTCGTGCAAAGGTCTATGAATGTTGCTTGGGAAAGTTTCCTTGGCTGGTGGGCAGGATTCCCTGTGAGTATGTGAGTGGGTGCCCAAGCTCGCCGCATGTCTTGAGATTCAGCCTGGCTTAAGCAGCCTGGTGAAGCGTCAGCAAGCCACGAGCATGGTAGGCCCCCACCTTGGGTTCAGGAAAGCTTTTGCGAGAAAGGCAAAGGACTCCAAAGTAGGCCATGTTGCTTCAGGCAAAGCTCTACGTTCACAATTCCAGTTTCCTTTCTCTGAGTGATGGTGGCTTGTGCACTCTAAAACATGTGTTCGCCTGACAACGGGCACCAATGCGCCAACTGTGACACCAAGTTGTGCATCAACAAGTTCTGGTTTTGGCTTGGTTTGGAACTGGTTTTGTGTTAAGAGCCCGTTTCCCACGCATTCTCAGAATGACACCTGCCATGAGCCGGATGGACTTGAAGGGCCTCTTGCCACAAACTTGGGGCATAGCAGGGGCACACGGCATGGCTGCGGGAGCTGGCGTTTCTTTGGGTATTTTATCGTGACGTCTGGGATCGGATGCGCAGCATCGTCCTTTCCTTTCGCTTCCCTGCGAGTGCCCCAGTAGCGTTCATTAGCTTTCCATGGCTTCGGGCTTCATCGACCTTGAGCCGCTATCAACAGTATTGCTAGGGGCCTTCAAATGTATATTGCTTGTCAGCCCCGAAGAACCTGCAACTCCATCCGCCAAAAACGGCTGCGGCAGCTGTAACACAACACAAAACGCACCGCAAACGCAAGACACAGTCCAAAGTACAGTTGACTGAAAGTACGCCTTTCATGGAACAGCCTCAAGCGACTCATTGGGCCTGATTGGACTCTTGACTCGGCGCCGCTGGCCCCAGCACTGAGGTTTGCAGAGGGCGGGAAGGCAGGGCTCTCGTTCAACGGCCAACTACTGTTTCCGATTGGCACAAACTTGCAGCCAAGGCCCGTCTGAGGGCTTGGTTGACCATTTCACACATCAAATATCATCAAATCAGAAGCTGCAGGAGTTGAATATCACTCAATATCATCAAATCAGATGCTGCAGGAGTTGAATATCACTCAACCGGTTAGCCATGGCAGCTTGTATTTCCCATAGGTTTATCAATTTGGCAGCAACCAAACCTACGCTTGTTGCGGGAGGGATGTTGCATCATATTGCCGTTTGCTGGAGACAGGTTCAGCTGTCGTCGAACGGCACCAATGATCCAGGGAGCCAGCGAGAGCGAAAAGGCGGACTTCATCATCGGCAGCCGCGCTTGGGACTCAATTTCTGCAGCGAGTCGGGCAAGGCAGTAAGGGTAAGAGTTCCAGCGGAATAAGTACAGCTTCCACCAAGGTTTCTTTCTGGAGGTTTTTGAATTTGAGATGGAAATTCTGGAAACTTGAGGAGATAAGTTGCAAAAGGGGAGCTCCTACGTTTTGCAAAGACAATTTCCAGTGCGCGCACAGGCCAAGCACGTACCCATAGCTTGCACCTCGGTATGCCTTTTCATAATCACGGATGCTACACACGCATGGTTCCACAGGAAGGTTGCCCAATCCTTTTGTAGGACCAGCAAGATGCTGAACAAGAAAGCAGTAGATACCCGTTTTATCATGAACACGGAGTCTTCATTGAAATCACGCCATGCAATGTGTTTGGTGCCGTGTATGTGAGTGTGTGTGAGTGTGTGAGTGTGTGTGTGTGTGTGTCTGCGTGCGCGTGTGTAAGTGTAAGTGCAGGTTGAAGTACAAGTGTAGTAGAGTGTGTGTGTCTCTATATGTGTGTGTAAGAGTGCGTGTGTGAATGTCCAGCATGTTGGGAATCATCGAGTTGTGCAGGGCTGCTGGTTGGGCGACATATTACTATTTGCTTTTTGCACCAGTCATTACTTTGTGCATACACGTTTTCGTCCAAGAACGTTCGTGAGTCAGCTTGGACAGACGATGGGTGGAGACAAGAAGCCATGTGCCACTTGGAATTGGGGACCCTGAAAATTGCCATGTTGTTTGGCGACCCTCCTGTTCGCTGGCATGTAACATAGCGTTCGCCCGAGAGCAAAGGAGCCTGAGAAGGAGAAGGTCACACAGACACCTGCATTGCCAGATGCAGGCCGGAAGGTTGCATGACTGGTGCTCCTCCGCCAAATCATGGACTGGCAGGGGCCTAGTTTTGTGTGGCATCCCCCAAAACAGGCCAGACGGAACAGTTCGAAGGAACTCTGGACTTGTTTTAGCTGAGAAGTCAAGGGAGGGATCAACGCTGAGTCATTGGGTTTCCAGGTCCGCGCATGGGATAGCACATGATTTGACCCGGTCAGGCGCTGTGCAATGGGACCACTCCAGGCGCGACAACTTTTGGTCCCGGGATGCTCTCAACGCCTCTGGGACTAAATTAAACGAGGATACTCGAATTTATTTGACAGCGGATCCCCGCGGCGATTATGAGGCTGCCGGTGCATCCTTATGGCATTGAAGTGCTGATCACACAATTGCCCGCCCATCCGATGGGCACTAGTTGCTATGCTCTCTCAAGATTGAGCTAGCAGACGCGTAGCTGACGCCATTGGAAATATGTGCCGTGGGGATACTGTACTTCATCATTCAATCCTGCGGCTTCATGGGCCATTTATTATTGTTTCCGGATTCGGCCATTGTCAAGCGGACAGCAGTCCGGAACCGTTACATGTTGACATTGTGCCATCACTGCAGCTCATCAGGATTGTCAACCAGATAGTGCGCTGTTTTTTTCCGGGCATGCGACTGCTCCATTTAGTGTGTTGGCGAGCGCAGCTGCGGAAGGCTGCGGGACTACGTGGCATGGGCCAAAGAGAGGCGGCTGGATGAGGAGATTGGCTTGGGGTGGGTCAGGATGGCCAGGTATTCAAACATAGAGGTCCTTGTTAGGTGGATGTGATAGATTGGCAGGGCATGGCAAGCAGCTTGGCAATCAGCATCGGCGGTCTGTCATTGATCAAGAGGCTGGCCATGCCCTCATTGGACTGGTCGCCTTTTCCGGCATGAGGAAACAAAGCATTCAGTTTAACCAGGGCAACGAGTTTTACCAGTTTTGTCTTTAGCTTTGTTTCGCCCAGCGGCAGCGGTGAGGACGATGAGGAAGGAGCTGCCACGCTGCTGCAAACGTGCCCATTGCGGACTTGTCCAGGTAGCCCAGTGGAGGCTTGAGGCTTTAGGGCAAAAATGGTTTGGACGCAAAAACCCAAACAATCATTTTCCTTGGAAGAAAAGCAGGGCTGTGATTGAGGACATGGGGCTCAGCGCTCTATGATGCAGCCCTGGCTGAACCACCGGAGAGCTTCGCCCATTGGATGTGAGTTGTTGCCTTTGCCCAGTCTCGGGTGGCTTTGACGTGCTTGCAATTGGGTTCTAGAAGCCCCCGGCGCTGATACGGTGCGTCAACCTGGAGCTTTGTTTTCAGCCAGCTGGCGCTCAGCTCCAGGTACTTCCAGAAGCTTCGGCAAAGCTCCCTGTCAGGCGGCGGAGTCACCGCGCGAACCCTTGAGAGTCGCCGCCCCAGAGGTGACTGGGTGCTGTCCTTATCCCATTCGATTCTCGGTGGGTTCCATCGAGTTGATGCTTTACTCTTCAGGCGTGCGACCTTTGAAGGGCTGGTTCCTGATTTGCTTTGTGGGCGCAACGTCCGATTGCGAGGAATGAACGTCTTGGACCAACATTTGCATGTTCGCCTGTTTGCTGTGATTGCCATCGCACGTACCATGGAAAAGCAACGCGCCCATTTGCCGCGCCGGACCTGCATGTCCTGCATTGATGAAAAGCAACCCCACCCCCACCAACCCACCCAAACAACCGCCGCCACCACCTCCTCCACCTCGACCTCCTCCTCCTCCTCCTCTCCTCCTCCTCCACCACAAACACCATTGCAAATGGTGTCATTAATTGGGTCCGAGGGTTATCAAAGTCAGAAACTGGGGCGGACTCCCTTTAGCCCATACTTAACTTGGGGGGGGTGACGTGACTGATGTACTAGTAGAATAATGGGGCAACTACAATCACTATCACCACCTTCATTACCATCATCACAATCATCGTCGCCATCATCGCCATCGCCATCGTCATCATCACTATCTTTCTATTGTCATTGGAATGCCCATACGGGTAAGACGTGGGATGTACAACACAGACACAAGTGCAACATGATGTCCACCACCACTTTGAGGTGGTTCCCCATTCAAGATCAATGTCCCCATGAGATATTGCTATTGATAGACTGGGCTTCACTAAGTTCTCACGCGTTTCGTGGCTCGCGGGGCCGTGAGGTCTGGTGCGCTTGGCGCAAGCGCATGCCAAGCTCATGAACCACAGGCGGGCTGGCATCAGTCCATTGCTAGGAAGACCTGATTGAGGAGTCTGTTGTGGTGGGGACTTTGTTTGCAGCGGTTTGAAGGAAACTCAAGGAACGGAAGCAGAACGATTGGAAGCTAGTCTCGGCACAATCGTTTGGGCGACCAACCATTTGAACAACGATTGATTATGTATTGATACGGTAGGAATACCATAAAAACCTGAGATTTTGCTGCGAAACAAGATCGTCCCGCCCCCCCAAATTAACGAGATGAAGCCAGATTTAGTCATGGTGACGGAGTTGACCTTGTCAGCTGTGAGAGTGACGGCTGTGACAGACCAGACTTTGTGAGTGTCTTGCTAATGACTGGGCCCGACTGGCTGCGACAGAGCAGACCCCAAGCTTTTCGCAGGTTTCCGCCATCGGCCCGACCTGACAGCAGTGACTCAGATAGCTGTGAGACAGCAGACAGCGCAAAAGAGATGCTAAGAACGCACTAACCACTGAGGTGCTTTTGCAAGTCTGCGAGGTCCAGGCGTTCTCAGGGCGGAGAAGAATCCTAGACAGAAGCAACAGCTCAAACCAAGCGGTTCCAAAACGGCGCAGATGATTGAAGGCACAATGCAAGAGAACAAAGTAGCCTCCTTGGCCCATAGGAGTCTTGCAGGTGTAGCGGCACGCTGTTGTCCTACAAGTGCTTTCGTGCTGGTTGACCCTTTGCAAAGCGATATGGGCCCCGCACATTGGCCGCGATGTTGTTGCGCTAGACAAATTATATAGTCGGCTGGTCATCTATAGACACATATAATACATAATACACTTATAAATGCAAATATGAACTATACATATGATAGATTTATATACGCGCTATCCCTGATACGGGAACCTATTTGCAGTAGCTTCAGAATGACACGTTCGTTGCTTGGCCCGTTGAGCTTTTCGCCGGTGTAACAGCTGGTCGCCAGTTCTTTTGCAAGCGAGGTGCATGTCGTGACTCAACATATTACGCGCGTAAGACATTGGAACATGCCTGGAAAGGCGCGCTGACCTTGTGCGTTGTATATTGGCCCTTGTTGGCACTTGCCATCATACTTTTTAGACCAGCCTGCATCTATAGGAGCAGCGAAGCGGTTGCGCGTGGTTGATAAGTAGGGTTGTTGGTTTCAAACGCGCCATTGCGAAAAGCAGACAAGCCAAACATGTTGTCATAATCATGTCTACTCTGTGGCGGTCAGCGTCATGATGTTCTCTTTCGAATGTTCCGGGAAGCTTTCAGGGCAAATCATGTGACACCCGTAGGCACACAACAAACACACAACACACAAGCAACCAAACGACACTTTCAAGTAAGCAGCCTTTAGTGGCTGTCGCACAATCACACATACACATGCCCAATAGGGCCAGCTGGTTGCTTAAGCGTTTGCGACGGTCCACTGTTCGTTGAATTCAGACGCTCAATCATGTTTGAAGCCGCTCTGCAAGTAAGTTCAAAGTCGGGAATCCCTTTTGATGGTTTGCATCGCAAATCATCGCGGATCGCGCTCATTTGTCCGATGCCCGTATTTGATCGCGCCATGTTTCGCATGCCTTTTTTGGCATGTGTTTTTCTTTGCATGCCATCATTTTGCTTTGGCGCGCACATAGAATTGGTATGGTGTTGGTCAAGATATGTCACGATTCAATGGTTCCCGCTCTGTCCATTCAGCCACTCACTGACATGAAACCTGCTTGCAAGATCTGATATCCATGAAGCTTTGTTGCTAGATTTGCCACGGTCAATTGTTTGACCATAGCAAATGATGTTTCAGCAAAGTGCACACAGAATACTGATGGGGCTTTCTGAGATAGCTTACTCCCCACACCTTTCCGGCCCTGATTTCTGGCTTGTTGCTAGGGGCGTGCAGATCGAGGATGCCGTTGCTGTGGTAGTGTTGCACCGTGCCTCTTTGCAGGCAACAGGGGGGGACGGGTTTTGACTTTCCTGAGACTTGCACCAAACAATGCTCACGTGCAAAAATTACAACAATATCACCAGGCTGAAGCCAACCCACATGTTTGGCGATATTGACTCTGACACATGATGTCGCCCTTCATGTGAATTGAACATGGACAAAAAGAAAAGTGCATTCCCCCGACTACAGAATCAGGCAATCGAACATAGCAGGTCAGTTTTGGCAGCCATTTTCTGCCTTCCGGCCTGCTTAACATTTGTCCATTTGGGTCCCAGCATGATTTTTCATCACAGGGGCTATACAAACATGAGTGTATTGTACGTTCTCCGCAGCATGTTTTGGACAGTGAATGGTGGGTGACATCCGGAAAGGGAGCGGAGAGCTGGTCTACAAAGTTAATGCTTGTTTGATCACTGCAAATAGCCCCATTGACACCCTCTCCATGAAGCAGCTGGCATGTGCCCCTGAATGTTAGCCGGGACTCCTTAAGCAAAGTCCTGAGGGCTAAGGGCCAAGGGCCAATCCCATATGCCTAGATGAGTAGAATGTGATGAAGAAAGCTTGCAGTACCCGGCAGTACCCACTGCGAGAGCATTGCAAGTGACGAACTGGTCAACTTTTCAACTGTAGCCCGCCTCAGCTACTATGATAGGACCATGTCGTGGGAGCGGACTCCTTGCTGGGACCCTAGTCAAAGGCAAGGGGCAGTTGGAGGATCTTCTTCGATAGGGCGGAAAACTAATTGGCCAAGAGTCGTGCACGTCAGTGCACATTGTTCGTTGCGGATGGTTGTTCGGAACTGATTGGGTGTAGTCTTTGTTCCCAGCGAGTTCATACTGCTTCCAGCGTCGCCTGAGCCATTCTGCCCATGGTGATCACATCATAACACCATAAGTTCTGATTGCGCTGGCGCAGTCCAATGTTTCAATTGCCATGAGGGGAGCACCCGACACGTGCACTTGATGGAGAACAATTCTGAGAAAAAATCCAGAAGTCAAATTGCTATCAGTTGCCAGCAACTGAGGTCAGAGGGCAGGGGGGCATCAAACAGCAGTTGGGAGGAGAACCGAACATGGTGCATCTTGTTCTGCTTCTTGCGTTGCGTTGGCTTAGTGTTGGGTAGCGATTAACAAAAGCTCCGCCAACGCATTGGGGGGCGGGGTTCAACACAGGAAACCCCTCAGGAAGTCTCCCGAAAGTACTCCTTAGCACTGGCTTAGAAATGGCCCAGTACTGTTTAGAATTAGTTTAAACTCAGTATTGATTGATTTAGCACTCTTGTGTGCAGCAGTGTGCAGTCATTATTTCTGGTTAAGTATTGGTCTGGTCTTCTTCGAGCTGGCCCGGTACTCTTTGGAATTGGTCTGGTATTGATTTGGTACTCCTTAGTACTGGCCCAGATGTGTTTGTTTTCTCTATATCCCACCCTTAGACATACATCATTGTTCTGTTTCTGGGGCTTCCCTGTACCACCCCCTTGACACTCTGTTTGGGAGGCTATTGTACTTCTTTGTACAAGGTGTCATAAGGGATTTGGCAGGTTGGGACCTCAGTTGGTTGTCGTGGCTTAGGATTGGCTATAGTGGTTTTCTATTGAATTGCATTGGTCCAGTATTGGTTTAGTATTAGTGCTTCTGGTTTAGCATTGGCTTTGTATTGTTCTAGTATTGCCAGGGCCGGGCTGCCATACTTTCTCCGTATTTTTCTCTCGTATTTCTCACCCTGTTTCGTGTTCAGATGTGAGACGAAATTGGTCCAAGGTTACACCAAGGACTACCTAGCTTGACAGAGAGATCGACCTGCGGTCTGTGATTGAGGCCCAGCGGGGAAGACTTCGCCCCCAACCTGCGCGACCTGCATGAGGAGATGGCGGCTTGCAGTGACCTTAGCTTTGGCATGTGGACCAGGAAGTTGCCCACGTTTGTTGCGACCTGCGCGCGTCACAGTTAAACAACAGCAACAGTGCATGATATCACGGTAGTTCCCATCATTGAACCATTCACAGAACAGGTACAGTGCATGCAGTGCAGGAAGTGGTTCTCAGTTTTTGTGCTCAGCCCTGTGGCTCTTGTTCCCTCAGACCGGGTATCCAGCAGATTGCAGCTGCCGCCATGTGCACAATGCCGCATGCGCAAAGCTTTCGACGAATATGGGTGTGCCTTTTTTTGTCGAAGCCCCAAAATGGGTTCCTTTCTGTCCGTTAAGCCAGCCCCAAACAAGGTACCCGGTTACCCTCAAACTTGACAGACCCATATTTGCGCCCAGGTGGTGTGCACGTGTCCCTGGAAGGCCAGGAGGCATTGGCTTCTTGGCGCTTGTCGCATTGTGTCAGGCTTGGAGCTGAACCACGGCTCAGACATCTCCAGCAAAGCGATCTATGCGCTCATGGAGCAGGCAAGGGTACGTTCACAAGGGAAAATGGTAAACCCATGGTGCAAGATGCATGCACGCATGCTTGCAAGATGTCTTAAGTTTAGATCCAACGTGATCCTGAGTTACCCGGCAGCGAACTGCCTCATCCCATGAGCTGCCTACCAGCGAACTGATGGCTTCGAGTGTCTTCTTCCGACCCATAGTACATATATACATATATATATATATATAATATACACGACCAAGATTCGCCGTATCTCTCGATCCACAGAGGAGCAACACATATGTGCGTATATATATATATATATATGTATGTATATGTGTGTCTGTGTTTGCTTGCGGCTCTGTGTGTGTGTGTGTGTCTGTCTGTGTAGGTCTCCACTTCGCCCATGATTTCTTTGCCCATTCTGAGATGTTCCCACATGTTCCCCCGGGCTTGTCGGGCTACCTGCCACAAAGAGCCGCAGTGCGCCATGGTGGGCGCTTCTCTGAGGCAATTCTTCGATCCCTTCGGCTGCTCCTTTGCTGCAGACATCGCTTGGAAGGAGTATCTGGGTTCGATGAGGTGAGCTCTCTCAGGCCAAGAGAGGAAGGTGAGGGAGAATCCCAGCCATAAATGGGTGCCACCTGTTTTGATTCTTTACATGGGCTTGGGCGCACCATCTTGATGCCAGGTTTTGATTATGACTTAGTTTCTTTGGCGAGCATGCAACGCTGCAAGGCCAGCAGCAGGATTAAGAAAGTAGGTAGAACGTTTGGGAGAGCATTCAACGTTTTTTGCCGTTTGGGTGCTGGGTGCATGCGTCATCGTGGTTGTGAAGCGGCACGATTGTGATCTGGACTAGTCTTTGCACACCAGGACTAGACGAGTCGTCAATGAACCTACCAGGTTCAACCTCTTGGAATATATTAATTGAATTGTGATTAACTTGGGGTTATTGTGTTCCTTGCAGTAGCAGCTGAACTACAAAGCGGAGCACACGATCACCTGAATGTCACATGAATTGAGCACTTCATCCAGAGGCGTGTTATTCCTTAAGTCAAAACAGCTCTGCTGGCAGTGCCAGGTACATGAGCCACAGTCGACATTGTGTCGCGCTAATGGCCACCCCCGTTTCAGCTGTTGAGTGCGCCCCATGTCATCCCCTTTGCTACAGTACATGACGATAAGCATTGGCTGTTGCCGATATATCATGACTGCGCACGTCGATGGACACTAGTTCGGCTTCAGGCTCGTCAGCAAGTTGTTTTCCGATTTTAGCATTTGATGGGAAGCCTGCAAATTGAGTCAGGACTACCCAGAAGCACAGGAATTACTGCATTCTATGCATTGTAGCCGGCGCTTTCTATGATATACTATTGCCGGCCCGAGGTGCCGTGCAAGCAACGACCGCCGCCGTTTGGTGCGCCTGGAGCATCAGGCAAGGCGACATGCTTGGGCCTTATGTGAAGTCATTTTATGATGTTGGGCATTCGAGCAGTTTGCAAACGAATTCTAAGGATGTGAATAAGCCCCCCCAACCAAAAATAAGAGATAAACAATAAAAGCAAAAACACAAGCATCAAAATGAGTAAGAACCAACCCTGTGACACTGTGGAGCCAAACAGGTTGAAGTGTACTAAGCCTTGTGAAGGCTTACTCAGCCTTGTTACAGCTTATCAAGCCTACTTACGCCATTAAAGTCTTATATTTTTGTATGTGGCTTTACCAGGCCAAACAAGGCTTAATAAGCCCTGTCATCTTCCTAGCCTAAAGGGCCGTGACTGGTCTGCCGCCGCAACATCTCCGCAACTAAAATTGTGCGTGAAGTAGATCCAGAAGGTGACATGTGACAGTTTGCATCGAGTTGAAAGTCATATGAACCAACCAACCGTGTTTTCATTTTGTTGAGCAACACATTACATGAGTGGCGTTGTTTTTCCCGCTCATGCAAACAGCATAGATGTTGACATATCAACAAAAATGTTCGCTCCGCACTGGTTTGCGGAAGTGTTTTTCGCACGGAAGCTCGCGGAAGGGACGTTGTTGATTTGCGCATAGTAGTTGATTTCGTTTGGGTGGTTGTTGCCAAGCACGTTTACTAGCACACCGTGCGCACGATTTCCCTTGCGGAAGTTACCTTCCTGAGCTTCCAGAAGCAACTTGCCTGTGGAAGGCCCGCGGAAGCACTTATATGAGCTTATATAGAAAGATGCTCGCGGAAGGACCCTTCGCGGAAGGGTTTGCGGAAGGGTTTGATACGTCAATGCATATTTACACACATGACATACCCGTGATGGCCATCGCAAAGTTTCGTATTGGACCCCCCCGCAGGTGGCGTTCTTGTTGTAAATTCTGTGAAAAACACAATTCAACCCCGTCGCCAGGCTTCACAGAACATCACTCCAGCCAAAAAGGATTCCAGCAAATCTGTGGGCCAAGTGACTCAGCAATAGCTGACATCAAGGCGAAACACTATGGTGCGGAATGCTATTAGCCACCTGCAGCCATGCCATTTTTGAAAAGCTTGAGCGCCCTCAATTTATTTTGGGGGGGAAGCTTTTACGTCATGAATCCTTCATTGCCGCGGTCAGATGGCTTCAAAGAAGCTGATAGGAAGGGCGTATAGAGACCTTCAAATCATGCAACACCTGGTGGGCATTCGGGAGGCGTCTCCATTGGCCATTGCCGACGTGGCGTTTTCGACGGCGCAGGCGGACGTATTGACACTTGCACATGTGCATCTATTTGCGAACGACTGTGGCATCAGCTGAGAATTGCTTTCAGAAAGCAAGGGCCTTTGCGCAGCATGTATTGTGAGCCTGGTTGGCCGAGCGTGTTCGGTTTGAATTTCACGTTTATGACTGACCAACCAAGACTATGTATACATGTTATGTGGTCTTTAGTGATACACCACTACACATTCACGTACGGCTCGGCCGCTGCGCAACTCGAAAAAGTCTTGTAAACTTCAGCTTCGGTCTTTAGACCAAGGTCCAGGGAAGAATCAACAATGGACGAAGTTTGGATTAGGTGACTGGCTTTCTGAAACAAGCTTCCCAGCGCTTCTCGACTCATTTGTCAGAACGTGCCTGGCAAGCGGTCCTTTGTGCTGTCGGGATCTCCAGGCCAGCCAACATATTAGTTGGCTTACTCAACATACCAGTGTTTGAAGGTGAGCAATATTGCAAGTACTGAACCATCTTGATGCTGCTAACATACGCAGACGTTCATAGCACAGCCTACAAGGTGGTAGATGAGCTCATCACCTGGTGCGGTCCCAACTTCAAGGAGAGACTGAAGGCTTTTGGAGGTAGAATTTATATTTCAAGGACTCCCATTCTTATCCATTGTTCAGATAGTTGCTTTTAGCTCTGTAGTCGACATGAAACAGCCAAAGGTCGGGCGGTGTTACAGGACTGTGTGCATGTTTCCAAAGTGGTTTCATTGGAACAGGTTCGGAAAAGGAAGCAGGGGCAACAGGCAGTGAGTGTTTCATAAGGCAGTGAGTGTTTCATAACCCGTAACGCCAGTTCTGCTCCATCGATATGCTTGACCTTGCGGCATGCAACGTTCCCCGCCTGGTCCACACTTTTGGACCTGCTTGGGACCTAACTTTCCTTTTGTGCTTTATTCTGACAGCTTGGAATTCTCATATGGGTATGGGTCAAAATTAAACCAGGGGACCGCAGGTTGTGGTCCGTGTTTCCACTTACCAGGGTTCCATTTGGGGTGCCTATTTTTGACCCGCAGCCATATCGCTACCAGGCCAATGTGCAGAGCTACATCTCGCAATGCTCGCAGGCGAAAGTTTTCGTGGAATCGCGGCGATGGCCCTTCGCATTTGAACAAATTGCTTGCGGGTGGATTGCCCTCCCGCAAGCACAACTATGGCACCTGAATTGACGACGGTCCTTTTCGACTTCTAGGGCCTTCTCCGGATTCTGTGTGTTTTTGTTGAGTGAGAACAGTGGGCTCTTTGTCACGCACAAGGCCCCAGACATGTTGGCGAACACGTCTGCCCTGACAGCGAAGTTCAAAACTGATGGCTTACCGCCCTACGCGCCATGCGACACATCGACGGCCAAGTTGCAAATGCCCATGTTCTTCTGCATGTTTGTGCACTGGTTGTAAGCCATTCGCAAGCAGCACATTAATGCACGCGCACGCAGATATCACTGGAACAAACACATAAACACACAAACACGCAGCAGCACACGCACACTCAAAACAAGTACACAGTGACAGGCACGGATACATGAGACGCGCACGCACACACACACTGATGTCATTTGACTTGTTATTCCGTGATGCCACTTAAGGCTGGACTTTAGACCCAGCGTGAGGAGCCTGGCGGGCTTCCCGTGCAAGTCCTCGAGAGATCCAGGGTTCCTTGACGAGCAAGTAAAGTTGGCAGACAAAGAGAATGGTTCTTGCTGTTTGGATGGGGCCCTAAGTCAAACCTCGTCGTCGCGCAATTCAACAGAGCAAGAAAAGGAGTTTCGGCGCAGCTCACTCGAGTCATTTTTTGCCGGGTCGAACATCCTCATCAGGAACGCCCCCGTTCGACCGCAGTTACTGTATGCTCTTGTTCGCGGCGGGGGCGTCCGACTCCAATCAAAAACAATTGCGACTGAAAGTCCATGAAGAGGTGCAAAACCCGCCAAGTGCAAAGTCAAGCCAAGTGCAAAACAGCTAAGCTGCCCCTTTCCGGTCGTCAGGGGTTTCACACACACAGACACACAGACGCAGAGACCCACACAGACCCACACAGACCCACACAGACCCACACAGACCCACACAGACCCACACAGGCCCACACAGGCCCACACAGACGCACACAGACGCACACAGACGCACACAGACGCACAGACGCACACTGACGCGCACAGACGCACACAGACCCACACAGACCCATACAGACCCGCGCAGGCCCACACAGATTCACACAGACGCACACACACGGACGCAGACGCACGCAGACACCCGCGCAGACGCACACAGAGACACCCATGCAAACGCACACAGACACACCCACGCAGATGCACGCAGACACTCCCACGCGGCCACACAGACGCACACAGACGCACTCACACAGACGCACACAGATGCACAGATACGCACACAGACGCACACAGACACACGCGGACGCACACAGACGCACACAAACAGACACAAACAGACACAGAGACACACACACACACAGAGGCATCCACAGATCAAAGGGCTAACTGTGCTTTCTTTCGTGCCCGCGCATGCTCAAGCACCCGTAGTAGCACTGGTTTGCGCGAACATGCGAGCGTTCTGCGCGTACCCTCGCCAAATAATTACGACTATGCGGTACTCCAGGCCGCGCCCTTGTCGAAGAGGTTCGACGACCCGGCACAAGCCTCAGCTGGCTTACTGTTGGGTTTGATCCAGAATATCAAAACATAGGTTCGTTTGGCAATGGCATTGCAGAGCATTGGAAGAGCAGGCAGCAGGCATCGGCATGCCGCGATCCTATCAATGGAGCCCATGTTCGCTCCAAGGCCGTGAGTCCCCAATTCAAAGCTGCGGGCGTTTTTTGCGCTGTGGGCAAACAGGTTGGAATCTTCAGGTGGCCGCGCTTGATTTTTTGAATCTGAGGATGGCACAAGGTTCCAATGAGTCGCACTTGTTGAATAC
Source organism: Effrenium voratum (assembly GCA_963377175.1). Classification (NCBI taxonomy): domain Eukaryota; class Dinophyceae; order Suessiales; family Symbiodiniaceae; genus Effrenium; species Effrenium voratum. Next base: position 119,941 of record CAUJNA010000813.1, on the reverse strand, counting down.
CGGTTTATAGCCGTTCGCAACTCTTCCACTGTTTGGAAGCCTGTCATGGATCCTTGGATCTTCCAGTTTTGCAACTGCCGCTGCCGGCCAAGGCTGGTGTACGGGGCCACACTGGGCAATTCGACCCATCGCAGTCCGTTGCACAGGCTGGTGAGCATGTGAGCATGCTGGAACAGTCGATTTTGCGTCAATCCTGCCTCCACATTAATTTCACATCCCACCACAGTTACGAGCGGCAGACAGCACCAGCTGCTGATAATTCACTCGTCCAACCAGACAAAGAGTTGGACTCACCTTACATCCTATCTGGTTCTTGGCATCCCGGAAGTAGTGCGCAATAAATGCAACAAGTCTGAGGCCGATGTTCAAAGAATGCGGATTGCACTGGAGCCGAGGGAGCCATGCCTGCATGAAATGCTGCTGTTCTGACTTCTTGTTTGTATTGTGAGACCTGCGACCGCGTATTTTGTTTGTCTAACGGGCGACAGGCGATGAAGGCTGATTGCGAGAACTCTGTTTTTTTGCTGTCACTGTCGTAGTTTACATGAATCCGCAGATCATGCATGGCTGGTTGATGTTTGACGCATGCGGATCCCTTTAGCACGTCTTGATTTGTTGATCGGCCTCAGGGCCATATGCAGCATGTTTCTCAAAGAGTGTCTTGAAAGTGCAGCGCCTTTGTCACTTGTTTTCCTGCGATTCGCGACCCAGCGCCTTCTTTTGGTTCTGTTCCTCGTGAAGCCGTATTTGGCAGCATTGACGTCTTTCCTGTTTGCAGCCTGGGTGTGCCGCTGGCCGAAGGTGGCGACTCCCAGCCGCGTGTTGGGCTCCAAGTTTGACGGTCAACCGGAAACCCACTTCGTTTGTATGAGTTGATCACTGTTTTGAGGCCATTTGATGGGCTAGAAGCCTTCACGATCTTTGCGAGTTTGACAGAGTCAACTCGCCTCGAATTGTTGCTGGTGTATGCTAGTGTTTTCTTTGGAAGCTGTGTGGCGCACCAGCCCACAAGGCAACAGGGGCGCAAGAGCGGAAGCCTGCTTTATGGCAATGACCGCATTGAATCCATGGCAACCTTGAGTCAATCAATGCTCACAAGTTTAGACGGTACACCAGGTTGGCCAATGGGATAGCTTAAAGGCCATGAGAAACAACCTTTCACGCCTGAAGACTGCATTTTCCTGCCATTGCTCCTCTTGGATTGTGCTCTTTCTGAGACACGATTGAAACCGTTTCCGCTTTTTCGGTATAGAAGTACGACCCTTTTCCCCCCCGTCGGCGACTGACAATCCTGAGCCAGCCGCGACAATTCATTCAGATGCCCTCAAATCGGATTCCAGGCTGATTGCCAGGAGTGTGTTTGGCCTTGGCCTTTGCCCTTCCCAGGTGCGAGGCAAAGACTCGGGGGAGGCAACTTGGGCTCTGTGGCCCAGCGGGAGGGCGAGGGGCGGGGCGTACGGATGACCAATCAGCATCCAGTATTTGTGTTGTCCGTTGTGAATGTCGCCAAACGACAGGTTCCCAATTTCCACACATTCCGAATTCCCACCTGAAGTCTCTCTTGTGCTTTGCAAACCGAGGAGCAAGATGTCATGGAATCCTGCACGCGTTTTCGCCGAAGCCGTTCACTGGTTTGCAAGAATGAAGGTGGCCCCATGGATTGGTTGGCAAGCAGTCATTAGGGGGGCCCTGCGAGATGACCGGCTGAGGCTATTCTACTTAATTCATGCTATCAATTACTAAGCATGCTCTTGCCCCTCATGTGCAAGACATGGTATTATTCCCGCGCAGGCTTTATTCGAATTGCTTTTGCTGGGTGTGTTTAGCCTGCGAGCTCAGGTGCCGTTTGCGATGACGCCATGCACGAGGGGAATGTGCTGCTGAGACGGGGCTCGCAGCAAAAGGAGCGCTTTGTGCGTGCCCAACATGTGCCGCTGGAGCTTGTTGACATGTTGTTCATATCAATGTGTATGTGTATATGTGGTGTTTGTTTGTCCGTGTGTGTTTGTGGTTGTGCTGGTGTTTGTGTTTGTGTTTGTGTTGGTTTGTGCTCGTGGCTGGGGATGTCTTGTGTTTGTATGTGTGTATATATGTTGATTTGTATGTGTGTGTGTGTACGTGTGTTACTGTTTATTTGTGTCCGTGTTTGTGAAGTCGGGTCGGAAACCGCCAGAACTGAACGTTCTTTTAACACCTTTTGTGTCCAGCATCATTTTGGCGATTGCACGATTCCACGCATGGCAAGCGCGCCTTCCGGAGACCCGTGTCGTGGCTGCCGAACACCAAGCGTTGGGGGACTGAATTGCATTGTGTTGTCAATTTGTGATTGCGTATTTGCTTGCTTCCTTCCTTGCTTGCTTGTTTGCTTGTCCATGTATGCGCTTGCGTGGTTGGTTGTGTCTGTGTGTTGTTTCGTGCACGAGTTCCTCGCCCAAATCGGTTTGGTGGCATCACCACTGCATCACCACTGTTGTTTCATGCATCCACTTTGTGTGTTTTCGGTTTGGCAGCGATCCGGCGCAGGTACTCGGAGCTGTCCCCCGCGCTGCAGGAGTTCCTCGCCAGCGTGCTTGACGCCGCCAGGGGCACTGAGGCGAAACGGAGCCGTGGTTTCAGCCAAGAGGTTTGGGACGTGCAAGAAATGCTTTGGAGACCTATAGAGATTGGTGTTCTTGTAAATTTAAACAGCAATGGGCGTCCATTTTCTTAATATCACTTGTCATCCTTTCCGACTTGCGGACTTGATCACTTTTCTCAGAAGGCCTGATGATGAGTCGGCATGTGGATCAAAGGTCAAAACCAGTGGAGTTAAGAATTCTTTGGCAGTTGGAGCATGTGTGTGTGTGTGTGTGCACGTGGCTTTTGTTTGTTGGTTTAAACATGGCCAGGGATCCCATGGTTGCCCTTTACTTCCAGACAATCAACGTGGAGTGTGAGGTACCACTGAGGTTGTACCCCAGTTTCCCGGAAAGCCATTCCCCTCTTTGAAAAGTCTACATCACTACATGGCTATTGTAAGAGTGGTGCAGTACACCCTTGGGGGAATTCAACATGTGACAGTCCTTGATACGACGCCTGAGTGGCATGCGTCAATTTCATGGGATGTGCAGGTGATGGACGTGTGCAGTAAATGTCAATAAGTCAAGCCTCGCAGGCATTCTCAGCCTTGTCAAGGAGCAGGGCCCCGTCCCCCACCCTTGTTTGTGTGCATGCAGAAGAGCATGCCCACGTTCGTTTGGGTCGCAGGTAACAGTGGCAGATGCTTTTGAAGTGGCAGCTTGGCTTATCAAGTTTTGAAAGAGCAGTGTGGCCAGTCATTCAGCCCATAGGCCCATAGGTTCGGTACTGTTTTGCAACAGGACCCCAAGCCAAAAATGTGCTGGTTGCAGGCTCGTGTGTGATGTGTAACTTATTGTGTTCTTGTGTACTGCAATGTCCACCTGGCAGTTGCAGCTTCAAGTCTTTTGTCCGCTGCATGACAACCATGCTGTTCGTGTTTTGTTTCAATTCATCCGCTTTGCCTAACTCCCTGAGTTCATGGACGTTATACTTTTTGGGAAGACCGTTTTGGTGGTAAGCAACAATTGCAGACTGTTTTGGCCCATCCACTCGAAAGTGAGTTGCATGATTTTCCCTTTGGCTTTCTCAAGCCTTCGGCCGGTCCTCAACTATGATGCGCTATTGGAAGGCTTGATGTCCCATGTTGCAATGGACTAGTCCATGCTAAGATGCATTGCGAGTGTGTGTGTGTGTGAATTGGCTCTTTTCAGAATGTTTTTGCCAGCTGGCGATGTGGCGCTTCAGATTGTCAACAGAACCTGCCAGCTGCCATGGCTAATTCAACCAATTTCTCAACAGCACATCGTGTTCGTGACTTCCAATACGCATACCGCGCTTCCTGTAAATGTTACGGATGGCTATGCCATCAACTTAGAGCACATCTAGCCACTCGTAGCGTAGGGAGGAGAAACTACGGTTACCAACCGATACCAGGGCATTGGACTACAAGGGTTGTCTCGCATTTTTTTCAAATTTATGTTGAGTTTTGAGGAGCAGAAGTGAGGGCGACTGGAACAGCCTTGCCAAGGACACTTCGGGCACCATGAAATCCTGGCCAGGACCCCAGCTGCCTGAGGCAGACCAACTCATCCAGCCCGACAGACAAGATGCACGCGAAAGATTTTCATGGCTGGCCGATTGCAGCTGGCATGCCATCGAAGCTTCTTGTCCCAGCTCAATTGCACGTGAAATGCCGAATCAAGAGATGGTGCGGTTGGGATGCACATGCCACACGATCTCATGAAGCATGTCTTGTGTGTGTACCATGGTGGATGCCTGCACCATGCCTCGCGCGACAAAGCTTGAACTCGCCGGGCGCCAGGTCCATTAAGAACAGCAATTGGAGCCTGGACATTTGGACATCAGACAAAAGGCTGGGCCTTGGGATGGGCACGTGGAAAAGAACTTACCTCCAGAACAAAACATACTTCTACTGTCCCTGGCCATTTGGGGTACCACGAAATAACTCAGACTTGGGGTCAGCAGATGCTTTTACGTGTCAGCTGTGATGACCAGAGAATACCTCATAAAGCTGTCCTTTTGTCCAGAGTCTTCAGCAGGGTGGAGAAAAAGAGACTGGGGCAGCCACCATGCCCAAAAGGCGTCGCATGACTCAAGCGATTGCTTTGTGCTTCGAGAAACATCTCGCTGGAATGGCAGCACAAGTTGGCATTCCAAAGCGCCTTTTGTTTGTCCGGCTGGTTGATGGTAATAAATTCTGGTCAGCGCTTCAGTAGAATAGGCTGAGCAGGCGCCGTGACTTTTGCTGGATGTGCTGTGTACAGCGAAGAAAGCCCCCGGGCATATCGGGGAGCCCCGACACGTGCCCTTTGCAGCGGAAGCTACGTAGTACTGCTACAATTATGGAAGAAGATGATGATGGCAACTACTACCAGTGCACTGCACATGCCGGTTCTTGTCTTCTAGACTGATACCCTAGGAAGGTGGTTGACTGTGACATGGGCAGTACTTGAAGGCTATGGCCAGAGCAGTATTTGTTGCACTATTTTCAGGTTGATTTCAGCACAGCCCTCGTTGCTTAGTATGTCTCTGGTGACACGGAGCGCTCCTCGGAAGGTTCCTTTACAAGAGCCCTGCTGGAAAGCAGCCCTCGGTGACCATCTCTGAGAGCTGGGCAGCAGGGTGTCCCAGCTGGATCATCCTTGGGCTGGGGCCAAGCAAGCGCCGGCCGCCAAGCCGTTGGATTTGTTTTGTCAACGTTCAACTCCAACAGGCTGTCCATTTGTGAGGCAGCCACCTTGCCTTCAACTTGAGCATTGTTCACATCTGTCACAATCCAGTCACAACGGATGTTATAGAGGAACTGGCACCACAACTATGTCACAAGATGTGAAGAAGGAACTGGCATCTCAACTGTTTGCAAGGATTTGCTGGATGCATCTCCCGTGTATTAATCATGCCCCAACCCCCAGGCGGTTTCTGAATGAAACAGAGAAGTGCGGGTTCCACTTTTTGAGGAACGCCTGGAAGCCTTGGGACAAGCTCAGGCCTTTAGGGCTTTAGGGGAATGCGCACATGCTCCGTTCGATGGGAAGTTTACTCAAACATTGCACGCTTGACTGAAATAGCAACCCCAAGCCCAAAATGGCTGGTGTCCCTTGCAATGAGAAGGGGTTCTGCATATCTACATGATCGCACGTGATTGGCCCAGGCTTGGCTTGGCGCAGGAGGTGGCTATCCTGCTCAGGCCGGGGTGAGGCAGGTAGAGCTGGTAAAGCCTTCAAATCAAGGGAAGCCATGCATTGATCAAGTGAGCCACAAACAATATCCAGGGAGTTGACGGTCAGATGGTTTGGGGTAGGCTCTGACGCTCCAGGTCTTGGTTGTGGTGGTATGTGGTGGTGTGGCGGTGGTGGCGGCGGCGGCGGCGGTGGTCGTGGTGTAGCTACAGATGATTTTGGTTCAAGTTGTGCAAGGATCAAGTTTGATCAGCAGGTCAGAAACCAGTGGTTGGTGTTTTTTTGGCAAGTGGGGTGCTTAGTCAGCATAGAATGCTTGTTTTTGAACTGGGGAAAGGGCGGGATGCATATCTCGCAAACCTCGCAAATGTATTCACTTGCAGACACGTGCAAGTGCTTGCCATGCGTGTAGGCTTGAGGACCCTTGCCATGAGCGGATGCAGTGTTTCACCTGCGTGCTGCGCCAAGAAGCGTGTTGAAGAGGCATTGCGATGCAGCGTTCTTGCCTGTATATTCATGGCTGACTCGAGCGCAATGCATGGCTGACTCGAGCGCAATGGCGTGTGCAGGCGAACAGACAACATGTAGTCAATGGCTTTGCCCATGCTCCAGCCCCCCAAAAATGCTACCTTGTTTTACATCCGATGCATTCCGATGTAGCTGGCATCGTGCTGGTGCATTTGTTGCTCAACGACTTGATGGGCATCATGCATGCCTAGCATGCTTGTTTGGGCAGGCTGGCTTGGGCCCTGCAGTTTGGTCGGCCGCCGTTGAGTGTGGCTTTCGGATTGTCAATGCACAGAGAGGGCGCATCTCCTCTTGCATCGCTTCTAAAATTGCGTGCTGCGCGTCCCGCATGGTCTGGCCATCGTGAGGGTTAATTCCAATATGTTGCAGGTTTAGCTGCCATCACATTCATGATTTAGGCAACGATCCTAGAAGCAGTGCTGGTTCAATATTGTCAAAGAACTAGCCCAGACACAGTTTGTTTGACAAATGTCAAGCAAGCGGCAGACTTTCAGTCAATTAGCATGAGTCATTTTGTCTCTTTGAGCCTAGCCCACAAAATGCCCTGAGTCAAATAGCGCTCACTGGATCCCAATACTGCTGAATGGCGCTGTACAGTACTTGCAATGCAGAAGCCTTGTATGGCTCCCATTCGCTCCGCAGCGCTATTGCTTCAGCCTTCATTCGGGCACTTTGCTTTCCCTCACACCTCGCAGCTTCATAAGCCTCGTGTGAAGAAGTAACCCTTTGCAGACCCAGCAGAAAGGCCTTGAAGCAATATCGCTTTTTGTCCTTTTTTTGGAAGACGGTGCTGGCCTCAGAGTGAATTGCGGTCTTTCGCAGTTTGTGGTGTGACATAGTTGTAAATGTTAGATGTACTGTGGTGTGAGTAAATATATCGTTGCATGTGCTATGTTGTGTATTTTCTTGTGTGGGTGTGCTGTTTGGCCCAACACTTGCATGGTCGCCAAGCGCAAGAGCCGTAGACGGCAGGTCTCTTCAACGATGCCAGCAGACGGTCCAAAGCAAGAGCAGAGCGTTACAGCCCTTCGAGGGCAACCCCGTCAAACCCGGCTTGAACTCATGCCGGGTTCTGTCGCCCGAGGCCATCAGAATACACCCAGAAACTTGGCTGCAAGATTGCCCTGGGGACTGGCACCGTGGGCCCGTTTCCCACTGTTTGGTTATCCCCTATGGGGAAGTGTTGATCAAAGGCAACAGGCAGCAAGTTGCAGTAAACATATTTGCATCTTTTTTGCGAAGCGGTCTCGTTTTTTGCTCATTCCGTTTGTACCTGCTCCGAGGCAGTCTTTGTGATCCCATTCTTTCGTTTTGATCATGGCCCACACCGGCGTCGTGAAAAAGTATGACAACCTCAAGGCAGGCGCTTCAGAGTTCGCGCGCGATTGAGGGCACCATGCTCAAAGGGTCAAGTTATTCCGGCAATTCGGCCAAGCATTGAACTGACAGTGGCTAGTTGAAAGACCTGCTGATATCCAAGGATTATGAAACAGAAGGTGTTTGACGCGTTTGATGTTACCTGCAGGGAACATGCGTTGCTTTTAGCATGACCATGCAGGATTCAGTAACATTTCCAACCAATGCAATCGGTTCCGACTAGCATTGGGGGGTTAAGCACAGACTGAGCGAATACGATGCAAAAACGGTCACCTCATTTCTGGCAGGTTTTTGGCTTGGGGCCTGCAAGGCGTACCTTGAATTGGGGTGGGGGGTTTTGGCGAGGCCCCAAAAATGATGGGGTAGGGTTTTTGTTGGGGAAACCTTCCATTGTGGGGGGTGGGGGTTAGTAATCGTGCACTGACATTGTGCAGTCGGCGTGTGTTTGTTGTACGAGTGTGTTTGAATCCCTCCAGCAAGGAATGGTGCACGCAGCAAGAGCACGGATGCTTTGCTGCTGGGAAGCGGGGTAGACCGGCCAATCAGCAGGAACTTTGCTCACGTTGAGGGGCCACAGATTTGTCAACTGGCCGGTTTTGCACTTTTCTCGTGCAGGGCTTCGGCTTCATTGTTCCAAGTGGAACCAATCAGGCCGGATCGGGATATTTGGCTTCGCTGTGTTGCCTGTTTCAGGATTTTTGGTGATACTGAAGAGTCACGGGATTCGGGGCCAACTGCGTGAGTTCCAAAATTCAAGATCCCTTTTGACAGATACCCCCACAAATGTGACTGACAATCATCCGCAATGAGTTGTACAGCGGTCACAAGCTACTATGGTTGAAGCAGCAATGAATAGGCCGTGGTCGGATAATTTATCCATTCTAATGCTGACGTTGGACTGTGAGGGTTCCTTGCTGAGAAACATGACTGTTTTGGCATTGAAGGTGAGGCTCAACTTGTGAGCCCGGAGATGGACAAAAGCCCACTTGTTGCTCAACAGGCAATCACGCGCTTCAAAGGCGTGGTGCTTGCAGGAGTTGTTTGGCAGCGGCCAGGACCTCTTCGTGCTCCGAACCGATGTCATTGGTGGATCACTCCAGGCGGGTGACAAGGCAGGTCCGCAATGCTGACGCACCGGGCAGGGGAATGCTGCGTGGCTCAAGTGCTCCCATTGCACAGGTTGTCCAAGTTGTTCCTGTATGATGTCGAAGACTCCTGAAGCTGATTGTATTTTGGTGGCAGGCATGGATCAGTCTTATATCTTGATAGGATGCACAAGCACAATTTGCCACTACATGCGGAATTTGGAAAATTGCTTCTGTAAATGATGAATCTCAGATAAGGTTGAAGTTGTCCCCAGATGTCTGGGTCAAACCAGTGGTGCCCGTTTCAAGGAACTTGTTGTCTCGCGACCATAGGTAACAAGCAAAACAGCTGCCTTCAACAGACCCCCCTTTTGATAAAAGGGCTATTGTATTGGCACTGCAGCGGAAGGCGAGCCCCAGCGAGATGCATGTAAGCCCTTTGAGATGTCCTTGATTCGACCATCATTTTGAGGTAAAACACCAAACCCACGTTGGGGCGCCAGCTTTCCATTGCTTGACCGGAATGCAGGTGGCTTTCGATGAGGGGCTGAACGAGCGCACAGGGAAGCCTAAGGCGATCCACGTCACTGGCGGAACTGGGCCTCAAGGCGCGCGGCGCTCGATTTACGGGAGTTGGATTTCCAAACTCATCAAGGCCAGTCACGCCTTTTGGTACCCTCAGTCCAGCATTTTGACATATTTTGACCCAATCCCTTTTGGGCCTAGGAAGAGACTTTGTGCCCAAGATCCACCACTTGCTTTTGTTTACCTTATGGATCCGCCTTGGCAGGGAAGTGTAACCTGAACGTAGCAACATGTTGAGGTCACTCGAGGTGTCCAAAGGCCATGCGGAGGAAGAGTTGTTGGAGCCGCTGGATGATTTGCAGTTCTTTTGCACTCAACAGTGTTCATCCGGTGAAATGAGGCACACAGCTTCAATTGGTATCATGTTGACTTCAGATTTGAGGATGTGTGTGTTGCCAATGTTGCACTGCGCAGCAGTGTTCTTGCAGTTGTGAATGTTTGTGCGTGTGTGCTCACTTCTGGCTGTGCAAGGTGCTGCATGGGATGCATGAATCCTTTGCTTGGGTGACTGGCCGCAGGCAAAGGAGATGGCGAGGGCGAACGAGGCACCCTCCTGAGATAGAGCGGAGCGGAGTTTGTACCGCCTTGGGGTGACCTGAGCCACTTTTGGCAGCGCGACGCTGTGACAGTCTGGGCGCTCACAGGACCGCAGCAACTTCATTCTCTCAGAGTTGCTGATGGTTGGGATGCCGCTAAGGTGGTAAAGGAAAGGGCAAGAAGAGCGACAAGGGAAAGGGAGGCACGCCGGAGCCAGGGCAGGAGAATGAGAGCAAACATCGCCAGCAATGCTGAAAACACGACGTGCAATGTTTATGTCAAGCTCCACTGGGGACCCAGCATGAGTATCATGAGCATCAGAATGATGGTCGACTCTAAAGTTACAGCAAGACCCCAAGCAGCAGTTTCTGTTTTGTCTCCTAAAGGTTGCACCAGTCGCAGCAACTGTCAGCAGCAACGTTTCTGGCCAGGACGGTGACTCCGCGGCATTGCACACATTGAGCTGCTAAACGCAAAGGTGCTAAGAGTTCTCGTGGAACAGTCACGAGCCATTTCCACCTTCCAATGTATTTTTTAAGCTTGCTCTAAGGACTGATATGACATCAGTACAGTTTCTCTGTGTGTGTGTATGGTTGGCACATTGTGGAGAGACTGCAGGCATGGTTCAGCATCGACGTACAACATGATCAGCAAATGATCATGACACGCATGCCCCCAGAAGCTAAATGTGTGGTGAGACAACCAGAGTCTAAATCTGAATGCGGTGGCATCGAAACCAGTGCAAGGACATGCGTCTCTACTGGCAAGGAGCTGCGCTGGAACTCTATGCTAAGACCTTGAGAGAACAGAACCGGAGCGAATGATGAATGATACAGCACATAGGTGCACGTGTTGACTTTTTTGTCTCTACGTGCGACTCTTCCCAGAATCTCCGCGTTGGTGCCAGGCCCGAAGATGGCAGGCTGGGCATGCTGAAACGCTGGGCTGATCCTGCTCGTTCCATCCCTCCAGATCCGCTGTGAGCCAGGCCTCGCCGGACCGGTGGCTGGCATGCCCTGCCCCTGTGGGCCTTGTGGACCCTGTGGTCCTTGCGGGCCCTGCGGGTGCTTGGGAGGTGCCGGAAGGGGCTGGGATGGGCGGAAAAGAGTCTAAGTCGCTGTGGCAGCTCCAAGTGATGGTTTCTTTGTTTGCTTGTTTCTTTGGTTGTTTGTTTGAAAGGGAAAACGGATGAGTGCCGGTTGTTGTTCCCGTTCAAGCAACAATGTCTAGAGGTGGAATAATCTAGACACAGAAACAACGCAGACTGCAAGAGTACGGAAGCCTTCCGTTTTTGGAGACCGCCCGTGTGCTGTTCACAGGGACCAGCTGTCTTGATACCAAGCCGCTTGCGTAGGCCCAGCCTTAGGCCACGAAGTCAGCTGGCTCCGTTGTTGTCAACGATTGGATGGAGTGTTTATTTCTTTGCCGTGCCAATGAATGAAACGGCTTTGGCATGTCATCCTTTCTCCCTAATAATAACCGTCCCGCCTCTCCCCCTCCTCCCCCCCTTCCCCCCCCCCGACCCCTTTAATGTGCAGAAAAGTGGTCAAAATGCAATTCCCGAGTAAAACTTGTAAAGGGAAGGCACCTTAAACAAAACAAAGTGTTTAATGTATACGAAACCCTTCTCAAGGGAACGCAGTGGAGACTTAGTAATAGAACCCTTGTCACGCAAAGCAACCCTTTGGTGATTCCTAATAAGCACATCCGCAGAGTTTTGCTGACTGGATCTGGGTTCGGAACAGCTTTGTATTGGTGTTGTGTTGGGTAATGTAAGTATTGGCAATTTTTAGGGTTGGCTGGGACGGGGGTGGGATTATTAGGGGAAGGTTTATTAATAGAAAGAAAGGACTAGAATGATGCGGGGTTGCTTTGGAGGATTGCCATGGATTAGTTCTGCAGACTTGCATCCAGAGTAGAGGATGAGTTTCCATAGACTGGGACGTGAGCATCTCGCATCTTTGAGTAGTTCAAAAGTGAATGCATGTTCTGAAGAGAGACCCTGTTGTTCAGTGAGTTGTTCGCAAGCCTCCTTGGCCATAGCGCAATCTTCGTATTTCGTATTCCTCTTCTGGCACAAGTATGTGGTGCGGGCAGAAGCTTGTGATGCAAGAGGCCGATGGTGTTACACACAAAAACTCAGCAAGCAAGCGATTTGCGGCGAATTTGGATGATCTCTTGTGCTCGGGAATGCGCACACTTCACAGGTGTGACGCAAAACAGGGGTCCATCAGCTTCTTTATTTGGACCAGCAAAAGTGATCAACAGTGAGAGTTGAATTGGAACCTACCAGTAGCTCTAACCTACTGAAAGGGAAGCAAGTGACTGTCCAACATTGAGACGTTGAGAACTGCGTTAGTGGCAACGGATGGAAACTGCACGGCACTCATTAGCACAGAGCCAGTTCTGCAACCCTCTCAGGGCTAGTCAGTAGCGGACGAACATAGAACTTTACAGGGCCCTGTTCAGAGTGCCAGCCTTCCCCTTCTTTCACCTGGGATATCTTTAGCACCATGGTTGAGAGCCCCCTTGATTTGCTGTAGTCCACTGATGTTGTACATCGCAGAGCTTTACAGGCTCTTCGCTGTTTGTTCAAGGAACAAGGCGCAATCAGGCCGATAAGCTCATGCTATACCCACTGGCAATCTGCAAGGTGCAAGCCTGCCTGCCTATCACCGGCCCGTGTTGAGTATGGGAAAGAATCACTCGTGCCCGGTCAATCACACCGACTCAAGCCTTTTGCTCAGGTGGCGGCTGCGGCTTGACAGGCCAACGGGACACCCCGAAGCCCTAACGTGCTTCTGTTGCGCGGGCTTCTATATTTATTTGTGGTGAAGGTGGGCGACATTTAATCAACATATTTAAGATGCATGTGTATACATACATATATGAGTCAACCTCAGAATTATCAAAGACCACTTTATCAACGGCGTTTCATTCAATACTGGTTTTTTGCATTTTCCTTGGAGAACGATAGGGGACTCACAAAAAACGATACCCCTGAACATGGTTTGTGCTGGACCTTCGAGCTGGAGCTGCCGAAGTCTAACTTGTGTACCGTGCCTGTACTGAAAGCTGCGACTTGCGACCTGGAGGTTGCTGCCAGCAAGCAAAAGCCGCTTAGACTGACACGTGACCGCCGCAAGCTGCGACCTTCGAGCTGGAGCTGCCGAAGTGTAACTTGTGCACTGCGCTTGTGGTGAAAGTTGCGACTTGCGACCTTGAGGTTGCTGCCAGCAAGCAAGCCGCCAAGACTGATATATGATTACCGCAAGGCAGAGAAGGCTATTGTGTGTTTGCTTGGCTCTAACAGCTTATGGAAAATTGTGAAAATTTTCGTCACGCGACACACGCCCAGAACGATACCCCGGTCGATACCCCGTCGATACCCCGAGCATTGGCCCGAGTTGCAAATGTGAGGCCTAGTGCATTTGCTTACGAGTTCGCGCGGCGCTATAGGGGTTTGCGTAGAAAGTTTGTTGGGCACGCGTGGTCACCGCGAAGAGGGTTCACCGGGCACTTTCCAAATTCGCGCGGAGTCGCAGCGAGGGCGCTTTGACACGCGCAATCCTCGCAGAGGGTTCATTGGGCACTTTAATGCACTTTACGAATTTGCACGGCGCCACAGCGAGAGCGCTTGGGCGCGCAGGATCACTGCAGAGGGTTCACCGGGCACTTTCCAAATTCGCACGGCGTCGCAGCGAGGGCGCTTTGACACGCGCAATCCTCGCAGAGGGTTCATTGGGCACTTTACGAATTTGCACGGCGCCACAGCGAGAGCGCTTGGGCGCGCAGGATCCCTGCAGAGGGTTCATCGGGCAGTTTTAAAATTCGCACGGCGTCACAGCGAGGGCGCTGTGGCACGCGCAATCCTCGCAGAGGGTTCATCGGGCGCTTTACAAATTCGCACGGCGCCACAGTGGGAGCGCTTCGAGGCGCGCGATCCCTGCAGAGGGTTCATCGGGCACAGCACGAACACGCGAAACGTGGAGAACGATAGGGGACTCACTAAAAGTAGAACGAATACACCCCACACAGCAAATATAGACGCTGGCTCATATATATATTATTATATTTACATATGCGTCGTTAGATTACGGCAGTCGTGGTTTGTTTGTATGACTACAGTCAATAATTGTCTTATCATGATGTCATGGTGGTTGCTTCTGTTTCGGAAGTGCATGATATTGATAGTACTGCTATCGCTTGATTAGTCAGTCCTACGTTTCGCTTTCAGTGGCCTTGATGTATTTGTGTTTGCTGAGGCTGAAAATTGTGTTGGCACCGAAACTGTTACCTGTTGAACTATTGACACCACTGCTGCTGTTCCCTTTCGGGGTGCCAGGTCCTTGTAGTGACACTAAACTGCGGCGCTAGCGGTGTGTTGCGACATGTCGTGGTCCTTTCCCTTGCCCATGGTTGCATGCGTTCTTTCTCCCGCCCTTGTCATGAATGTTGTTTCGATTTATGAAGGTTACACGGTAGTTAATTGCACGGATTTAAGGGCCTTGTTGAATCCAAGTTTTGAACAATCACAGAAGAGGCCCTGTGCACTTTGCAGCAATAGTGAGTGAGATATATAAGTCACTTTTCCTCACTTTCTCCAACTCTTCGCTTAGTCTCAATTTCAATATAAACACGGCACAAACGCACTCCCTTGCGTGTGTCGTGCCCACATGATTATTCAGTACTTGAATTGAGCTTGTTTTACGCAAAAAAAAACCTGCAGCTTGATAACAGTCAACCTTTGACTTACACTTTTGGTCCAAAGCAATACGTTGCCTACCTCATTTCGAGCAAATCCATCCCAAGCCCAAGTTTAGTTCAACGAATGCGCGCGCGGCAGGTAAGCCAATGGCCATGGCCGAAGGCCTAGGAGGCGCCAAGACCGGCGTGGTGAAGCGCCTTGGCGTCTGTTTCCTGCGAGTTTCAGCAGCGACTTGAGAGCCGAGCCGCTGAGATGTCCTCAGGTGGAAAGATGCCCTTGGAAAGTTGGCTGATAGGGCGGCCAGCATCGGAAGGCACTTGCGCAACAAACAGCTGTATATTGAAGCCAAGACATTGAACATTCGCTTGTTTGTCCATGAAAAAGACAGGTACAGTAGGGACTACCGACACATCACAGGACATATGACCCAAATGGGACCAGTGGGGATGTGCATCAACTGCCTGGCACAATCAGTCTCGGCCGGGCCTGGCTAAATCGTGATCCAGCCACCTCCCGTGGGCTGGGTTGGACAGCACCGCATTTAGGAAAAGCCACAGCTGGGCAGCTCAACCAATGCCGCCATTCCACAAACAACACGTGAGAAGCTGGGGGTCATTACGCATACTTCCGGCTGGAGGGCTGGGGTTCGACTCACACGAGTCATCCAATGGCCAAAGGTTTTTCAACGACGAGAAGGGCTTCGGTTTCATCAAGCAGGACGATGGCGGCACCGACCTTTTCGTGCATCGCAGCCTGCCGGAAACCATGGCCATGGCACTGCACAGAGAGAATAAGTACACCCACCCCACTCCACCCCAGCCCACCCCACCCCACCCACACCAAACACCACACCGCACCGCACCGCACCGCATCACACCACACCACACCACACCCAACCAATCCAACCCAACCAATCCAACCCAACCAATCCAACCCAACTAAACCCACTTTTGGCTTCAGGCAACGACGTGGTGGACCAACTCCTCAAGGAGGGGGACCGTGTGCAGTACTCCGAGGCCGTGGACAGCCGCACCGGCCGCATGAAGGCGCAGCAGGTGGCAGGCGGCACTGGCGGCGCCAAGCCCCCAGAGAAGGGCAAAGGCGGGGAATGGGCAGGAATCATATTGGGACAAATGGGCGACAAATGGATAGAAGGTGTGGACACGCACCAGCTGGGGATTTATGGTCTACCATGTTTAAAGGTGTTCCCGAATCGTTCACACGCATTGTCAAATGGCTGGTCTTAGTTCATGCAAATGCAATGCCAAATGGTTAGTCTTCATGTCAACCCAGGATTCATACACCCCCAGTTGAGGGGGTTCCATTTGGAGAATTCTTCACTTTTGGGGGGAACAGAGATGCCCTCCTGCATGCTTGCCAAGCCGGGGTTAGGGATACTGAAATTGAGAACGGCAGAAGCATATCCGCGCTTCGCCTTGAAGGCCCATGAAGCAAAAGTGTTTGTTTGTTTGTTTGTTTGTTTGTTTGTTTGTTTGTTTGTTTGTTTGTTTGTTTGTTTGCGCTTGTTTGCGTTTGTTTGCGCTTGTTTGCGCTTGTTTGCGTTTGTTTGCGCTTGTTTGCGCTTCTTTGCGTTTCTTTGCGTTTCTTTGCGTTTCTTTGCTTGCTTGCTTGCTTGCTTGCTTGCTTGCGTTGCTTTATTTTTGGGTGGGGGGGAGAGGGCTCAGTCTTGCTTGTTTCCTTGCTTGTTTGGGCCAGACAAGCTGCCTCGCCCTGGCGTAAGTGGGCCGTGTTTCCACGACTAAAAACCAAGGGATGTTCGGCAATGTAAGAACATGTAACATGGGCAAGACATGGCACGATTCAAAGCCTGGAGCTTGGTTCAAGAGAGAAGGTGTTTTGTTGGTCCCATTGACATACAAGTGTAGTACTTGCCGTGAGGACTTGGATTTTGATACTAGTTCTTCAACATGCCTTACGTTCAGTGCAGCACAGGGACATCATATGGAGGAATCTTCAACCTGTGAGTGAGTAGGATTGAAACATGCTAGTCAATAAGCCTCTATGTCTAAAGCGTTGCCCCTATGGCTTTGATATTTGCGGTGGTGCTTTCCTTTCAAGTGCTCTTACTTTCCACTTGGTGCATTTGGGTCGCATGGTTGTGATGAAAATGACCTCCACTAATTCGAACACCTTCGGATTGAATGAAAAGGATGGGTTGTTGTTTTTTCATCTGCATTCGGCATGCTTGCAACCGGTGTCATGTTCCTTGGAGCCGATTACAAGGGACTGGTGTCCCTTTGCCTCCTTCGCCCATGTGCGCCCTATGGAGGCAAAGGCAAGAAGGGCAAGAAGCCGCAGCAAGATTCGCCGTCCCCAGCAATCAACTTGGACGTTCAGATCGGCCAGAAGCCCTTCCCCAGCGGTCCTGGCATCCTCATGGGCGACTTGGGCGAACGGACTGCAAAAGATGGGAATGGTGGCCGTTTCGCTTTGTGAGATGTGGTTGGATGAGGGGTCGTTTGGGGGACACAGGATGTCATGATAGGATTTGACCACTTGTTGGTGGAAAATTCAGAGAAGCCGCGTTGTCGCTGTTGAGCTTGAGTTGGGTGATTGCATCGACTTTGCTGTCCCTGCATTTGCAATGAGCTGGGTACACCACTAGGACGAATATGGTACACATGTTTATCATTTAAAGAAGCCACTGACCCCGATTTTGACAAGGCAACGTATGCTGTTCCCAGGGTTCTTAAGGGTCTCGGTTCCATTGCCGTGGACCTAAGCTGATCCGGAGAAAAGGTTGTGCTCTTTGACCATCCACAAGTCAAACCGAGGTCGGGATGGTTTTGAACCTGCCAAGAAACATTGCGACATAAACGCTCGTGACATGTACATATGGCAAAACGGGGGGGGGATGGGTGTGCCGGTATGCCTAGGCAAGACAGGCTTCCCCGGCTGCGGTGCGACCGGCTGCGAGGCGGGGGGGGGGGGTTTCCTTCACTGTCAATGTTGCCCGACTTGTCACCCCCGAAGTATCAATAACATTCAATAAGGGGGCGAAAAGGGAATCCCAACATGAACCTTGGAACTCTGACAAACAACAACGGGGCGTCATGAATCATGGGGTACTAGCAAAGTAGACCAAGGTGCTCTTCAGTGAAGATTGCGGTGTACAGGCCTTGTTTGTGTTTCTTGCCGCTAGTGTCGACGGAGCCACTACAAGGTACATGACTGTATAAAGCCATGGCAGGTCATTGGTACTGGCATGATGCATTGTCCTCATATGTCCTCATGATCATAGTATGACGACATGTTAGGTCCAGTGTTCAGTGAAGCCTGCTTTGCTCCACAACAATTTGTGTGTGTGTGACAGGCCTTCCCTTACTGCTTTCAGCACATGGGACTCCTTCAAAATGTAGCAAATATAAATAGACTTGTTTGTAATGTCAAGCATTTCGGAGAAGAAAGGAATGTTGAATGGCTTGCATATGGAAATTCTGAGCTGGACGTAGTATTGCCTTGAGATCTTACTATTAGAAACGAAACGAAAGCTGAGTCTATAATATTTTTAAGATAGAACATGGAGAGACTCAGCCTTTAACCTCAAATGCAAGCGAATCCATGATGTAGTCAAGATACCAACAGAAAACATAGATGATTTGAGCTATATAGTTCCCAGGCCGCTATGCCACCTCCATCCGCTGGCTTCGTTGACCGGTGTAATGCTTGGGTTGGAGGGATGGAGAAGCGTGCAAAGCAACGGACTTGGCAAATAATTAATGTGAATCAATATGATTGCTTTCCTCCGTCCACCTTAAGCTGGTTAGCTGGATTTGAAATAACTGGTGAGCACACAGAAGTGATTCTTTATGAGATACGGCTTATAATCATATCGTATCCTGTTCTGCATACTCTTCCATCCTGGATTTCTCAGTTTAGAGATGATTAGAGATTGAAAGTGGAAACATACAGGATCTTATCATTACAACTCCAAAAGAGAAAGAAAACAGGAGAAAACAATGAATACCATAGGTAGATCAAATACATGTAACAAGCTGATTTAAAGGAAAGAAAAGACATTATCAAGCGTGTCACCAAGTAACATTGCGGGAATGCGACATTATTTTGTCTGGAAAGCAACAAACAGAGAAGACAACATAATGTCCATCAAGTGAACATAATACGATGTTTGATGACCGTTCGTTATTAAGACCATTTCATTACACAAAAGAAGCATATGAGCAAAAACCAATTCACAGCTTCTCCTGGCCACATCCCTGAAGTTGGAGAAGATGATAAGCGACAGATGTCCAAAAGAATATACAAAAGAAGAGCTTCAGAAACTAACACACTTCCAGAAACAAGAAACACTTATTACTAATACTTCATATGTTTTAGTTGATTGTCTTACTGAAAAGTCTAGATTTAACACTATGAACACTACAATATGAACTAGTATAATCACATAATTCTATGAGAAGTGGATTCCAGTCCAACCATAAATATTTATCTTTACAGGATAGCCTGCCAGAGCCATTAATTTGAACGGTTGGACACCCTCAATGCTTGAACATAGATACAACTCTTCATGGAAGTGATGACCTAGAGGGTTTCCAACTAGCATTGCTCCACTTCGAGAGCTTGGACAGGGCAGTGACTCCGGTTGCGGCTGCGGGGGTCTTTGCGGCTGCTGCCCTGGCTGCGGCTGCGGTTGTGGGTGCATGGGCCTTCAAGGCCAACACGTCGTCGCCCGCTTTCGACGTATTGAGCAAGGGCTGCCAATGGCCGCGCCTTTCATTGGTTTCATGCTGGCCGACTCATTTGACGTCCCCAGGGAGAGGACACGCATTGCTGATCGTTGTTCATGCGTTCTTGCTTTGGCACCAGGATCAGATCCCCAGCTCCGAAGAACGGTCAGTATGTTCACCGCTTTTTGTGGGTATGAAAGGAATGCCATCAGGTGTTGCACAGATACACTTACCACATCACTTCCACACCCAAATCTCATGCAAAAGGACCATGTTGGGCGATGGTCGTGGCCATGCTCAGTGCCTTGCGGGTCAACCAGGCAACCAGCCAACCAACCAACCAAGCAAGCAAGCAAGCAAGCAAGCAAGCAAGCAAGCAAGCAAGCACCAACCAGCAAGCAACAAACCAGCCAACCAAACCAACCCAAGAAGCAAGCAACCCACCAACCAACCCACCAATCAACCCACCAATCAACCAACCAATCAACCAAACAAACCACCCAGCCAACCAAACAAGCAAGCAAGCAAAGACACACACACACAGCCACGCGTGCAGAGTAGATTCCGCCTCGTGGAGTTGAACTATAACATGACTGCTTCGGTGTTGGGATTTGAGTGCCTCAGAATTTGTGTTGCAGTGCAGAGCCCCACAGGCTGTGGTAACCTTCAGATGGGCGGCGGCTGCAACGCAGGTTGCGGGAACTGCGGCGGCAACTGTGGGTGCATGCCTGGCAATGTTCCTCAGCTGATTGTTTGGAAGAACCGCATACGACTGGCGAAACATACCTGTTGTAAATGCTGCCATCAAGAGTGTTTTTGGAGGCTGTTTGTGAAGGTACTGCTCACAATGCTTGTGCGACACAGTTCCTGCCAAGGATGTGGTTCTTGTAGTTTGTGACCGTTTGTGACGTTGATCGAGTGGATGCCGGCTCTGCGTGTGCTTTGCACACCGCGAGTTATCTAACAAGTGCCAGTACAACCGAAGGTGAGCCAAAGGTCTTGTGCTTTTGCGGGTGTTGGTGAGCTGTCAGGATGCCACATTGTGCCACCCTGAACCCCCGTTCACCCTCTGTCATGTTATGCCACCTTGTGCTACCTTGTGCTAGCTGGTTGTGCGACACTGACCATTGTCTGCATATGCGATCTGAATTGGGTTTGATTGCCACTCTGAGGCCAACAACTGTTTGGGTGGTGGCTGCGGATGCGGAGGCTGCGGTGGCTGCGGTGGTTGCTGCGGCTGCGGATGTGGCTGCGGCGGCTGCGGCTGCGGCGGCTGCGGATGCGGCGGCTGCGGTGGCTGCGGTGGCTGTGGCTGTGGTGGATGCGGTGGCAGCTTGGGTGAAGGCCAGGACGTCATTCACGGGGCTCATTGCTTTTCTTAGCCAGACAGCTGAGCCTCAAGCAATTGAAGCAGCGGCAAATAACCAGTGTTTTCCCCACACACACAATTTCATCAGTCGTGCTTTTGTTCTACCCATGGTGGTGATTCAATCTATCACGCCACCATCTCACAGCATGTCAGGTGGCAACTGCTTCAACGCCAACACCGGCTCGAATTTGAGTGCTCAGATGTACGAAAGGCAGGATCAGAGCCGACTGATCAGGTTTGATATTGTGCGGGCGCAATGGATGATACCTTTAGGTGGGCTCAGATATGTTTTATGTGAGCGCATGTTTTCAGCGCAATTGGGATGGTGCATCGCCCAGAGTACAACATCCTTTGCTATAACTGGCACTTGTTAGATGGCCTGAAGATCTTGTGGCAATCACGGCATGTGCCTATTAGGGTTCAGCTGGTCCTTTTGCAGCAGCCTTTGATCCCGCTTCCGTGTTGCTGGCAGTTTGCAACCCGCATCACTTGGCCCGGAGCAATTTGCAGAAGGATGGCAGAAGTCAAGTGCGCACACTGGCAGAAAGAGCAGCAACGCCGCTAGAGTAGCACCAATACTTTGCGAGCCCTTTTCCTCCTTGAGCGCAAGTTGGAGCATGGGCTGTGGAAATCAGTTATCGAGTGGATGACCTTCTTCGAAGGGCCATTGAAACCAGAATTTCCCTGACCTCCAGCAAAGTGTCGATCACCTGCGCCTTGGTCACAATCAACATGAATCAAGCTTTGATCTTTTTTGGTACCTAGAGCCTCTAGTGGACTGAGTGATTCTGACTCTTGGGGATAGTGTGCAGTGCGGTCCAGTGCGCCAGGATTGCTGCCAATGCATCGGCAGGTGGCCGAAGCTGCCAGGCTGCCATTGCAGGACATGTGCAGCATGGCATCAGCCGGCTGTTCTTTGACGCCATCGAGCTATGGCAACCGTGCCTGTTTGATCCAAATTTGGTTGCTTGTCACTGAAGTTCATCCGAGAGTCGTCCACCTGTCCCGAGGCTACGACGATTTCGGTGACTATGGAGGCCAAGGCAGGACTGGCTTCCCTGCGCCGGGTACGGAATGAACACTGAGCAATTCTTCTATGTCTTAAGGCTCAGATTTGAGTCGCCAGTCTAAGGCCTTGCGTGGTCTTGCAGAGACAGCGCTTCTGCAGTAACCAGACGCGAGTCACCCAATTCAATAGCTTACGTTACCTGTCACCTGTCCACAATCCTCATCAGTTGGCCAATCACAACTCAACAAGCCATCACACCACCAAGGGAGGCAGCTGTGCCTTCGCCGCCAGATCCCAGCAGAGAACAGCGATAGCTTCCTTTTAACAAGCAACTGTTCCTTGTAGGCCCAGTTATTGTTTTCAGGGCAGCATGATTGAGCGTACAATCAAGGACTGGCAAATTGCAGTGAAGCAAACTGCATAGTTGAGTCTTTTCCTCGCAGAACTTTGAATGTTTTGAGCGTTGGGCCGCCACAGGGAACACAAACCACGAAAGAAGTGACCGCTACCCATGGTGCTTCAGCCAAAATGGAGCGACTGCCCTGGGACTGATTTCAGCCTCCAAAGCAAGTGCCAAATCGATGGGGCAGCGATGGAGCCGATTTGCCTTTGCCAACTCCAGGCACACAAAACTTGGCCCGGGCGGCCTTCGCCAACCTCGCAGGCGTGGGCAAGTCTGAGGGCATGTGCCACCCAGTCCTCTAGTGGGACCCCCACCCTTTCCGATGTTTGGTGGCTTGGTCTGCCTTTCAGTCACATCAGCAAGAAAGTTGTTTCTGATGGCTAATTACCAAGTCTGGGATGAAAAGTCCTGCTATTTCCGGATTTGGGTCAACAAGGATGGGCTATCACTCCTTGAGTCTGCAAGCCGTTTGTGGCGAATCAAGGGGTCCCTGTGGGGAGTAATCACGACTGATATTGATTGTGGGCGCTGGTGACAATGGATGCATGTACAGAAAGCACTGAGGATGGGAATGATTGGTGTATGCATCTTAATCTATGTCAGTCCCTTCTCGAAGCCAGGTGCTGCCATGCATGGAGGATGCATTCGAGCCCATAATTGTTCAATGTACAAAATTGGCACAGGATGACACTTCGGGATGGATGGCATGTCCTGTAGGCAGGATTGTGCAAGGGAATGTCCAGATATATGTACATAAATGTTTTTCAGTATCGTAATATGAGGTTTGATCCATTGGGAACGGCATGGGGGGGGGCCTCTCCAAATTTGCACGAAGTCAGGAGCTCTCTATTTTGGCCATGTCCATAGAGGGTTCCGCAAGTTTTTGCCGTGGCCATCCAAGTGATGTTTGTTCAGCATGTCCAGTTGCCTATCGACAACTTGGAGGGGCACTTTTTTTGCAAAATCAAGGGGACTCAAGCAGCATATTTTGAGCGTGACCCATATGGGCTGCTTCGGTTCTACAGAGGGTTTCTGCAAAACACAGAAGGATGACCTTTGTGTTGGCTCGTGCCCGGGTTTTGCAAGCAGAAGGATGTGGATCAGCGATTCATCCATGGCCACCGGCAAGTTACACAAGGTTTCCATGGACTGAGGATCGCACAAATTGGGAGCTTCCCGCACCCAGTGATGTGGCTATTGAATCAATTTATGTGTTTGTCCACTAAGGTCAGGTGATGTGATAGAAGGGTGTTGTTTTTGCGGGGTGTTGCAGCTCTCCTCGTTTCAAGCATTTGTGATGGCTTTGTTACTGTTCAATTCAAGATTCTGGCAGAACCCGCGAAGGGGCATGTCTTTCAGCATGGAGTGGTATTGTGCCTGGTGACCGGAGCGAGGCACACTTGGTGCTGGCAACCAAGGACAAGGCACGGCAAAATCAAGGTAGGACCCTTCAACTTTCCTTTGTTGGACCTCCACAAGTGGCACTTTGACGAGAACCCAGTTAATTGCAATGCCGAGAGGGATTCTTTGAGGCCCTTGTTGACGGACCAGAAGATGCGATCGCACTGAGAGTTGTTTTCATGCTGTGGAAAGCAACAGCCGCATGTTATCATCACCGGCATACCAGATGTATGTTGGATATTCATGATGGGACTTTGGTGTCATTGCAGCTAAGGTTTGAGCGGTTTAAGACTGGCAAACTGACATGTCAATCACGATGCAAACATTTCGTTGTTAGAAACAGACTATGCTGCGCGCTATGTGGTGATGCGTTCTCGACACGTCTTGTCTCATGTCCACAAGGTATGTTGACCTTATGCCTTGCATCAATGCGAGTACAACTGATAGCAAGATCGCATTGGAACTCCCCGCGATGCACTGTTGGCACAAGCGACGCGGGTTGTATGAATCATGACCCTGGCTACAACCGGTTCACTGGATGTCCATACCAACCAGTTGCTTAGGTGGCATGGCTGGCTGCATGCCCAGCGATACCACAAGCCGTGGCCTGAAAGACAGTGGATGTCTCAACCTCTCAGCAGGCCTTTTGGGACAATTTCCTGGAGATACGTAAATCACTGTGCCTGGTTGTTTCTTGTCATTGGTTTGTTTGTAGTGAAATGATCGCTCACGCCGCATTCACGCTGCAAGCCATCCAGCGACGAATGTCCGCTGAAAAAGGCACTAGAAGAACGATGCCATTTGTGCAGTGCTTTCCCGAAAAATCCATACCTGGGTCAGCATTGGCATTCCAACTTCACAAAAAAGAAAATACTTGCGGAAGCATAGAGTCCATTTGAAGCATTCCGAAGCTGTGTTGTTTTTGTCGTTGGAAGCATTGCTGGTTGGCATGATGTTTGCTGGTATGTGTTGAATTGTGAGTGTTTATCAGGATATGTCAACTTCTTGTGGAGTAGGTGTGGCTGATGAAGGCAGTTTCGTTAAGCTCACTCAATGTTTTGTTCATATTTTGCTCAGCATGGATTTGTTGTGTTTGCACCTGTGATGTTGATGTTAGATCAACAAAGAGGTTAAGTTATGTCATCGTGTACCCCGATTTCCTGATTCTATGGAATTGTCCTTTCCTCACCTCCATTTGTTGCCGAGTGTCGTTTTGCATTGTTTTGCCAAAGACTCAGGCGGCTGCTTTGGCAACACTGGAGCCAACGCGGCTCTGACGCCTGCCATGTACGAGAGGCACAACTGCTTGGAGGGGAGGAGGACAAAACACAAAATTAAGAGGAGGAGGACACCATGAGAACGGAGGACACAACAGGAGTAACAACACCAGAAAAAAGTGGCAACCGACAATGCATATTGACAAAAAGAGGTGCTGCCTCATGTGTGACCGCTCAACGTAAATCCTGTTTGCAGCCATGCACAGACGCCCGCGGTTGCCGATTCCATGAAGCTGTTGAGCCTCAATTTTGAAAAAGGAATCATGCAACTAAGTTTTTGGAGTGTCCAAAACTTAGGAGTCCCTTGGGGATGGTGTTTCAAGCCAGAAGGCAACCAAGTTCTTGTGTTGTTTTGCTTACTGAAACAAGCGCACACCATTATTTGCAGAGGCTGAGGAGTCACGAGGCAGACTTTGAACTACCCTAGATGTCCTTTGGAATAAAAGAAAACTCGCTGAAACCAGCGGGATCCATCTATTTTCAATCACACTCACCTGCAAGCAAACCTATGACGACCTCATTGGAGAGAAATGGGAAAATCCGTTGTGGGGATTCGACGTCACCCCCAAGATGGCCAAGCATGTGAGACCTAATCTTGGACCTTTTTACACCTTTTTCCCCCCTCGCTAGGAGTGGAACCAGTCAGCTGGACCCTCTTTAAGTAAACTCCTGGGGGTCTGGGAGGGACAGTACTTACTTTAGTATTGCCAATTCTACTTTAGTGTTGCCAAGGCTGGCTCTCAGGATCCCAGTACTTACTTTAGTATTGCCAATTCGACTTTAGTATTGCCAAGGCTGACTCTCAGATTCCCAGTACTTGCTGTAGCATTTAGCATTGCCAATTCTACTTTGTCATTGCCAAGGCTGACTCTCAGCTTACCACTACCAACGTTAGTACTGCCAGCTCTACTTTAGTGTTGCCAAGGCTGGCTCTCAGCTTCCCAGTACTTACTTTCGTATTGCCAATTCTATTGAAGTATTGCCAAGGACCGTTGTTTTTCAGCAACCCCCAAACAGGTTAGACACTAAAGAGGACCCCAAAACAGTCACATAGAAGAGGATCAGGGCCCCTTGTGGGCACCTGTTTGCCCGTACTTTTTTGTAAAGATGTTATCTTAGATTTGATGGCTTGGGGGCTGGCAAAATGGACTTCCTAGATCCCAGGCCTGTACCCTTTGAGCGCTTGGTTAGGTGAACCCAAATTTAAAAGGCTAAGGCTTGAGTCTAATCATTTCAGCAACCCAAAAAGCCGTTGGACACTAAAGAGGACCCCAACCACAGTCACATTAAAGAGGCTCAGGGCCCCTTTTACAAACCCCGTTTGTGTGACTGTTTGCCCGCACCTTTTTTGTAGGGAAGCTATCTTAAATTTGATGGTTTGGGGACGACTTAAAAAGGGGACGACTTAAAAAATCCTAGTTGCCCGGATTTGTTTGCTAGTTTTGTTGCTCGATTTCTTTGCCAAGTTTGTTTGGCCATTTATTTATTTTTTCGGAGGCTTAGTCCCGGACAAGAGCAGGAGAGTAAACAACAAAATGTGCGTTTGTTTTTTGGGGAAACAATTTGCCGCAATTGAGGACAGCAAAACAGTCACAAGATTTGACACAAATGCTATAATAGAGGGTGATATTAACAAAGGTGGTGTAGCATTACTGTGAAGCTAAACCCTAAAACAATGGAGAAATTCCATGCATTCAACCGGACTTGGCCCTCTGTGGGAGAGCCGGCTGCACCAAGAGCTCAACTGCAACCCTAGAAGCCGACTTAGCTACATGGGCAGGTTGACCAATGCCACTGGTGGAGCAGGCGCAGGCGCGAGCTCCGGGGTTGCATGATGTGGGATTCGCACAGGTAGCAGGTATTGTTCCTGGAAGATCTTACTTTTGCAGTTCAACATGGACCCAATGGCCCTAGAGCCTTTTACCTATCTTTCACTTGAACTGTTTCCGCAGTGGCAGTCAGCAACGCCTGGCATGCGCGGGTTGAGTGTCAGGCAGCAACATGCTTGCCGCCTCAGGCACGGCCACGAGTGTACCGCAAGCGCTTCTTGTTTTGTGCATTTGTTTGCACCCCTTCCCAGACTGGGCTTGATAACTTACTGTAGCCAGAATGTATGGCAAGGCTTACCCTTTCCCAATGAATTTGCCCGCGTTCCCTGACAGACCGAATGGGATGGCTAGCCAGCGCTGAAGGTGCTGAATTTATCTAGAAATCGGAAGCACTGAAGACAGCACGTACTGGGGGCAAATGCAAACTTGCCCTGCCAGCCAATGCTCAGAGCACTAGCACATATACTATATGAACAACAGCGGACGGAAATGGTTGGCTGATAAATGCGAGCGTAAGATAGCACCGGCACAGACACAACCAGACACACGTGTTTGTCACCACAGGTTGATCTTGTTCGTGTTAGCTAAGCAAGTGTCCGACTTGTGCTAAGCGTGAAGCAGGTCAGATCTGTAGGGACGGGGCCGCGCCTGAGGGCAGAAGCATGTTGGATTCGGCAGCAACTGTCGAGGAAGAGCTTCGATCATGCTGGATCCGGTCCTGTTCAACTCCGAAACCAGTTTGTTATGACATACATGGCTGTGTCCACCATCACACGCTGACATAAACAAACGCATACAGGGTGAGTTCATGCTTCATCGCATAAATCGGACATGATCTTCAATCCATACCCATACCTAGTCACCTCCAAGCATTTACTGGTGCAAGTTACAAAGCTCTGGCAAACCGCTGCCACATGTTGGGCTAAGGTACTGTGGCTAGTTGCATGTCAATCTCCCTGGGGCGCTCTTTGCTCAGCTTCCCAACAGCAGAGATTTCCGCTGCTTTAGGCCCATCGACAACATATGTGTCGGCTATTGCAGCACGAATCATCAAAATTGGATCTGTCATGACTGTGGGTTGTGAGTGGTAGTTGGGAAGCCACTTCCATTGAGTCAGCACTTGCTTTGCACGCGGGGCTTAGAACATGTCTTCATGTTAGACCAGTTGAATGCTGCACCTCTGGATTCGAGCTGCTTCCATCCTAGGCATCATCGCCCCTCTCCAAATTGTGTGGTGCCTGGCATCTTGCTGCCTAGGTTAAGTGTACCGAAATGAAGGCTGTGGGAAGGCTCAACCTGCTTTCAGAAATGCCGGTGAGCGGAGTCATTCGCAAGGCAACTTCCAGGAATATGACGACTACGCCAGCCAAGGCGGGTACTCGAATCCAGACACATGGCCACGAGAGCACACAATTGACCTCGGTAGTGCCAAAGCTGATTCTTTTGCATCGGAGGAGGGAGGCGGGAAGGGGTTGGAGTTGCGTGTTGCACGAGCGGATAGCTTGCTGAACACGTTCTGCTAGAAGTTTACACACGTCGTTGCAACTTGACTAACTGAAACTAGCGATCTCAGAAGCATGCTGGGCATACGGGGGGTCAGAGTTGTGAGTTGCGCGAGTGGGTTGCCCTGGACATGTCAGCTGACAAAACCAAGCTGAAGCATTCTGGCATACACTCTTTAACATAGAATATGGCACGGGCTTGCAACATGGGCTTGCAACATTGCAGTTGCATACAATTGAATGCATGATGACAGCTGATGTTGATTATGGCGTCATCCAACGGTTTGGTTGTGACTACATCCAAATACCTGACAGATAGCCTATCATGGGCACCACAGGTCAAGAAGCTTGCCATGCACAGACACGCATGAGAGACAGCTGTCGCCCAGTCAGCCGGTCAGGATCGAACCTGGCACGCGCGGGCTGCTTGCCAAATTTCGCAGGTGCGAGCGAAATCAAGGAGGGAGGTCGTTCTCAGCTTGCAGCCCAAGAATCAGCCGCCGGCACAAAGCTTGAGGTTGGTTGAGGGTTTAAGCTGTGTTGCATGAGCTTGACCTTTGCCTTCGAGCAAGCTTTCGTCCACTTCTCAGTGGATGATGCTTTGTACTGCCAACCAAACATAAGTAGAATGGTGAGTCTCACTGACTCGTTTACCACACTAACTAGCGCGCTAGCAAGTTCACCACCCAACAACCAGCTAACTGTTTGTTTGTTGGAAATTCAGCGCAGATACTCTGAACAACTCAGCCATCGCGAGCGAACCCCGCAAAGGAAATCGCTTCTTGCAGCACAGAGTTCTGAGCCAAGTCTGATGCAAGATTGGAAGCAGAGCGCCTGAGAACCTCTTGGGTCCAGCCAAGTGTAGGCAAGAGCAAGGGGCGTAGAAAGTGACTGGGGAAAAAATACAGGCGCTCTACGAGTTGAAGCAGAATTACCGGCAGCCCGACCAATCTGCGTGAAAAGCCCACAGCCTTCAACGAAAGCAAGGCGCGCACGAGCCTCTTTACAGAGCCGAGGCCAAGCGGGCGACCGGTCATGTCCCCAGGCCACGGATTCAACGCTGGTCATGCGTGCTATCCTTCGCAACAGCCGCTGATAGGAAATAACATACGGCTTTGTACAACCCGTGTGCCAACTACTTAGCTAGCACAATTGCTACTTGGCTAGTCAACTAACTAGCACGTATGTTGGTCGCATGCTTCTGAACGTGTTCTTTCTCCGCGCCGGTCTCTGGACTTTGTCCTTGGCCATGCGATGGCTCGCTCAAGGCATCAATTGCTGGTAGTCGCTCAAAGACTGGCGCGTGATCCCAGTGGCTTTGGCGCAGACACGTCGGCAAGACGCGACAGCAGTCCTCGGGGAGCTCAAAAGCTTTTGTGAGAGTAAAGACACTGTCGCAGCTTCCAGTAGTTCGGGGTACCGCCGGAAAGACTTAACAAGCGGATTGAACAAGTAGTTTGGGTTTAAAGATGTACTTCGCTTAGAAGAAAATATTCTTTCGCTACACCCTGGAAATTCAAGTTCAAAGTGAGAAGAGCTGTGCTTGACACAGAACCAGCGGAATTGCGAGCTTCAAGTTGAGGGCCGAATGAAACACCACGGCCAGTAACTGGCTTTCTCATGATATTGTTCATATGCAGTCATTCCTAAAAATGAGCGAACTAGGTATATCTAAGTTCAGTAGCAAAGTAGCCAGTTGGAAAGGAACGCGTCGTTGCAGCGACCCCCATGTGGCAGGGAGCATGCCAAGTATAGTTGCTCGCAGGTCTGACTTGTTGCTCATCCTTGTGTGCCAGCTTCACTGGAGTTTGCGCGTGAGTGTAATGTTTGCGCTATCTATTGAACCTGATTTATCAGTTTGGCTGCTGCATGAATGAACTACTGTTTGGATTGATCCGGTCAGTGATGGCCCCGGGTGTTGGTCTTGCAGATGCGCATGTGGAAGACAAAACAGCAAATGACACAGGTTTGGTACTCGTGAGGCACTCTCAAGGGATTCGAGCCGTCCGCGCGTATTTGGCTAGCCCCATGAATCAGGTGAATCCAGGCTTTCCTTTGTTTTGGGTATGAAAGTCCCTCAAACAGTGCTTTTTGGAGACTGCCAGTTTCAATTTATGATTCTTGGTGTTGGGTTTGGCATTAGGTCGTTGAGGCAAGTTTAAAAAATGTATTGTTTCCAAATTGGTTTTGTTGATCCCACTGTTGCACTCTGCAAGTGTGATTCCTTGATTTGTTTGATGCATCCTACGGAAGAATCAGGCGGAGATGCAGTGACATGATCAGAAGCCACGTTGAGCTTGAGCCAACCATTTGCAGCTCACTGCATCGTAGTTCCGATCTTTTTCTGATACTGGGCGTTGTTTTCCTCGCGCAGGCAACACCATGCTCTCAGCCTCACAGGGTGCAGGCGACGGGGTGGTAAGGGTTAGTCAAGAAGGGCCCTTGGGCTGTTGGGTTCTATTCCAACAAGTTCTATGAATTGGCGTCCTCAGGGAACGACTGGAGGGGCACCATGGCCACTGGGCAAATCAAATTCACCTTTTGCAGTCGGACCTCTTGCGACTCCCG
Source organism: Effrenium voratum (assembly GCA_963377175.1). Classification (NCBI taxonomy): domain Eukaryota; class Dinophyceae; order Suessiales; family Symbiodiniaceae; genus Effrenium; species Effrenium voratum. The sequence goes on along the minus strand of CAUJNA010000813.1, from coordinate 89,295 downwards.
GGCTTTCGGTTTATAGCTGGGATCCAACCAGGCGACGCTGAAAAGCCATTGCATGCGACCATATGAACGGGGCAGAGCAACATATGTTTGGCCGCATGACAGGTGGTAGGACCACCATCAGGTGCCCAAATGCAGAGAAGGTTAGTGCGGTGCCATGTAAGAAGCCGCAAGCAGAAAACGGATCAATAACTTGAAGGTTGTGCACCAGACCCATGGCAAAGTCAGACAGTGTCTCATAGCCGACAATGCGGCTTTTGATAGCTTCGAAGTTCCTGAATGGACTGCTTTCGAGCAGAGGCCTTCTGTAGCTCTGTTTTTTGCGTGGCATGAATCGCAATTCCCGCTTTCGACAGCCTCACTGGGAGCTGCTTCTTGCGTTTTGCAGGTGGAACCTCGCTTGGCGGTACCGGACAAGGCCAAGGCGAGACACATCCCCGAAGACCCCGGGGTAGCTGATGGGCAGAGTACCTTGCCGCGTTCTTGGTTGTGGTTGGTTGGCTCAGACAAACAAGCCTGCAAATTATTTGGAGCCAGCTATTCTTCACTAGAGGGTGGCGATTTGTCCACTCGTTGTTGTGCCCTCGCAAGTGGAACTGTGCGCGCCAGAATTGCCGGACAAAAATACAGCGATGAATTGGGCTATGCGTGGATTGGTACTATGTTCTCAGCTTGATTTCCAGTTGTTTGTCACGTGTGTCTACTCTGATTGTCCCTTTTGCCATCATGTTCTTTGAAGAGGTGCTCCTCATCCCACGTCACCGCTGCTATTGCTGAATGCCATGAAACTGGGGCGAATGAAGTCCGGCAAGATTGAATGACTGCGTGGCCTTCTTTGGAGTTGGCTCTGCTACTGATTTGATTGGGCAGTCAGGAGAAAGACAAATTAGTTCCTCTCACGCAGCATCGTTGCATTGTCTTCCAAAGGACTAATTCATCAGAGACGGCCAGGGATTGCAAGCCAAGCCGAGCTATTGATCGATTGATCAGGCCGAGCTGTTTGGATTTCTCGTGCTTGCCAAGTCCCAAGTCACATTCTAAGACCTATGGCCTATAACATAAATACATACCGCAAACCTGCCGCACTTTGAGCTTCATTGTCGTCCACTGGTTGCTTCTTCTGTTTGGTGCCCTTCCCTTGCCAGGCGTCGGCGTGGGCAACATGAGTCAGGTTACCATGAGCCAGATGCAGGTGGGGAGACTTGGGTCAGCCAATCAGACTTTGAATGGATAGCCTTGCCACTTCTCTTCCGGCGTCTTGAAGCATGTCGAAGGATGCTCTGAGCTTGCCCAGAGAAACTGCGTTTCAGCTGCTTAGTTAATGCTCTCCCCAGAAGACATGGCCGTGCCACCAGCAGCAAGGCCGTTTGGAACCTGATTCAAGCATGTCGGGAAGCAGCTTTGTCGGCCGGCAAACCTTCACAGCTAGGCGATGATGGCGGCGAACCCCAATGTTTATCAACAGATGAATCCAGGCAGCTTGGCATTTGCAGCAAGTGTTTTTTTATGTGCACTGCGGCACGGAGGACACTGATGGAAAGGTCGCAACAACCAAGGGCCGACTGCTCAGGGTCAGTTGCGTTGTGTTCACTAGCCGATGTCTGAAAGATTGGGCGAAAAGTCAGCATCATCAGCAGCATCACAGCGCTTGGTGACTCATGTGTAAATATTGGTACTTACCTAGTTCCCATGACGTCAGTTCCAGGCACTCTGAGTACAGCCTGTTTTGGTGTGGCCTCCTGTTGCTCAGAGTCGATTTGGGGTTCGTCTAGCAGAATTCAGAGTTGGCTGGGGTTCGGATTGGCTTGCCTACCCTTGGTTTGGGTTTGAATTTGGGTGCAGCAAACTTGGTGACCCCACCATTCTGGTCCATGCACAATCTCAATGCACAATACACTGGAAGCGCAAGTGGACATATCTCTTTGTATATATACATATATAATATAGATATTATCTCTTTACATATGGCATCTATGCATCAAGTCCGTCTGCTAGAACGTATGCCAACGTGCGTCAAGCATGTTCGGCACAGTGTGCCCTGTGATTATTTTGTGCGGGGCGGGCCTTGCTTTGTTTGCAAAGCTTCTTGCAAAGCCACCTGCCACAGCAATCTGACTTTCTCCAAATCGCAAGCTTCACAGATTCCTTGCACCTCATACCCATGCTGTGAATACTTTATCTCACAATATGAACTTCAAAGCGCTGGCCCTAACAAGGGTTGGCCAATGCCAGCCCAAGACGTGGATACTTGGTAGAGGCAGAGTCGCTGGAGATGCAGAATCCACGTTTTGCAAACTTCCAGTGAATCGCGCGACCGGAAACCCATTGACTGAGGCAACGTGTCACAAGGGGGCAGCCTTTGAGTTCGGAATGAGCGAGGCTTCCGGTGGTCGGTGGCAAATTGAATGGCATGTGTCAGAATGAGGGCCCGCTTCGGTAGGGATTAAGGAGCGCTGCAGCAGTCCTATTGTGGGAGGGTTAACTGAGGCACAATCTGTCACGCTCACATGTAAAATGTGATGCACACCTGGGATCTTGAAGGGCAGGATGATCCTCATATCACTGCGGGAAGAGTGTTGCAGATTGGTTGGCGTTTGGTCGCTATCATTCATTGATTGAACCGGCAGAAGCCGGCGCCCGCTATAATTGGTCAATGCTGACATTGGCGGCATGAGTACGTCTTTCTCAACAGACACTATGTGTTTACAAGCATCGTTTTAGTCGATGCACGATTGAGCAAGAGCCTGACTGAGCAACCAGTGACATGGGTTGCGACGAACTTTGTAGCCCCACCATGGCTTGGCCTTTCACTCCTCCTTTGCTTAGAGCGGGCACACAAAGACACCTACTTTCCAGACCAATTAGCTGCATGTCTTTGTCTTCTTCTATCGTGCCTCGACGTGGCAAACATTGACGAGATAGCAAGCAAGACAATCTTAGGTAAAAGTACATCCCACCGACCGGAAGCCTGTAAGTGAGATGGAGCATTCTTGACCGTACGTACACGCATGTTCGCCTGCCAGCACACATGTGTAATATTCATCCAGTTCACCGGAATACATTAGTCTACTGGTTGGCTGCGCGTGCGAAAGGTCTCACAATTCATCTCAGATTTTGAAGAGACAATCGAGACAGGCGGCTTGGGATTGGGTTTCGAAAGTGAGTCATCTCCATGGACGTGGAGTATCTTCGATTTGGGCCGGCTTCATCCGGCTGGGAGCTCTCACAAGTTTTCAGGGGGGAAGCTCGTCAAGGCACACTGCTAGATGGTTCAGATGTTTGGAAGTGCGCGGATTTGCTGGTGTGCCTCTGGCAATATTAGCCCTCGAAGACTCAGTGTTTGCCTATCGGCATTGGCTGCCTGTGCATGGCAGAGGCATCTTCGAAGACATCCAGCTGGCCGCGAGTGCCATAACCATTGGGGACCCCTGGCTAGCAAGCGGCAGTATGAAAATTCATTTGACGGGCTTTGCTGAAGCTGTTACTTTTCGGGGTGAGCACAAGTTTTGAAGTCGGAGGCACAATACTGAGATGCTGTGGACAAATCTTACTGTGGTTGTAACAGCAACTTGGTCAGAGGACGTGACGTTAGAAACAGCCCATGGCTTGATGACTGAACTGACTTTGCTAGCTGGTACTGGTTTCAAGCGCGCGGCTGGCTGGATGTAAATTTTGCGGAAGCAATGGCTGTCCAAGGAAGCAGCGGCATGGGGTCACAGTGATGGCTTTTGGCTGGGATTGCCGAAATGAATCGCATGGATCTCAGTAAGGCAAGCTTTGCCAACCCACCACTGGACATTAGGCTTTGCTCTCCAAAAGAAGTGCCATTTCAGAAAGGGATCTAGCTCGTAATTTGTGCAGGCAGTAGATGTTGAATGGACTGAGTCGAGGAGCAATTGCTGAGTAAGTAGCTAGGCGCGCCAGGAAATGATTGCCCCATTCACAGATTCCCACCACGAATGCAGCATTCCTAGCAGACTTTGGTCACAGCGTTCACAACATGTTGGTTTCATTTGGGACTCCTGCTGTAGGCCTTCTCTGAGATCCCATGACACATCATGACCAACATTTCAGAAAAAACAAGCAGTACATAGCCAGCGAAAGAAGAAAGGTCCAGTCAAAGCTTGTGGCCCGCCTGTTTGAAGAAAATGCTCATGTGCAGCTAGTCGTTAGCCCTGGTTTTTGTTTTGGTGTTCAGTACACGGGCCTCAGGCAAGATTATTTCGAGGTTGGGAAGGCACTTACAGTGCCCATCCTCTCACGTTTGTAAGACTCCAAACACACACATCCCGTCGTGCGGTTGGCCTCAAACCTCTGGAAAGGGGTTGAGAGGCATAGGTTTTCCGAACGACAGGACAAGCTCATGCTTTGGGAGAGGCAATCTCTTCAATCGTTTTGTGCCCGACCAGTGGTGCGTCTTACACGCTCTTTGTGCTTTGGCGGGCAAAAACACTCAAGAGGCTGAGCCTTCATTTCCTCCAGCGCAAGCTGGAAGGATTACTGGAAATTGGACTCTGTTCTTATGCAGTCCAGTCACTGAGTTTTGAGGGTCGCTCAACTTTGCGGCCCAGTCTTGCCATGGCAGGGCTCCTGGCAGCATGAGGGCGCTTTCGAGCGCGGCCTGCTGGATTGGGCTCCTGCCAGGGCGAAACACGGCGGTCCGTGTACGGACCAACTCGTTAGCAATACCTGGCCCCGAGGAGTCGATGTGCTCAGCGAGCGCATGTTGCGTTTCCCCTAGTCCATTCAGTCTCCGTTGAGATTCGCTTCTTGAGCTACCGGTCTTTTTTCTTGTTTCTTTTTTTTGCTTGCTCAGTCGTGCGCACCTCCTCCCTCAGTCCTGAAAGGGTCCAACCTGCAGGAGTTCAGCTGGTAGCTCCATTTCGGTGCGGTGTTCCATGCGGCAAGCCAGCCATTTATTTCCTAATGTGCCATTTCCACTGCAACAAGTCATGCCTCCGTGAGGGGACCCTGCGGACAGAGGCCAGACCTTCTGATAGTCGTCTTCCGCACACAACATCTGGCTTCGATCTGCTGCTTCCGATCAGCTTCCGTGATTGCTTCCCCCTCGTCTTTGGAAGGTGCCTTTGAGAATAAGTGCTAGCTGCGTGCCCCTTTGTTCCTGTTTTCTGTTGCTCTCAGCCTGTAAAAGTGAAGACACGCAAGAGATTCCAAATTCCTGTGTGGTTCTGGGCGCAGCCTGTGGATTTGCCATGCACGGGTGGTTGGCTCTGGGATACGGTGCACGGAGATGACAAAATAAGTTTACAGTCTCCGTGTGACGTATCCCAGGGCCTTTGCAGACCTCCAATATCCGCATGATCCATGGCAAGCTGCTTCATTCAGCCTGGAAATGCCAGTCTTGTTTGCCCCGAGCCTTTTCAGTTAGATGTTCTAATATGCAATGTGGGTCTCGATGCGTGGCTTGCCTGGAGTGCTTTCTGAGATTGCTGCATGCACCTGGTCTTGCAGTTCAGTAGTCTAAGTCTCATGGCGTCTGAGTGGCAACGGTTCGTACGGCAAAAGAGTTGAGCGCTCAGCTGAAACTGAAACTGGTTCCTGGGACGGGGGCAAGCCTCATTATCTTGGTACGATAGACACTCGGCTCAAATGTGCCAACATTGCATTCAAGACTCAAGGGCTGAAGCAAGCGAGCATTGAGACTGAAGTGATTTGGCCTGTGGTTTGGTGCCATTGCCAGTAGATTCTATTCCATTGAATCAAAGCGTCCGGCCTCCCTGCGCAGCCTATGCGGCGCAATGATCAATGACCCAGTGCTCTTCTCTGCAAAGTTTCCGCCACCGGTCACTTTGCAACTTCGATCTCCGCGATTGACGCGACGCTTGGTTTGAGATTAGCATGAAGCCTGAAATCTTGTTCAGTAGCATGGACTTCATTTCAAAACCATCAGTTATGTTGCCTCAAAAGGTGTCATTTCTCGTGAAGTTGTTTATGTCATCGCTTGGGTGCACCCCCAAGCACAGGAGGCTCTTGTGGGCACCGATGGCTACAACTTTCGCAGGCCGGATACGCCTACCTTTCTAATTCCCTGCGAAAAGCATGCAGGCGCATGCGTGAGCTGGCCGCTAACTTATTATGTCACTGACGTTTGGCTTGTTCCAAGTCTTCAATAGCAGGCCCTCTTGTTGATGGTTGGTTTGCCAAGTAGGTTGCCCCCCTTCAAAGCCATCCATTCCAGATGCCCCCCCGCCAACAAAAAAAAGCCTTGAAGCCAAGGACAGCCACAGCGGCAACTCTGGAACGCTGCGGCTCCATTGGCATTTGCGGCAGCTGTGTGCCTCGGATAGTTTGCGACTGCAGAATACCGACTGGTGGATCGCTGCTGACAGCCACCTACACCTGCAATTTGACAGCTTTAACAGCCGAGGTGGTGCAGAACGCTGCCATGCCATATCTGTATATGCGTCTATATTAATACATGATGAAAGATGGATCTTGCCGTTGCGTAGAGCCTTATTGATATGTCCTGAATTCCGAAGTTCATCAATGCAACAAGCCACTGGTAGTTCTCTACATACAATTTGCGCACTTGCTTTCCCGTGTTTTGCCTCTCTTGACAGCAACTCAGGAGCGCGCGGCCATCCGTGCGACGCCTGACTTCTCGCGTGGCAATGTTCTGGCAGCGGCCGTTGGCGGGCAAGGAACTTCCTGAGCCATTACGTGCCACGGATGGTGCTCGTGCAGCAAAGTACATTGCCGGGGTCAAGCAGTTGGCCCTTGTTGGATCATTCGTGATCTTGGCTGATCATGGGAATTTGATATTGACCAGCGCCCATCAAACTCAAAGGGTCACACTGACATGTCCGCTGATTTTTGTACCTGTTCGACGTTCAAAGCCTGAATGCTGCCAAGCAATTCACAAATCATGGATATATGTATATATATATATACACTAGTTCATGCTCTTTGCAACGGCAGTTCTGAAGTGGCTAACACGCTGCTTGGGTTGGTTGTGTGTGGGATTGCTGTGGCTGTGTTGGTGACCCCAGTACTACACTGGTCGGACGATTCCAAGCTTACCGAACCTTTTCTTGTTGTATGGAGCACTTGCCAATACGGGCGGACGAGAGAGCGATGCGTTGTTTCAGCCAGCTATTGCTCCAAGGCCTCGTAGCTGCAGCTCCGCCGGAGGATGTCTTCACCCAGGACACGGTCACCAAGCGCATGCCCAAGATCCTGGACTCGGTGATGGCCAAGCTGCCCTCGAAGTTCCAAACCCCTGCAGCAGCGCTGGCCGCAAAGCACCCACTCGTAGGTGTGCAACCGTTGGTCATTGACGATGTGGCGTGCAGGTTTCTGATTCCAAGACAGGCACGAAGGGAAGGAGCTTTCCCCACAGTTGGATGCCACCTGGGTTTCGGATGCTTTATATCAATATAAATTTGGCCTGAGTAGCACGACAAGGCGCACACAGTCAGAAGCACCAGGCCCGTATTGCCCGTATTGGCTGCTCACAAAATGTGACAGATGACTGTACATGATTAACTTCTGCACACCGCAGAGTCCGGATATCAATTTCCATGACGGGACGCTTCACATTCCGAGGTAACTGAAGGTGTCAAGAAACTGCAGGAGGAGCAGGGAGTGTCTCAAGCCTTGAGAGGCACGGGGAATGATTCCCTGATTGTACTTTTCGGAACCAGGCCTGCTTTGCAATTGCCATGATTCGTGATAGAGTTGATTTCAGAGTGAATTCGATGTTAGTTCATCTCATGTTATTTTATGAAGGCAGTTGGCAGGGGGCCTGCATGAAATGTGAGGGAAGGGACGGGGAGGGGAGGGGAGGGGAGGGGGAGGGTGTGTTCCATAAGCATTGCCCAGCGCATCCTACGCTGGATGCATCAAACACAATGACAAACAACTACATCTGGGGTACCTCACGTTTTTGAACATAAGTTTTTTGTTTGGTGGTGGAGCAGATTTTACCCCCTCCAAACATGAATGGGAGGGCGCTTAGTTTGCCCTCGCTACTGTGTTGAGTCAGATGGGTCTGTCTTTTTTTGAGGACACCACTTTTGGAGTGGTTCTATAGGGAAACCAAAAGGAAAAACACCATCTTGGGGGTTCCCTAACAAAGCGACCCAGGTGGGGCTCCCTGTCCAGCTTGCCATGCGAACAGGGCACGTACTCTCCTACCACGTACCGCTGCAGCGTTTTCATGTTGCGCCTTTGTTTGTGCTGGCAGTATTCCCACCACCAAACACCTCTAACTCAAAAAAGAGGAGGGGGTGAGGTCAATGAAGAAAATCAGAGATCCAAGTCTATCAGTTTCACACAGTGACACTTTGATTGGCGAACTGCGTTGTGCGGTTAGCAGATGACTATATTTGGCAGCAGGATGTTTTCACAGCTCGATGATCTAACAAATAATGCCAAAAGCTTGTTTGATCGGCGTGCCACCTTGTTTGATCAGGGAGGGATGGCTGGGTTGTTCTTAGCAGTGCGAGTTGTAAATTGAACAGGTCCTCCCCGCCATGTTTTGCTAGAAATGAAATCCCCATTGCACCAGCTGTTTCCATCGTGCTCAGAACAATCACTTGGCGGGTGCCTAAGACAGAAGCTTCAGGTTGATGCCGAAGTACGGCCACGCAGTTTCTGTTGCCAAACAAGTCCAGAAGACTAGTGACTAGGTAGCTCCTTCAAGCAAATGAGCATTGCCTGTTATGAAATTTGCGCCCTCAAACTCGCAAAGGTTCAAAGACAAGACCCTTGCAACATGCATAGCAGGTGGATGTTTTGTCACCCAAGAACTGCAGATACCTCCGAAGCGTGCGTTTTCTACTTCGGCCCTTGGCCCAAGTCGGGGCGCTGCGACTCGCGAGGAGATGCGGGGAGGCGCGCAGCTGAAGCTGCTGGAGGGCCGAAGTGCGCGGGTGGGCGCTGAGGCCTGGAACGAGCACCTCGCGGACTTTCTGGCGCGAGGCCGGAGGAGGTGAGCGAGTCGCTGTGAACTTTGCTGAAAGACGGAAAAACTGCATGTGCTGCATGAGTAAGAATTGTTCAATTGTCGCATCGATGCTCACAACAGTGGGCCACCATGAGACATCGCAATGCGAGTGTGAGTGCACAGTGCGTTGTGCCTTGAGGAGGCTGCTCTGGCTTAGTGGAGTTTGGTTCAGATTTAATCACAAGTGATGATATAAGCTCTCCTCCGCGTGTGACATGACAAAACCTTTCAAGCACCGCGTAGGTCTGCGGAAAAAGATGATCTTGATGGGAAGCATACCGTCTAGGCTTACTTTGGCCACCAAGAGGAGAGCACCGGGTCGGTCTCGCTCCTTCCGAGTTGATCCTGCAGCCCAGAAATCCGTACATCTGCACCGAAGCTTCATAGCTTGGCTCAGGGGAAGGCTGGCATCAAGCACCCTGGTGGCTGGTCGAGAATTACATGTACAAGCGCCTACTGGAGGAGGGCTCATCACTGGGTCATGTACGGCTGTCGTGTTGTTTTGTATGTGCTGTGTGCTGTGTTGTGCATGTGGGGTGTGCTGTTGTGTGCGTGCGGGGCCCTTGTGTCATGCTGCACTGGGTTGGTTATATTTCTTAGATATATTTGTGTGTTGGCGTGTCTGTTGTGGCTGTTCGATTCTGTCGTCATTTCTTTCTGTCAGTCAGTCTGTTTTTATGTCTGTGTGTATTCCTTGATGTCCTTATTTGCTTGTATATTGTCTTTTCACTGTATGGTGTTGTTATTTGTTGTGTTATTTCTTTATTTCATATTTTATGTTGTTATTATTGTAGTTGTTTTGTGCTTTCTTGATATATTTCTTTATTTATTTATGTTGTTCCTTATGTATTTACATGGTGCTTTCTTTCGTTAGTTATTTCTGTATTTGGCAATTTGGTTATTTATGTTTGTCATTATTCCGTTCTTTCATTCGTTCTTGCTATCCTTGTTTATTTAGGTGTCTTTATTTCTTCCGGTCTTTATTACGAATGTTGATCCCGACACCGGTCCGAAGCTGCCACTCCGTCTTCCAAGGCTTTTGCCTGCGTCGCTTGCCTTTTATGACCAAATGCCATCGCAACACTAGCTGAGATGTCGGCGAGTTGGGTCGCACCTCCGACCACCAGCAGTCACCCCATTTGGAAGACCATTTGAGTGGGTGTTGGTTGAAAAACCCATGCCCTGTTAATTGTCGAGGATGCAACCCCGGGTATGGGTGAACATGGGTCCTTTTCGGGCCCTCCTTTTTCGTCCGATTGAAAAGAAGAAACCCCGCAGCCATGCCACATAGCTCCAATTCCCACGGGTAGCGAAGCCATTGTAGCCACCGCCGCTCAGAGACACTGCGCGTGCAGAACGCATCGCAGCGCGGAACAGCGGCAGAAGAGCGCATTGCAACCCCATCCCAAAGTACCTGCAGTTTTTTAACAGACATGCATCGTGTCGGTCAATTCCATGTGGGACATGTCTACTCAATTTAATCCGGGTTGCCTTTTCCAGCAAGCATACAACACCACCAGTTCTACCAACTGGAGGCGTATTTGTCACCATTTGCTGGGAAGCAAGTCGGCGCCCGATGTTTTCGCCGTTGCCATGAGCCTCTCTTTTGCTGTGCTTCCAAGAGAGGGGCATCCAGGCAGGATTGGACTCAAAGCTGCGAGCACAGCCCTCGGGCCAGCCTTGGTGTGGTTTTCAGTTAAACTGACCTAGGCACTGGCAACAAATGGGTCTGTCTTTCTAGGAGGAAACCCTCCATTTTGGAAGCCAAAGGACAACTACCATGTTGGGGGGTCCCCACAAATGACACACCCCATAGTTCAAATCTTCCACTTGCCACAAGATTTCTCGACTTGGCGGCCACACGGTCCTTGTGCAGGCAGATATGCAAATGTCTATGAGTTCTTTGTGGGAGAATGAGTCGAATGAATTGCATGACCCTTTGTTCAAGAGCGTAATATCCACCGCCATCAATTGTTCTTACTCAACACATGGCAACAGCGGGGATGTGACACCTGCCATGGTCAGAATGCCAGTTGCTCGGCCGAACAGATATGGTCGTTTCGCAGGCCATGACCTGCAGCTCAGCCCTGGCCGGGCGCGCCCGACCCGCGTGGCTGGGGACGCGCGGGCCAACGGGGCCTGGCTGCCAGCGCTGCCGGTGGCGGCCTTGCTGGCGAGGCGAGGGGCGCGGGCCGCGAAGCGGCCGCAGGTGACGAGATGGAACCCGGCCATGGCAGCGTCCATGCCGGCGAAGAAGCTCGTCTATGGAAGGTTTGGCTTGGCTGGTGCCGCAGCATTGCCAAAATTTGCAGAACATGGTTTGCAATTGGGACCAGACAAAGTGTTGAAGATCAAAAGCAGGCGGCAGGTAGGTCAATGTTCGTTGGGACCAGCAAGAGGGCAAACTGCGTGGTATTCGATTCAACAAGTACCAATGAGATTAAGCGATGATTTGGGCTGTTCGTGCCAGTTAACTTTGTTATGCTGATGGTGCCATTGTCCAAACTTTTGTGTGCTTGAACGCTTGATTCACAACTCGCAAGGACACCACTGACATGTGCTGCATGTGCTGTTCAACAGGTTTGCAAGACAGTTTTACCCCTCGAACCCGATTGCGTTTGCTTTCCCCGAACGGGCTCTCCGAAGCTGTTGCTCACTGGGGGCTCCTCGGATCCAGCGGTTGGCTTTCAATACTTTGCCAGAGTCGGAAGCCAATGACAGGGGTCCTTAGCTTTCCTGCTTTAACATAAGACCAAAAGCTCAGTCTAAAGTGCCCATGAAGATGTGTTCAATCGCCCAAAAGGGGCACATGTAAGAACCCCAGAGTTGCCAGTTGGAATCTGCATCACTGCCCTTCGGAATTGGCGTAACTGGGTGCCAGATTGCTCATTGGTATCTTCCAAGGAAACCAAAGGGGTATTCGAACTTTGCGATTTTCTGTTGTTCATTTTGGTATTCTCATGATATGTATTCTCAGTTCTATCCCGAGCCAGAAGAAACACATTGGTCGTATCAAGCGTGTTTTGCTCAGGAAGCCGGAGAAGGTGACCTGGGTTGCGCGCCTCTCCGGCCTGGGCAGCTGCACCTCTCGGGCGCTTCGCTTGGCTTCCCGGTCGGAAGGGCTCGGTTTTTCCACAGCCGGCCAGGGACTCCTTGGAGTTAGCTGTAAACACCTGACACCATGGCTGATGCGGCCAGTAGCCGGATTCTTTTGGCTTGGAAGTACCGTGGTTTGGTTTGCCTTGAAGTGCCGTTTCTGAGTGAGTGAGTCGGCACCGAAATGCGTGAGCTGGTTTCCAAGACGTCTGGTGGGTGCATGTTCACGCGTTTCTACATGGCCTAAGGGCCAGAGTCCAAGGGCATCGGGCCAGGGGCGGAGCTACCGCCCGCGCAGCGCAACGTAGTCCAAGGGCAAGTTGCGCGGCTGGCGGCAGCCTGAAGCCCGTGGAGGGCTGGCAACGGGCAGGCCGAGAAGCGAAGCCTGAAGGGCTCTGAGGCGGCAGTCCTAGTCCAAGGGCAAGGGGCTGGGTGTGGGTAGCTGGAGGGTTGTCCGTTGCAGCGTTGGGGATGGGTAGGGAAGATCCCGGTGACCCGAAAAAGAGATCTGACCAACGTTGTAGAGCTCTGGAAGTACTGTTCCACAGTTGGGTGAGTCGGTTGAAAGTGTCACACAGCTAGGGTTTGAGGGGAACATCGGGGATGTAGACAAGTTTTTGCAGAGTATGCATGCCTCATGCTTCGAACAACATGTTTGCCTGAAATTTCACATGGTTGTCAATGTCGTGGCGTGTCTCCATGGCCCATTATTTTACCTCTAGAACTTTAATAATTTGGCCATGAACAAGTTTATGTTCCGCTTGGGGGTGACCTTGCACGTACTTTTGAAAGATAGCTCATTCGTTTTAGCTTTTTTTTGGCCCTGGTGCTTAGTTGGTTGCTTGCTTGTCTTCAAGCTTGTTTGCTTGGTTGGATGGTCGGTCGGTCATGCTGCCCGCGGGCTGGAGTGTCGGTGGGTTGACAAACTGATTGATGACTTGTCAACAAAAGACCCAGCCATATCTTGTACTAAAGGAGGAACCTGCAAATGGCCGATCGTGAGCGTCACACCAAGCAAACCAAACAATCAAAACGGCTCTCCCGTAGACAACCGTGCCCAACAGCAGAATCCAATGCAAACCCTACCCCCCCTTGATGAATCGGGCAAGAAACACTACATGCAAAAATCATGTTGTCTACCTCCTAACACTGTCGGCACGAAACACTCGTCAACAAACAACCTAGCAGAACGCGCCCACGCCAATCCACGAACACAGAACAGCAAACAATAAAGATGCTGTTTGTATTTTAAGTGGAAATCCAAAGGAACACTAGCATTGTTGTTTTTGGGAGGGGATCCTCTACCAAAAAGACACCCCCAGTATCTTGACTGCCGAGGTTTGGGTCACCAGTCGTTGGCTGTCCTTCAGCCTGGCGCTGCTCACGCTGCTGATGGGCGCGCTGCCCACTTTGCGGGCAGCGGTCACCAAGCGCGTCATCGACGCGGTGGTGCAAGGTGCGGCTCCAAAGCTTCCAGCTTTGCATACGATGCAGATGGACACCGGGATCCTCTTCGGAGCGCAGAACTGGGAACTCATGCAAGACAGTTTCCCTCGGCTGGTTGTTTTCTTGGTCAAGGGCCCCTTCCCTGTGTGGGGTAGGGGTGCTGTTGTTTTCAGGATTTGGGCGACACGACTTTGACCTTCAGCCATTTTTTGACGGAGTTCAAAGGGGGGAGGCATCATCTTAACAGCCCCGAGGGTTTTAAACATCCCCTGACGGCCGCATAGGTTGATGAGCATGGAGGATCAAGCGAGTGATTGTGTGCTGAGGTTGGATACACCCCGGCATGTTTTAATGCCTGTTCGCGGGCAGGTCATGGCTGTGCGTGTTAGAGACTAGTCAACGCATGGTCCTGAGTTGTCGCTGCCTTATTTTGGTATCATGACCATGCTGCCATGTTGCTCCACAATGTACGCTTCCACGTTACCCCAACCTTGCATGTTGAGGATGTTTGGCACTAACCTGTTCCAGCACATTCCACCACGGGTGTCGTTCTTTGAGAGTCACCTTTGCCTTTCTGCCGAGTTTTGGTGCCCTCCAGCCCTGTTCAGTTCCAGGCGCCAGCAGCGGTGCAGGCCCCCACGCGGCTTTGGTTTTCCTGGGCCTGGAGGCCGGCATCGTGGTGCTGCAGGCGGCGGCGCGGCGCGGCTTCGAGGTGGCCGAGTCCTTTCTGGGGACACCTGGCGAAAATGGAACGCAAGCGGAATGGACAAACGGCTTCATTGGTTTCCAGATGTGGTTTCCAGATGTTCCCGGGATGTGATTGTCCATGTTTTTTTTCTTCTGTGTTTGAGAAGACATGGCCACATTGGCCACGCTTTGCTGGGCTGGAAAAGAAAAGACACTTGATGAAGTCCAGGATGGATGTGGAGAGTGAAGAAAAGGGAAGAACTGCATGGATCGGATGGTTCCTTGGGTGAGGACACTACAGGAGTTCTCGAGGCCAAGGGGTCAGTTGTTAAGGGGGCCCTTCACTTGACACGAGTCGATGCCGGTGATGGTCAAAGTCAACCACTGGACTCGTCGAAGTACTGGTACCTTGCCTTCCGCTCAGGACCTTGCTGGGCCATCGCGTGAACGTCATGATCCTCGAAAAGGCTGGCAACCAATAAAGTCCTGCAGGGCCACTGCTTGTTGCAAGCAACTGTATGTGCTAGCCGCTGGGTGGCCGCTTGTGGCCTGGGTTTTCCCGGGCCAAGTTCCAAACCAGCGGGCGCGCCCCACAGACCACGGCCAGCATTTGCGGTCCAGACCACAGTTCTCAATGCACACACCCTTGAATCAAAAACCCCACAGTTCTCAATGCATCCCTTGAATCAGCTGGTGGTTACCCTCCTTCAAAGGGGCAAGGGGGACACGGGTTGATTCAAGGGGAAGCCACGGAAAGGCTAGCCCCGGGCTGGGTCCTGAAGTTTGAGGCTCTGGAGCTTCAGCTCACAGACTTCGAGGACTCCAGCCTCTACGACAAGCTCACGCGCGCACGCCGAGAGGCATGGGAATTGGTAAGGGCCCCCAAAAAGGGGATCACCCCCAGTTTGTTGGCCCGAATGGTCAGCGTGCATGGATTGTTCGGTGATTCGGTTGGTGAAACAGAAAACACTTGAGTTTGTTTGCAGATGAACTAGCACACGATGTCCAGTGATGTGGCTTTGTATTGGCTTCACAGATGGGTACAGGACGTTGGAAAGTGGGCGGGTCGGGGCGCTGTTGGTGGCGGCGAACAAACATCCACGTTGCAATCTTGACGAATGTAATGTGGATGGTTGTCAAAACCGGGGAGCAAAATCCACGTTTATGTCGGTTTTCTTCCAAGCTGTTTACACCGCTCCCAACTCGGTCCTGTCGTTTTGCTGTTGAGACATCGGAAATGGGAGCGAGGCGAGCCAAAGGCCTTTGTCCTTGGCGAAGCAGTCCCTGAGCCTGATCCGTGACTCGTCATTTTGGGGCGAACGAGTTCATGGCTTCAACCAAGGCCTAAAAAACCATGTGCTCCAGACTATGTGGTATTTCCCCTTGTTGGTTTTAAATGGAATCCATCACTAGTGGAAATATTTGTAGTTTTTCGAGGGGGCTGATGCAAATGGAAGCCTATTTGGTTTGCCGGTCACTTGCATATTTTTGGGAATCCACTGTAGAAGTGGCTGGTGGGAGAAAGTAGCAGGTGAGGCAGTTGAGGCAGGATTGATGAAGATGAGGTTTTTGAATGGCGATTTTGAGGGAAAACTGCAGCTGCAAGTACTGCTGTCATGATTTTGGCGAGCAGATGCAAACAATGGATCCAAACCGCGACAACAAGCTTGTATACCACTGTTTTTGGGCTGCCCAAGTGGAAAGCTCCTGCGGATGCTCGATGCCCAGCGTCCAGCATGGTTGCGGGCACTGTTAGGTTTTAAGGCCGCTGGCTGTACCAAGCGAATCCCCTTCAAAGTGACAGAGTTCTAAGGATGGGCCACAGGGTGACATGTCCCACGAGCTGAGGCAACAGCCTTTCACTCCTGGGTTACGGCGCATTGTTGCTGGGCTTCTCTCCGCTGGCGGTGGCTTGACCAGGGGCACCGAGCTGGTTGTCATAAATGGAGAGGTGGATAGAGGATGTGTTGTGAACATTGGCCACAGTACGGTCGTTGTTGGCAGCACGTTGTGCAAATTCAAGCGAATATAGCTCAGGTCGAGGTTTGCAGCTACACATCGTGTTGTTTAGGCTCAATAGAGCCAGAAGCATCAACCAGTACAAGCCATGGTTCCATCGGAGTGGGATAGGTTTGACTTGGGCGTGTTGATGGGCTCCATCATCGGGGGTGAGCCAATGGCCGGCTTTGATTGGGAACCTCCTCCCGACCAAGCTTGCCAGAAAACTCGGCGTTCATTCCTTTGAGCTTGAGAAATGTTCATCAACAAAAGGCGGGCTAGGAGAGTTCCAATATTCCAGTAGCTTGGGAAGCGCCAGTTTCTTTGGTTGGCTGAAGTTGAAGGACGACTTTGCGTGCTACGTTGTATTTTCTAGATGGCAGAATTCTTGGGAACCCACTTGTCGAACCCCTGTTTGCACTTGAGTATGAAGCCGAGGATCCCACATGGGGCCCCTTTACGACAGCTTCCAATCTGTGGCTTGTGCGGTGAGGTGGTGGTCTTGCTGGTGACTGCAGTGCCGCCCTTCATTGCCGGGGTCAAGTTTGCAGGCCAGGCAGTGATGCCAAGACTATCGAGTATGATCACGTCAGCAAAATATATCAACTCAGAAGCAACATCGAAATGGCGGCTAATCCGAAGGTACCGAATGCCTTGCCAGGACTGTGAGCTACCTTTGCTAGTGTTGAATCATTGCAAGACGAGCCATGTTCACAAGCCGAAGTGAATGCATGACCGTCAGCAGCAGCCTACGACCTGTGTTGTAATGAGCACTATGTTGGGAACCATACTGATGACACCGTGAAAATGCGTTCATTCGAGGATATTGTCTTTGCTATTACGCGTCATCCCATGATCAGCGTTGTCGTCATGGTGTTTTTCCCACAAGGCCTGAGGTTCTGACAGTTGCGATGGAGCCATGCGGGTGGGGATCATTTTGGGCAAAATGACCTCACCTCCAGGAAACAACTTCCTTTCTTAGGGGTTCCTTATTTTAGTCAGGGGTCCACAGAACTGTCCTCTGAACCATGCCCGGAGGCGACGCCTTCCAGCTGGCGCGAAGACAAACCTCCGGCTTTCGGGAGCAGACCCTGGGCTAGGGCGATGTGGGGCGGGCGTATTGAGACCTCTTTGGTCAGTTTCACGCGTTGGGGTATTTTGTTATCCAGGTATTCGGCTTGTGGGTTGCATTGCGTGCAGAAGTTCCAGATTTGGCCTGGAACCACAGAAAAAAAACATGCAGGAAGCGGGCCGGAGCCCGGCCCAGGAGGTTCTGGCCAGGTAAAAACAGAATGCTCATTTTTTTTTAAAGGCATTTGTGTTTTTGGGAAGCTGTTGCTTTCCGTGTTGCTCCTGGGTGTGATGTGTTGCCGCTTTTTGGGTTTAGTCAAGTCAGTCTCTCCACCTAAGCGTGTGTCAAGAACAGAGAAGCGAACTGCACCAGGAAAAATAATTGACAGTTTGACTTGTCAGTGTTGAAGCCCTCAGACTACGAGGCTTCTAGAGGGGTATTATTCGAAGCGGTTACGGTGATGGACAAGCCGCCCCCATCACGGTTTTGACATAGGGAACAGGCATGTTGATGGCATGTCCGACGGGTTGCAACATTTGTCAGTGATCTGGCAATGCTTCTCGTTTCTTGAGCTACACCGGATTGAAACTTAACGGCGAAATGCCTTCGCTTCATGGCAACATTGAATGACACTGCATAAGTTATATAGCTGTGGGAGTCAAGCCACGAGTTGTTGTGGAACCACGGCACAGGTTCCAGGCAGATCTCTGGCTATCTTTGAAGAACGGCGTATTCTGTATCTACGTATTGTGGGGTATTCTGAGTTTCTCGGAGGCTTGCACCAGAGTGTAGGTCGTCAATTCTAGTTTGCACTGCTGTTTGCGAAAAGGCTCCTTTGCCAAGATGACAAAGGAGGTAATGTGTATATATTATGCGCATCCTTTTGAACATGCCAACTGTCATGACACTGTGGCAAGGTGTTTGCAACGATGCACATCTGTTTTGTGCAAGGAGAGTTAACGGACAGACGTGTGGCCGATTGAGCAAATGGTTGTTTAACTGTTTGTGAACTCTGAGATTCTGGGGTTGACGCTTCCAATCCAGCATAAGTTCAATCTGCGGGGAAAGAGGCAGAATTTTAAGGCCAATGATTCCCAGCTAAACTTGAAGACTGCCTTCCAAGCCTCTTCAAGATGGACATGTTGATCTCTCCCACATGTTGAGATGATGGAATCCAGTTTCCGGCCACAATACTCTCAGCGATTCGCGATTCTGCTCGAGCTGCACTTGTTTTTTGTTCACACGCTAGCAATTGCTCTCGCTCTGAACAGGGACGTCGGCTGCTGCCCATGTCCATCCATTTCCTAACTTCTAAGACCTCGACTTAAGATCCCTTACCCTGCAACGCCAAACTTGCCTCAGCCGATTTCAGCAAGCTGTCAGGCTGCAAGCTGCATGGGGGGAGAGTAACATTCGGACAGGATCACTTGTGGGAGGGATTCCGTCAGATGTGTGATACTTGCTAGTTTAGAATGCTGTGTGTTCAGGTTTGTTTTGAAAGCACGGGAAGCAGCCTTGTAAATGTTTCCCAGTGGCCCAGCGGGTTTTGGATGTGTTCTGGAGGAGCAAAGTTTGGTTTTGCTCCTCTTTCTTACTGGCTCAGCAGTGCTATTTTGAGGATCAAGTTGGATTTCCGGTTTTGATCCGGTTTTGAGGATCTACCTGGAGCGGGTCATTGCCATGGATGCGCCCGCCAAGGAGGTGAAACTCTTCAGTTTGGGACCCTGGCTGCTGAAGAGGCCGGAAGGGCCTCCTGAAACCCAGCTGGGCCCTTCTCATCCTCGAGTTGGTGTAAACGATGTTTGTTCCTGGAAAAGCTTGCCTGGACTTCTCAGGAAGTGAGAAAGTACTTTTGATAGCCACACAAAGTCACTTGGACCCAGTGAAAGGGCAGGTGCCAAAAGAAGTCCCTCGACTTACTCCTCTATACCTTTCGGCCATTTGCCCGCAGCCCTTTGCTGCACAACCCTTTTGTGACCCTCGAGCAACGTCACCATTTCAGCGAATTCCTGGTGACTTGAGTCAGAATATGTCAGAATGAAACCCCAATTTGAGTTGATCCTTAACAAGACATGAAGCACTCTCATTGACCCAAAGCAAAACCTGACTCCCCCGATCTCAGTTGATTCAAAAGTAGAATCTGAAACCCCAAACTCGACTGGTCCTGAACAAAACATGAAGCACTAATCTCAGGTCCCTAAGAGTTGTTGACCCTGAGCAACACCTGAAGAGCTAAACCCTAACTTGGTTACTCCACACGAATGCCGCTCAGTTGAGCCGAAAATAAAACACAGGATGCCCTAAACTTAGTTGACCCTGCGCAGCATTTGAAACCCTAATCTTTGTTGAGCCAAAGTGAAATCTGACACCCGCTAAACTTGATACCCTTAAACTTCTGGCACTTCCTGTCTCTTGACGTAACATGCTTTCCATATTTCGTGCCAGCTAGGCCAGAGCTTGGCTTCTTGTACGTCCCAAGCAGAGGCATGCTTTAGGAATGTTGAAACTCTCGCATTGACGTCAAACCCCTAGGCTGGCACAATTGGTGAATCTGGGAGACTCTGCCAGTGCGCAATTGCTTGGCAGGGCTGTCCTTTAGATTGAGTTGCAAGCAGCATGTGTGGCATGATGGATTAGCCGCATAATGTGTCAGAGTAACATGCTATAGAAAACTGTAGGAACACTTCAGTCGTTTGTGAACCAAATTCCTTTGCCAGAGGCGAGTTCAAATTCCCGGCCCGTTCGCGCATTCACCGATCCTTGATGCAGTTGACTTCTGTTTCGGTTGAACGATCGCTCCTCATTTCAAGGGGAATCTCCTTGGAACGACCCGCAGTATCACTTTGGAACATGGCCGATTTGAGCATTGGTTGAAACTTCGGTGCTCCTTTGACTTCAAGACCTTGAGGTGTCTTTTGGATGGATTTGCTCTTCCCCGTAAGAGGTTGGAAGCTGTGCGTTTGCAAGATTCCATGGACACGTGCTTGGACACAGCTCTTTGCACTAGACGAAAGCGTTTGGAGGTGGCTTCAGCAATAGTCTCACTGCCAGGTTAAACCATGTGTGGTGTGTCCACGCAACGCTGTTGTTTGGTGTGTTTGATTGCGCATGTGTGTGTGTGACGTGTGTGTGTGTGCTGTGTTTGAATCCCGATCCAGAGAAGTGTGCTGAAGGTCCCCTTCCCTCTTGCCTTGCGGGTGAGCATATGCCCAGAGGAACCCCTGCTGGATGGGAGGAATTTATTCCTATTTCATCTGAGTTAGAAAGATTTGAAGAGCGTTCTACTGGAGGCGGACATGCTTCTGTCAAATAATACAACGAACTGCGTCTTGCATGATTGTGGACAGGCCAGGAGGATCCGAACCCGCAGCAGATTCAGATATTAGCTTAAATACTTGGACCCACATAGTATCAACAATCCTCCCCAGGCCCGGTGGCGTTGTTCATGTCCATTTCATGAGAGCGTTGGAGGGAGGTGTAGCATTTGCCTTGGTTTGGGTGAGTTTTCCATGGACTAAGTTCAAGTCGCTCCTGCTTTGCAACTGGTTGGGCTACCAGCCAGGTACAAGGGCATCTTCGATTCCTTCTTCAAGGACACCACCAACCTGGCGTTGCGCCAGGTGGGGCGAGACTGGGCTCTAAACACCCAGCCGACGTTCGACGTTTGCCAGTGCTGCTTCCATCCGGATTCGACCCACCAGGAATCAGCCAACGACACCTTTTTGACGAATGGTGTCCTTAGATAGTCTTGTCATCTCATTTTTTGTTGGTCACAAGGCACCCTTTATCCAGGGATTGTTGTTGCTCGTTGCACCGAGTAGATGTTACTCACTTCTCATGCTTGACACCTTGCCATGGGAATGATGCCATTTGCCAAGTCACCCAGCTGCAAATGAGTACTATTTGCCTTCTACTCCACCAACTCTGAGCTCAGACGCCAGTCTGAACAACTGTGTGGACGCTCTGGATATGAGTATTATTGTTTGTTGTGGACTGTCTGTAGTACTCAGTCAAATGTGTTTGGGCTGGATCTGGTTATGGGTGGATCAGCGTGCGGAACAGCCTTGCCATTTTTCCACCGGGCGTCCGCAAATCCCAGTCAGGTCCCATGGCATGCTCCCTTGTTACTGTTGTTCTTGTGGAGGTTTGGGCGTAGCTGTTGTAGGTGTGAACCGTTCCAACTCGAATCGCTGTCAACTTTTCTTGTTCTACTTGGATTCAATGATGAATGGCATTTTGCCACAGATCATCTTCAAACGAGTTCATATTATATATATATACCAGTCAATCTTGCACGGCCAGGGCACCTACGGCTTTCTGCTGGAGCTGATCTCTACCTCGGGCTTATATCTGGCCTTTGCCTGGGTGGCCATCAGTGCGGTGAAAGGGCAGATCTCCTTGGGCCAGATGACCATGTACCTTCTCATCTTCCAGGACCTTTTGACTCGGGGGAGTTTTTTTTTATTGGCTGACCATGGGTACAACGACCCTTTGGTGGACATTGGAGTTCGGGGAATAGTCATGTCCAACCACCTTGGAGGTACGATTGAAATTCGTTGCCTGTCTCAGCAAAGGCCATGATTGTGTGAGACAAAATGCCTGTACATATGCATGTGACACGCTCATGATACGCATATGTACTGTTCATTCATGTGTGTATGTGCTTTATATGCAGTTTATATATATATATATGTATAGAGATATGCACGTGTATATATACCCAAAGGATCCAAAGTAGTGCCTATTTGTGCACTCGGATCCCAAGTCCTTTCTCAGAACATAAATGGCTCCCAAGACCTTCCTGGGAGCATCTGGGCCGCCGCAGCTTTTTGGCCCGCTCATCCCAAGCGCTTGAAATCAAGCACGGGGGCCTAGTCGCGCCTTCTTGTCAGGGCTTAGTCCATGCGATCAATTATCATCCATATGTTGAGTCCTTAGCTAGCTTGCAAATTCCAAAAAGAGTGCCAACCCCCTGTTCCAAAAAATAAGGCTAGGCTCCACATGTAGAAACGCGTCAAGGTGGACAGCTCCAGGGTGGCTAAGTGGCAGCTTCGGGCTATGCCTCAAATAATGTTGAAACGCGGCAAACCCTCCAAACAACCCATGGCCAGTGCAGCTTTGCCACATAGCAAGCGACCATTCAGGTCTTCATCTCTAAATGTATGTTGATGGCGAGGATTGATCCCTGGGTGAAAATATGCAAAATCAACTGTCATGACCGATAGCCTTTGCCAAGGCACTTTCTGTTCGGGCCAGATAGGTTACCTCTTGCCAACCCTTGGCCGGTCAAGTTCAGCACACGCATGCTGGACGTCCATATCTTTCTAGTATAGTGCTGACAAGGGTCATGCAATTTGGGGCGAAGTGGCCAGCCGGGCTTGCCATTCTGGATTGCCAGCTTAGCCAACTGGCAGTAGGCAAAGCAGGCTGCATCCTGAGATCAGTACTTTCAACGTTTGGGCCTGTGAATGGTCTGCAAGTGTTTGGGGCCAAGTCTCACATGAAAACACCAGTGCATTTGCCTGGCATTGGTTCAGATATCGTGGCGAGTGCTCCATGGTTTGGAAGTATTCTGCTGTGAAAAACCTGAGTGTCAGGCAATCAAGGGCATAAAGTGAGGGCTGCAAATATCATGCAGTTTTTAGCCACAAGGCAGGCATTGGGCCAGAAGCTGGAAAGTCAGAACTCCTGGATTGGATGCGAGCTTCTTCAGGCTGACATCGGCCAACCACTGGATCAATAATTCCAGTATCCACATCATCCGGATTTTCAAACTCAATGTCAAGGGATTCTCGGGAGCCACCCTCCTGTCAGGGATCATAAGCTGTTGCAGTGGCTGACGCTTAAGCTCAAATACAAAAAGTGCAAGAATTCACACTGCTTGAAGATGGCTGTGGCTTCCTCATGATTGTCAGCCTCACCCCCACATGGATCGCGGCTGCCTTTGATCTGCAAGTAGAGCCGCTTGAGCACCGAGGTCTCCATACTCCTGAGCACCACCCACGGGGTGAAGAACCCAGGACAGGCAATACGGGCTGATCCGGGGCGGGGAGGGGGGGGATACTTTTTGATATGATGCAGGTATATACGTGCTTCAATTGCTTGCAATTATGTTTTGCAACAAGGCTTAGGGTTCAGCAATGGTCATGGCAAAATTGAAATAGCAACCAAGAAGCCTCGCACTGGCAGTGCGGCAGCACACCCGGCCAAGGTAGGAAGCCAAGCTCCGCAGTCGAGCTCCATGCAGAGCTGCCCACTCCTGCAACACTGATCCCACAACCATTCAGCTATATATGAGCTCATGCATGCAGCAGGTCAAGATCCTTCATCTTCCCTTTCCACCCCCTCTTCACCGCATCAGAGTCCAGGTAAAGGTGGTGCGAAAGAGCCAAATACAGCATTGCCACCTAGTGCATTAACCCTAAGCGCTAGTTCTGACCACATGGCTAATCTTGTAATAGCTCCAATTGTTTCGTGCATTCACCAGCCCCACTAGCAAGCCAAGCAACTTTATGCTCCCGGACAGTGGGCAAAGGACGGCCAGCAAATTGCACTGTGTACACCTTCATGATCTCATAGTTCCGGATAAGGTCATCCTCCCGCACCTGCACCAGGGCCGAGAGTTGCGCACAGGCTAGCACAGCTAGGGTGGTTTTGGCACCATGCACTGTGAAACATAAAATGTCTTGCACCTTTAGTTGCGCTGCTTCAAGGTTGACCACTGACATGTCCTTAGCTAGCAGGCTGGATTGGCAAGTTGCCACAAGTTGCCATGACCATGCATGCATGGAGCACTTGCTGGAACTTTCAGTACAAGCTATAGCTAGTGTGGCACTAGCTTACGCCTAGCATCTTGGCTGTTGCGGATAGCGACCAGCTGAGCAGAGACAGCCGGCAAGATCGCATCATAGATTTCCAGGGCCTCTGCCTTATACGTGATCATGTGTCAAGTCAAAGTCAATTCCGGAGGGTCCAACGCATGCGGCATAGCTATTTGCAAAACAGTTGCTGACACCAAGAACTTGAGTGGCGTGAGCACCTGCTTGCCATCACCCGCATCTTTCACTTGAATCCTAACCATTCCTGCCCTGGCGCAGGATCAACCGTGGTGCTTGAGCAAGGGACGCTCCGGGCCCGGTCGGGCGAATGCATCGCAATGCATCGATGCACGCAGTGTTTATGATCGATCTCAAATCCACTGTTCAGAATGATCAGGTGCATGCACATGCCCAACAACGCACGCACAAACATAGCTTGCACGCATTGCAGGGCAGGATGGGTGCACCATCTGCCTCGCGCGGCCGGCATCCGAAGTAAAAAGCCTGCATGCTCGAGCTGATGCCAGCCTAGTGTAAGCCCAAATGGCTGCAAGCCCTCAAAGATCTTCTGAGAGCATACTTGGCCTCCCAAGTCCACTCTCAGCAAAAGGTGCTTGATTTTGGTGGTTTGAAGCTGAGTTGTGTCTATTTTCTCACTTGGATCCTTTGGGATATATATATATATATTCATTTATACGCGCACTAATCTCATATACATAGATGGCAACAGGCCGCTGTGGTGCACATTGTGCGGACAGTGCAGGTATTCCATGTGTCTTACTTTGTTCAGCACAACTAACGTGGCGTATTGTGTTGGTAGTGTTGATACTATTTTCCAGCGACGCATGGAAACAACATGCCCTCACTTTAGGTCTTGCCCTCCCTGCAAACACCGACTGGATGCTTCGGAAATTCGCCAGGACTGGATTCACCGGACCGGATACAGCTTGCACTCACTTTCTCTTTCCAGTTCCCTCTAAACGCAAATCACACTCCTTGCCCTTGGAAAGCAAATGCATTTGTTTTTGGATTTATCTCAATGTGAAAGGGAGCTGGGTTAAAGTCGGAGTTTCTTGGAACTTTCCTTCCACGAATGTGGTTCATACCTGAGAGGAGCGGGGGCCCTCTGAAAGTAAGCCCTCCCGCCAGGGAGCAGTGGAGAGTGGTGAATTTCGGATCCACATGCCTTTGAATGAAGCTTGCGAGTGGGACACAAAGCTCTCCCCTGTAGTTGATGGGAATCCACATGAATGAAGACAGCTAAATGAGTGAGAGTAGAAGAGCATGTCTCCAAGTTTGCATGGAGCGTGCAAACTGGCAATTGCTCAATGCTGAAATGGTTTTAGTGGGGCAAGGGCACCACCATTGCCGAGACCTCATAGCCAATCGCGATGCCGAATGCAGTTTCCCGATCCTTTACAAGCTCTTGTGCGATGTGGGGAAAAACTGAGAACAGTGTTTCCTGATTTGATGGGCAACCCGCAATGACAGGATATGACATGCATCTAGTATCATCTAGTGGTGTGTGGTGTTGGCGAGAACCAGCACCACTCAGTTTGTGAATGTGGTAAATGAGTTGGCTGCCTGGAGACCTGGATTTCATGCTCCCATCCTGACGAACAAATAGGCACTTGCCTAAGGCTTGCAATTCTAAGTCTGGGTAGAGAGTTGCCTGCAGTTGGGCCAGTGGCATGGCATGTCGGCACATGCTGTTTCTGCTTGCCAAATGATTCTAAGCACTCGGCCTGGAAGCTAGGAATGATTTGCGCGTTGCACCCACGTATATTGGTTTCCTCGGGCAGGGCAAGGCTTCAATTCGGATGGTAGTCGGATGCCAGGAAGGTCAGCAGGCCTTCTCGTCGATCCTCCGTGCGATTGGTGGAATGTATTCCGACAACCTGTACTTGTCCAACCTCTATGAGTTCTTGGACTACAAGGCAGGATTTAGCAATGAACCTGGCACTTTGCGGAGACGACATACACAAATACGCATGTAAGATGAAGCCCAAAATCATCAGGCACTGCGGCTTTTGCTCAACACTGCCGTTTTGCACCATATGACCATATGTCACTTGCAGCTCGCTGTTGTTCAGAGGCGGAAGTAAGCATAAATGCCAGGCATTTCTGCAAGTCTCGGTTCAACTCCCAGAGCTGGTTTTGCTGTTCTCAGGCAGGTATTTAGTGGTTGTTTGCGATTCAACGATTGACGAACAATTCTCCCTCCGACGAATCAGTGGAGTGTGTGAAAGGGCAGGCTCTCGAAAAGCGAAGGAACCCGCCAGAAACCCAGCATTTAGTGTGTTGGCCATGAGAAGATGTCAAGCTTCTGACAAGCGTCAGGTTCAGCCCGTCGGCGGCACTGCGCGGAGCGGGCCGAAGCCCGGAGATGGCGTGCGCTTCGAGGATGTGTGGTTCCGATACCCCGGGGCCTCCGAGGACAGGGGTGATGGGCCAAATTTGCGTCGACTGTCGGAGCCTTTCTCATTGTAAATGATTAGTGATTCGTTTTGTACCAGAACTGCAAATGATTGTTGCTTGCTGTGAAGACACTGCTGTGTCATGACAACAACGAGGCGGTAGGCGTGCAGGCTGTTCGGGTGCCGAAACTAGCTTCTGAAGCACTGAAGGCGACATGTTTTCTTGGATATCCATTGATTTACAACCGACTGGAGAGGAATTGGGAAACACTTATTGAGAAACGTTTGTTGAGACAACCTGTTCCACCAAGAACATTGCAGACTGTGCAAACGTGGCATTGGGACTGCTCAGCGGTTCAACTTGATCAGTTCAGCGATAAAATGCACTGAGATCCCGGCAGGAAAGCGGTCACCATGGTTTTCCTTGCCATACGGGTGTGATTGAGCTAGACAGTTTGTGATACTGGATACGGACAGATGAGCATTCATAAGCTTCCTCGCTCGAGTCTTGGATGGGGGTTGGCCAACCTTCTGTAGATAGGCAAGATAGACAAGGAAAGATGCTTTGAAGAGAAGAACCCCCCCCATGCAAATCATCCCATGACATACCTCCAGTCTTCCTTGCATGACATAATTATTCTGTCACAAGATGATTTGCAGGTGCATGTTGTTTCCAAGGCTTCGACAGCAGAATCTTCACAAATGAAAGTCTTTCCCTGGAAGCCTAGCTTTTCCCAGGGTTTCTCCCTATCAATCCTTTGTCAAAACCATTCGGGAGGACACCATCAAGGGTGTCAGCTTCCACATCCCGCCTGGCACGCGATTTGCGCTGGTGGGGAACAATGGGGCAGGCAAGACCACGCTCCTCGGACCCGAAAACAAAACAGGCGTTAGGCTTTGGCGCGCAAGGGACGCGCGCGTTGCTTCCTTCGCAAGGGTTCTATTCAAGGCTGATCAAGCTGCTCACTGGCCTGTACCAGCCCAACCAGGGCCGGATCCTGCTGGATGGCCTGGATCTCAAGGAGTGGTCGTCGCAGGCCAGGAGAACGCAAATATATAGAGAATATAGCCCTACACCGAAACCAACGCACTTGAGACAGACTTGAGAAAAACTATATATATATATATAATGTACATGCATACTATGTATATGTATGTATGTATATATATATATATGGTACCCCCCCCCCCACAGGGACCTACCATGTTGATGAGTTCACTGGTATTTGCAGTGTGTTCTACCCTTTTTGTTGGCTTTGGGGAGAGCAATGAAAAAGAAGCATTCCCAAGGATGTTCTGGAAGCCTCTGGCTTGATTTAAACCGATTTAAACCGATCTAATTTAAATCGGGCATGGATTCAAGATTCAAGAATCCAGGCCAAACTTTTGCAGGGAATCTTGAATCCAGGCCTCGATTTAAACCGATTTAAACCGATTTAACTTAAATCGGGCATGGATTCAAGATTCAAGAATCCAGGCCAAACTTTTCCAGGGAGTCTTGAATCTTGAATCTTGAATCCATGCCCGATTTAAGCTTATATCGGTTTAAATCGAGACCCAAATTCAACATTGCGCTTTGCACGACTGTACTTTGGCACAGAGTTGTGCAAGCGTCCAAGTCCTGATTATTCATTCAATCTGTTTCAATCTAGGCCCACATTCAAGGTTGTAGGTCAAAGTTTTCTGGGGAATCTTGAACCCAGGCTCAACTGAAATTTTAGTCGGTTTCAATGGGTGTCACTCGGGCCTGAACTCGCGTTTGCAAAGAAGACTTGTCTAGAGAATATTGATTCTTGAAATGTTGAATACAGGCTTGGGTTCTGTCCGTATCAAATCCTGTTAGAGCTCTAATTGAATTGCAAGTATATATTGGGAAGGAACTCTATTTAAACTCGAAATTTCAGATTTGAGTACCATTAGGATTCTCACCAAATATTTCCGTATTGAGTCCCAATTAAATCGTGTTCAAAATCAATTGAGCATTTAGAGAGCGTTCGTTGGTGGAGATGTGAATTGAATAAAAACGCTACACAACACTGTGGTTTTACGGTGTTTTCTGACCATGGTAGTGTTAGGACTAGTGAAAACACAAGTTTGGGACCTTTGGATTATTTCCTTATGAATTCCACTTAGTATGTTTTGTCAAATTCGACCTTATTTCTGATTGAGATTCCATGGAGCTTAAGAAGGACATACTCCAGCCAGAATTTCGATTTAGAATCGAACTCAAATATTGATTGTTCTATGTCAAATTAAATGTCCAATAGAACAGTGTACTTGAAATTAAATCACTTGCAGAACTAGAGTTAGATGCGTAATCCTAGTTTGGTCCTCGTCCTAGTTGGGAGATCCTTGGTTCTAGGCCTAGTATGGTCCTAGCTTCCTGAAATAAATAGAACTTATAAAGGACATTACAAAGGAAGTTCCTTATGATTTGTAGTATATACATTTGTCCTACGCAACTGCTAACTGGACAGTATAATTTAAAATAAGGATAATATCCAGTCATAATTTACATGTTAAGTTGGAATATACAGATTGGTTAGTCTGTTTCAAACCAAATATTCAACAGGACTTTCTTCCCACCAGAATGTAAGACTTGACATCCAAGTACTATATGAAGTAGAATTAAATGGTCTAGTCCTAGTTTGGTCCTAGATGAGAGATCCTTGGTTCTGATGTTAGGTTGCTCCCTAGTTTACTGCAATAATTAGAAAGTATACAGGACAGTACAGAGGAAGTTATACTTGAAGTTCAATTCTTGTAAGAATCTGAGGTGGGTCGTCTAGTCCTAGTTTGGTCCTTGTCCCAGTTGGATCCTGGGTAGTTGAGAGATCCTGGGGGGGGGGGGGGGGGTAGCATATATATATATATATATATATATATTTCATACATATATGTATGTATAGACATACAGGCTTGGACAGAAGCATACACATAGACAACGCTTCAGCGCAAAGGCTCCATTTCACTCTGTTGAGACGTCCTTCTGCCCGTCGCATCGACGTGGCTGGGGCATACGGGCATACCCGCGTGTTTGAGTCACTTGGCGGCTTTCGAGGCGCTGAAGCAGCGCATCGGCGCCATCTTCCAGGACTTCGTGCGCTACGAGCTTTCAGTGGGCGAGGCTTTGCTGAACTCAACGAGTTCTCGGGGGCAGTTTGGCGGAGGCATTTTGGGTTCAGGCCTGCAAGGACCAACAGAAAAAGAGGCGTACCTACAGTCTAGAGGCATACTGGTTTGACTTGCCAAACTGCTACTCTTGTGCCGGATGCTGACCGAATGACATGCATCATTGTGGGCATGGGCACGGCTTCAGTCTAGGCTAGCAGCGCCTGGAACGACCCAGCCATGGCATGTCAATGTTGATGTTTATTCCGCGCGAGTTGGAGGTAAAGCGACCAATCAGTGATGAAGGTACTTTTGGTGACAGATCCATTCCATTGTACCCTGACAGACGCTGGCCCAAGGAGAACGTGGGTGTGGGAGACGTGGATGCCATTGAGCAGGAGCCGCGGCTGGTGCGTGCAGCTGAGAGAGGCATGGCAGATCCCTTCATCCAACAGTGGCCGCAGACGCTTGGACGAGGTTGGCAAGTGTCTCGTGGCCAGCTTTATGTGAAGCGGCAAGAGCTCGCAACCATAGTCTAGATGAATAGCAGTTGGACATGTGTGTGTGTGTGGGTGTGTATCAGTGTAGGAGCACATCCATGAATTGAACATGTGCTTGAGGAAGTACAGGACGCAGCTGGGCAATCTCTTCATGCGCGGACGGGAGCTGAGTGGCGGACAATGGCAGAAAGTTGCCTTAAGCCGCGCTTTGATGCGGGAAGAAGCCGACGCTTTGGTTAGGTTCAAAGGCTCACTCATGACATGCTCAGGCGCCACAGAAGTGTTTTTTTCTTCGTTTTTTTCCCCCTGCTTAACATTTGTTAGGAACATACTTCGGCGAGAGCAATTATCACCTTTTGAGTACAAAGGATCAAGTTGTGTGAGTGAGTCTCTGTGTGTGTGTGCGCGTGTGAAGTCATATTGAAAGCCCATGCGGTTTGCACCAAACACGAAGTTTGCAATTTCTCGTTTAGATATGCCGCGTTTGTGTGTTTGCGGTGTGCCCGTGCAGCGTGATTGTTTATGACTTTTGAACGGCTCGTGCCAAGCTTCAGATGTTCCTACAACAAGAGGACAAGAGTATAGATCTATCACAAAGCGTTGTGGATCCACACTGGCATTTTTGCTGCCATGCGTGTGTATACCACACCTGGGTGTGTTTGAAGGACGGCCAACCCCCAAATCAACAAAACATGCAGGCAAGTCCTTGTGCGTTTGTCATACAACTGGGGCTTGGCCGATATATGAAATGGGTGGGTGGGTGAGTGCGTGGGGTTTGCGGTGCGGGCACCTGGCTCAATGAAGCCAATCAAATATGGAGGTCCTTATTCTTAGCTTGACCTGCCACCCGCCCAGGGGTGTCCCTAATTTTGGAAAGCACCCTTCAGCCGTACTAAGGACTTGCTGATCTTGGATGAGCCTACAGCCGCCATGGATGCTGAGGCAGAGGCGGGCAGTGCTTGCTTGTGCGGCTTGTCATCTCAGGAGGATGCGACTTGCTATGGAGATCGCCTGGTCTTGCTGTGAAAGCTAGTCCCCCAGAATAAGCAGTCATGCTTGTCCAAAACATGTTCGCACGCAGTCTGGTGAATGCAGGGGAGGGATTCTGGAGCATACGTCTTGATATTGGCCTTAGCATCGTGATCAATTGCACCATGCCGCAATTTGCTTTGTACCAACAAGTCTTAAACATGTCCCCAATCTTTGTGATATTCTATGCTCGAGCAACCACCGGCCCTCAGAATTGACCATCAAAACATGAAGCGGACAAGCTCCCAACAACTCGAAACCTCACCAGCTCCATCTTCGCTGGGCACCCACTACCCGGGGACATGTTGCTGGGCCATGCCGTGAGGCTGCCATTTTCGACCGCTTGACGAGTCTGACAGCGGACCAATCGGCACTGCTGATCAGCCATCGCTTCTCAACTGTGCGCATGGCGGATCAGATCGCCGTTTTAGAGGCTTGGATGTGTGACGAACGCATGGTAGGAACACCGCCGTTGACAGTTTATTGTGAAGATGTGTTTATTTAATGTTGCGTTGCTGTCGTTTGAGTTATGGTGCGGCGTGGCGGTGTTGTTTTGCAACATCAGTTGACCTCCTGCATTTGGAAAGTGTGTACGGTTGGTGATGATGGGTACGCTGTGCGACTCTGAGCCATTGCTGGTTTGGGCATGCCTTGATTGCAGGTCCGGGTGAGTAACCTGTGGGAGATGTAGAGGTCTTTGATTTGTTTTGTCACGGGACAACGTCATTGCGGGATCTGAACTTCATGCCAAGCACCGCTGTTGCGGGAGGAAGACCAATACAGCAAGACACCTGGATTCCCTGCGATCAAACTCGCGTGGATTGAGGGATTGAGGCATGGATTGAGGGACAAGCCCTGGAAAGTCATGTCATGTTGTCTTCTTCCAAGCATGCCCAAATCTTACTGCCCATTGGCATGTCCTGAGCTCTTGTGTAAGTTGTGCTGCAACAAATCCAGAGAACTGTTCAAAGCAACGGCCTTGTGGGCCAGAGTGTTCAATGTGACACGTCACGGGTCTGGATCGGACTTTGCCTCGCGGCTCTAAATCGCACTTCCAGAAAGCCTGTCCTTTGTGCCTCCCACTTCCCACAAGTGCACAGAGTTGGCCGAAGCTATTCGGAGGGTCAAAAGCTGTGCGCGGTGCTCGAAGAGCAAAACTTGTCCTTGTTGAGACGCTGCGTACAGACTATTGACTACTAACGAGAGATTGTCGACGTGTTTGAAGTCACTCGGGCCAGGGTGGCAAGATCGCGGAGTATGGAAGCCACGAAGAGCTGCTGGCCTTGGATGGTACATATGCACGTCTCTTCAAGCTGCAAGCCAAAGGATACCAATGAAAACCCGCTGTCGGGGCTTGAGGGTTGCCACCTCTGGGAAGTTGGAGCAACGGCGAAGTAAGAAAAAAGATGGTGCAGTGTGCAGTGCGGTCACTCGCAGTCATGTTTCGCATTGTTTCGCCCTGTGCATTCGCCGGGGGCTGGGCAGATATGTATTTATGTTGTGGTAAACTTGTATGCTCTCTTCAAATTGACAACTCTGAATGTTGCAGTCTGGGTTGGAGCTGTTTTTGAGCCACGGATCAGTCGCAATCAATAGTTGGCAAGGCTGTAAATAGGCGGCAGGCACTTGCAGAATTCGAACAGTTCGTGCCACGATCAGTCATTTGAGGTTGTTGCGTTTCATTCATGCAGAAATGTTCGACCGGTCTTGAGTTCTGCTTGTGATAGGCCCAGTTGTTCCGTGCTACCTTTTGTGCCCAGTCAGGTGGCCCCCTGATCAGCAGCCAAAAACGGGCTGCCCAATCCATTTGAAGGCATTTCCTAAGCATAGGAGCTGGACAAGTGTGAAGCGGCCACCAGCTACGACCCCTTCGAGCCAATGAAGCAGGAGGCTGGGCTGTTCCACACGGTTCTTCCGTCGACAGAGAAAGGGGCGGTGCCTCATTGTGAATGTATAGATCATCATGAGGCCGGCAATCCTATGGGCTTGTTTCCTATGGGGAGACTGCTAGGCCTAAAACGATTAGTTTGCACCAGGGTTTTCTTCAAGGCACGCCTCACATTTGCCAGCGGCAGGCCTTGCAGCAGTCGGTGGAGCCGCTCGAGGCCTCTCTGCAGCCCCTCATGGCCCTGGTCTCCGCTTCGGCAGACGAGGCGCGGAGTCTTGGCGCGGGCCTCCTGCTTGGAAGCAAGGAATCACCAGGTCATGGCCTCCCTCCATAGAAGCCCGTTCAAAGGGTGTCTGACTTTTGTCTGGGGTCTATGAACGTCTCTACCCACCTAAAGAACGAACATGGTTTGACTTTCGACCATGGTACTTGCACATCTACCTGCGTTCTCAGCAGGGAATGAGGGAACCCCTCGAAACCATGGCTTCCTGTCCCAGGGAACCACGAAGTTTTGACTATGGCAATCACGGAACAGGCTGATATCGCAGACAGGCCGCCTGAGTTGTGGGTCCTGCAGAATATTGCTTTATGCGGGATGAAGGCTGACGTTTGTGAAGGTACATAAGATCCCATTCAGAACTATCCAAAGCAGACTTGGGGTGAAATGAAACCAGCTTGCAAAAGAGTCCATGAGGTCGATCTGCTGCACACGCCGACAAATCGATTGCAGCAGCCGTACATTGTGCATTCTCAGCTAGCCTGACTTTTTAGCATTGTGGATCAGTCTTGATTGTGCGTGTACGGTCACGCTGGAATTCTGGGGTGTTTCCCCAGATTGCCTGACTCCGATCGTGGTTCCTTTGCATCAAACAGGGACAAAGCTTGTGTGAGCCGCACAATGCTTTCCATTCGATGTCCACCAAGTATGTCCAAACCTGGAATTCAAGCTTGCTGGGCCCACATAATGCTCTGAGGCAAGGCTGCAAATATGACTGGGTCTGAAATGTGGATTGTTTTCTGATCCCATCCTGCGTTGCCTCCGAGCAGCTCATTGCGGCTGAGTCGACCTGAGGCGCGGTCTGCGCTCGACGCCGCGCTGCTACGGTCCCTGTGCCATGGCTATTTCTGTCACGTACGGCCGTAGAAACGGGACACTTCATCATGCCATGCTCAGAGCGCCCTACATCAAGAACTCGGCGTTGTGAGCGTGGCTGTGAGCTGTGCCGATGGGGAGTTTAGAGACAACCGTGACTCACCATGATTTGCTCTTCCCACTCTTTCTTCCGGGCGCAAACGGAATAGTGAAACGCTCTCACTATCATTCGCTGGGAGGTTCGATTTGGTCGCGCGTTGTTTACCGTTATTTGCCATGTGCAATATCATTGACTGGCTGGTGAGAAGCAGATTGAAGCATATTGAGACAATATAATGCCCAACATGTCATGCTCCGCAAGGTTTGGACGTGAATGGCTGCGAGGTTCATTGAAGTTCCTGCAGACTGTAGCGTTTGCATGTCACCGTTGTCACCATGTTGGCAAGACGCTCAGGTTCGCCTAGTAAACGCTGGTTAACATGTCGCCTGCATGGCTTTGTGGGTTCTTGGCAAATCTAGGGGGGCATTGTTTTCTGCAGAA
Organism: Effrenium voratum; assembly: GCA_963377175.1. Lineage (NCBI taxonomy): Eukaryota > Dinophyceae > Suessiales > Symbiodiniaceae > Effrenium > Effrenium voratum. The sequence continues at coordinate 54,634 of CAUJNA010000813.1, read as the reverse complement.
TCTGGACGCTGTCAAATGCCTTTTGATCTCGACTAGTTTGCACGTCCTAATCAGGGCCCACTCAACCTGGTTTCCCTGACCTATCCAAAGCCTGATTGGGGCACACAAGAGGTTTGTTTCCCCAAGAGGCCGTCCATTCCCCCCGTGTTTTTGTTTCCAGGTGGGGCAACCAGGCAGACCTGTCGCTGAGCGGGGGTGAGGTGATCTCCTTGAAGGGTGGCGCCCTGGAGACCTGGCGAAGTTGGTAGGTCTCATGATCAAAATGGGAATGGGTCAAAGTTAAGGTCCACTAGGCATTGGACCGCAGAATGTTCGTCCTTCCATTTGCAGAGTTAGTCCTTGTTTCCATCCAGGCTTCCATTTTGGGTTCCATTTTGGCCCACACCCAAATTTCGGCCCCGTTCGCCGTTCAGTGGGTCAAAGGGAAGCCACCGATTCCCCATTGTCCGACTTTGATCGCCGCAAGTCAAAGTCGTGATCCCGGTCGGTGGTTCATCCCGGTCGTTGCGTTTCAATCATCCTTGGGGCAGGATTTTCAACATCCACAGTACCGGTAGAAAATTTGTTGGGTGCTACACTGCACAAAGACCCAGATTTTCGCAAGGGCCGGAGAGAATAAGCATCCGCTGGATGATTCGGACTTACTGAACACGCTCCACCACCCCACCTAAGAGTGGAGTTGGGGTTATCTTAGAAGGGGCAACTTTTGGGCGCCGCGGGCCAGTGAACTGTGTTGGAGAACCAGCCAGTACTCGAGTGAAACAATGGTGGTCATGAACTCTTGATTTGGGTCACAGGAGTTTCGCTTGCAGGGTTGCACAACTATCTTGAGCCTATGCAGGTGCTCTGTGTCCCGAAACAATTGAGGACACTCCTCGCTTTTCGATGTCACTGCTGGGTTAGGACTGTAGTGGTGCCAGGCAGGCTGGGTCGATCCATTTTAGGTGGTTTGCTCTAAGCTTGGCCTGTTCCCGGATTGGGATAGGGCTTTCCTTTGTGTTTCGCCTTTGTTCAATTTCGCTTGCAGTCACGTCATTGAGGTTCTTTTTCGTGTGTTGAGATTGCTCTACTAGAATTCAGCTTCTGCAATTCTCCACTTCCACTTGCGGTGACTAGCTTTCTTCATCTTTGGCTTTTCCTTTGACTTGCGCCTTGCCTTCTGAGGAGAACCTGGTATCAGACCAGCGCGAAGTGGCGCTAGATGCACTGCAGGGTACCAAGCAGGCGCAGATGCCGTGCAGACGCGGGAACTGGAGAGTGGTTAAACAACGGGCATCAATCTCAGCTCAACAATGTTATGCTCGCAAACTCGATTAATCCTGCGCACATCAGAGAGCTGGCTGGTGCGGAGACATCTGCAAGTGTTTACTACTTCTTTGTGATGCTGGATGTGTTCTAAAACTACGGAACTAGATTGTTTGACACATGGCTGTTGCCTTGTTTCCTTGTTTCCCTGATTCACTGGGTTGTCTAGCGATCGTCACTTCCCAGCGACAGCATTGCCAGAAGTGCTTCTCGAATTGTGTTGGCTTGAAAGTTGAGTTTGCCGGCCATCTCTCACTGAGAATGGCAGTTGATTGCAGCGCTGCACACAATGGAGACCAGTAATTAGCTGATGACTTGAAGCTAGCTGGAGTTGCTACAATTTCCAAGGCAGGGCATGCACTGCAAAAACACAATCTTCGTTGCAAAGGCAGAAATGACACCTTTTGCACCGCACGCTGCCGGCAGTATACATGTCATGGCTGATTGGCAGACTTCGCAGTGAGCATGATTCCAGCGACGACGCACTGGCTACTACTGGTAAGGCAGCTTTGCTTCAGTCATTCTGCTTGAAAAGCAGCCAACCATGTTGCACTGTGATAATTGTCAGGGACTGGAAGAACCCGTTTGAGTCGTTGCTTTCATGAAGCAGCTGCAGCTGGGATTTTTAAGATACTTTTAGATTACGTGATATGCCCGGATATAGCACCATGCTGGGTATGTCCAGGGATGCCAGACAACATCCGTAGTAGCTTTGGCGAAGCTGCAGAGTAGAGCCCTGTGCTAGATTCTAATTTGAAGTCCGGTTTGTTGAATTGCTTCGAGGTGATCATCGTCTTGGACAATCACGGGTTGGAGGCCAGTGAACGTGCGCTTGGCTCCCAAGTCTTGACCCGGTGATGGATCAAATGGGTGGCACCCAGCAACGAACAGCAATGAACACTTCAAGCTCTGCGAGCAGTCTGGACTCTGATAAAGGTGGGCCTGGAATTGTCACGGGCAACACAGCGCCCACACCTATTGAACGTCTTGGTGGCGGTGTTACTCTAGAAACTAGTGCTGCATTGTCGAAGAGTACTAGCTGGACCCCAATGCCTTAGCGGAACGCGACAAGTCAGCTTACTGTATACATGTGAAATCCACAGCGCGCAAATCAATCACAAATTTACCTGCAAAAGGGCGATGGCAGAGCACTGGCTGCAATGAGGGCCTCAAACGCCGATCCGATTAGGAATGAAGTGTCCTGCTCGAGTTGAACGGCTAGAACACGTTTACACATTTGTTGCTGTGCAGGCAGGCAGAGAATCCGGCCATTCCGCGGCTTTTCCGAAAGCCGCACGTTCAATCAAATCGAGGGACCGGGATAGGAGAGGAGGCTTTGGATAGTCCTGGCAAAGTGGTGCTGTGGAAACGGATGTGATGCACCTTGTTTTGAAAGAGCCGTGCTGGCAGGTGCTCCTGTTTGCACCGATTAGGGTCAAGAACAGGATGCTTTTAGCCAACCGACAAGGTCTGACAACAATGAAGGGAAGTAGAACGTTCGCCCGCCAGCTACCAACACGCCTGAAAACCCGGCGGCTCGCAGATCACTTGGCAGGTCCTTTGCGATTTGGTCCTGGCCGATGCCTTGCTGCAGCTCACTGATGCCGCAGTGTCTCTGCATGTGAAGGACGCCCCGGTTTTCGTGTCAGATGTCACGGCCGAGGATGTTCCGCAGGCGCCAGTGGGCGGGCGTAATGAGGGCATGTGTTTGTGGTCGCATGCATGCATGCATGTCCATGTGTGCATGTGTGCATGTGTGCGGGTGCGGGTGCGGGTGCGTGGGTGGGTGTGTGTGTGCGTGTGTGTGTGTGGTGTGTGTGTGTGTGTGTGTGTGTGTGTGTGTGTGTGTGTGTGTGTGTGTGTGTGTGTGTGTGTGTGTGTGTGTGTGTGTGTGTGTGTGTGTGTGTGTGTGTGTGTGTGTGTGTGTGTGTGTGTGTGTGTGTGTGTGTGTGTGTGTGTGTATGTGTGTATGTGTGTATGTGTGTATGTGTGTATGTGTGTATGTGTGTATGTGTGTATGTGTGTATGTGTGTATGTGTGTATGTGTGTATGTGTGTATGTGTGTATGTGTGTATGTGTGTATGTGTATGTGTGTATGTGTGTATGTGTGTATGTGTGTATGTGTGTATGTGTGTATGTGTGTATGTGTGTATGTGTGTATGTGTGTATGTGTGTATGTGTGTATGTGTGTATGTGTGTGTGTGTGTGTGTGTATGTGTGTGTGTGTGCGCGTGCACTAGTGTGCTTTGCCGTGCTTGTGTTTTTGCGTTTGTAGTTGTTCTATTTGCCTGCATCTGAATGTGTGAGTCTTTTACGTGTCTGTGCCGCTCTCTCTCTCTCTCTCTCCTTCTCTCTGCTTGTGTGTCCAGCTTCTCTGCGGGTCTGTATGTGAATGTGCCATGTGTTTGTCATTTCATTTGGTTTGGTACGCATAACGCGCCATCATAGTACATGCAATAGTCAAGGGATGCTCCAGACCCATGGATGCTGCAGATGGCCTGGGAATGTGGTCATGGCTCCGCAGAAGGAGCCATCCTTTGACTAGGGGCCTGTTAACAACCGGCGACGACAAGAGCAGCCAGAGCGTGCTATGCAGCAGTGCCCATGTTCAATTTGCACGTACCATACTCACATACACGCGCACACTTACACTCTCACGCAAACAGACACATAAGCACAGAAGCACACAGGCATGGACACAAACACAGACACGCAACTAGGCATTCAGACACACACACACACAGACACACGCGGACATACACTCAGAGACAGACAGATATGCGCAAGAAAGAAAGAAAGAAAGAAAGGCGGAAATGCAGAAAGCAAGAAGGAATGTTCAGAAATACATTCAAGCAAAGAAAGCAAGAAAGAAAGGAAGCAAGAACGAAATGAAAGACGGGAAAGAAACAAAGGAAAAACAGAAGGGAACAAAAGAAGGGAAGGCAAGGGAATAACGAAATAACGGAAAGAAAACAACCGAATACGGAACGGAAGGAAGACATACGGAACGGAAGGAAGACATAACTAAAGAAGGAACAATCCAGCATTAGAAACTGCACAAACAAAACATAGCAAAAGACAGAAGGAAGAACTACTTGAATGCAAGACAGAAAGGAAGAAATAAAGAAAGAACGAAAGAAAACAGTAAATGAAAGAAATATGGAATGCATTCGATTAAGAACAACCAAATCCAGAACGAAAATGGAGCGTAATCAAGGGGAAGAAGAACAAGAGACAGGCGCACACAGACGGACCGACAAAGGGAGACAGAGACATACAATAAAACTGTTGGGACTGGCATACGGAAGAGCAACCCAAGGACACATAGACGTAGAAACACACACACACACAAAGACAGACACAAATACAGACTCGCACATGTGCGCCAATGTCAATTGTTTGGCCCAAGTCCGCACGAAATTTACCTAATCCTTCAAAATTGCTTTCCAGTCCCCGTGCCAGGTGTTGGAGTGGCTGGACTCTCGATGCGACCTCGCCAAGAGGCTCAAGAAGCACCTAGCCGATGGACGATTGAAGGCATGCAGCGTTTGAGAATGGGGCCTGAGATGAAGCAACCCTGGAAGAAGCAAGGCTAGGTGGATGAATCTCTATCCCACCAGTGCCATCCGCAAAATTAATGGTTATTGACTGTCCAGCTCCTCTTTCTCGGAACGGCCATTTGAACAAAACAATCAAGTAAACACCTTGAGATGGATGAGTTTTCCTCTTCAAGTAGGCTCGCCCTCATTGCTGTGGACAATATCCAGGATTGGGGATGGTATATGGGGTTAGATTCTTCATGGCATCCACATGCAAAAGGGGGCTGCACTCGCTCAGGATCCGCACGGGATGGCAGCCACCATGCCACCCACGAAGGATCCTTGTAGGGGCAAAAGGCAAAGAATGATGTGCTGCATACGGATTGTATTGGTATATTCTATGAATGTGAAGCAGGAGTCACAAGTGTCCCTGACATATTGTACACTTGTCTACCTTTGCTCAGACTCGCTGAACGGCCCCCCAAAACGCAGCTGGACGGTTCAGGGGCCAAATCGGCAGGTCCAGGCCCACAGCTTCTACACCAGCGCCCGGGCCTTCTGGGAGCTGCCGGAGGATCTGGCGAAGGACTACCACGACGCTGTGCCCTGGATCCGAGCCGTCGGGTCCGCTGGGCTCGGTTTGGGGGAGGTATCAAGGGGGGGTGAGCGGCTTGAGGGCTTTTGGAGGCTTTGGGGAGAGGGGTGGTTGGTTTTTCTAGATTTGGTGTGATGAATTTGTTTGCCTCTTTTTGTGGAGGTTTTGGGAAGATTCGTGGATGTGTTCGAAGGGTTTGGCCGTTCGGGTCACGACCAATGCCCTCAAAACAAGGGGAACCTAATCGATACCAGCACTGCCCACTGGTACCAAGTGTTGCAGGTTTGTTCGTGGAGTTGCCCCATCTGATGGTGCATAGAGCATGGGCTTTTGGACGATAAACTGTCAATTGTGTTGTTCATATCGTGCATACATAGCGTCTTCATATCATGATTGGTTTTGAGGATATGTCCTGTTGGAAACTGGAACGCCTTTCTCGGTATATCACAGATATGTTGTTGCCCTACTCCCCGGCCCAGACCCTATGCTTCATTCCACGTTAGCAGATTCAGTGGGCAAATCACAAGCGCCTATGTCCCCCTTCTACGCGTTTGACTTTGTACTGGGCCAATCGTCCATTTATATTGAACGCTCAATGGGGAAGGTGTTGCACGTTTGAACCCCGTTTTTAGTTTTTGGGTCTCAAGAAGCCAATAGTTAGTTGGTAGCTCTGAGCTATACTCCATCCACGGACTTGGCAAAAGGTCCAAACGAGCATCTCCCGGTCAGGTTCTATACTTAGGGGAGTTGCGCAACCCGTTTTTGACAAATACCTAGGTTACCCCAGTTGGGCCCCACAAGCCCATGCGGCCAAACCCATGGGAGGGTACCCGTCCAGGGATTTTTCCACCCGAGGTGGTGATCTTGAAGGGCGACGCCAACTACCGGCGCCTCTTGGGCGACCTGCACTGGCCCTACGACACGGAGACATGGGAATGGTCCCTGGGTGAATTATAACGACCTCACACGACCGATTTCACCCCAAATGGTAGTTTATGTGGGGAATAGCCCCCCAACCGCCTTATTTCAGGCTGGTGAAATATTATAATTCACCCAGATGGTCCTTGGTTTGGTTTCCGATGGTTGGCTTCCTTCAAAACCAGTCTCAAGAAGTTCGGTTTGGACATTCCATGGGAAAGTAAGGCTTCAGCGTGTGTGGCTGGGCTGTTCCTTGGACAACTTGAAAAGAGAAAAGCCTGCTCCGCAGGTGCGCACTTCCTGAGTCCAAGCCTGCATTCTTGGGCTTGCTTTCACAGCAGAACAGTTCAGGCAATGAAGGTTGCGACGGATTCTGTCAAGTGGTTTTCTTGGCCAGGGCCCTTTGTGCAAACTCGTGCCTGGAGGATTTCACGGCATATGCTCAGAGCTTCTGGAAAGGAGCCGGCTTCTTGCCAATGATTGGCGCATTGCAATTGTTCCTTGCGAAGACGGCACAGTGTGGCAAGGGGTATGGAGGCATAATTAGGTGTGCAGAAGTAGGATTGACTGCTGGTCGTATCTTATTAAATACATGTGGTGCAGGGTTGATTGATCTTGCAGATTGATGGTGAGTGGATGACAGTGTTGTGCGCCTTGCTTTAGACATGCGCATTCAATGCAGCCACAGGAAATTCCTCATGCAGTCTGGAGAGAGGGGATTCCGCCCATGTGTCAAGTAGGACACGAGCAGGATTGCTGTGTTGTTGGAGGTCCGTGAGCATGGAGTGAGCGAAGACATTGTTTCATGAATTGAGGGAGCGTCGTGTTGACATGGGGACTGTTTACTTTTCCAGGATTCGCCTCCCGCCCCCTTCAGCATATTTACGCGCGGCATGGGGATCCCTTTTTCATGACCTTTGGTCACTTCAAGCGAGACCTTCTTCTGATTCGTGTTCGCAATCAACAGCGCCAGTCTCTTCTGACCCTGCACCTCTCACTGCGCATCCGCCTGTCTTTCCTGCCTTCACATTCTCCAAACGCACATGCCAATACGCAGTATGTTTTGACTTGTCCATCTCTCTTTCTCACTCATGGCTTTGCCGCTCTTTGCGCCACGTTTCCACTGTTTCCAACCCATCCCTGTCATCCCATGCACAGACGACATGGCCATACATACTACATGCATGCCACGCCAGGCTTGATTTGCCTGCGGACCATGAAGAGCGGGGTGGCCCTGGGCGTCTCGGAGCAGCAGCAGAGCCGAGCTCAGGCGGCGCAGCCTGAGGATTGGCTCACCTCGGGGACCTTTGGGCAGGTCTTGGCCTGGAAGGCCTGAGAGCGCCATGCGAGATCTTGCGCGCGCGTAGATTCGTAGATGGCGCCCGGACGCGAATGAAATCGGGTGGTATTTCTTGAGGCAGATATTCAGAGCCACGGATGTGGCACAGATGACTATCCCGGGAGCTGGCAGGCCTTACGGTCGCAATTCGCGGCGGTGACTGCTTTCGACCTGGCGGATTTTTCCGATATCTGCAGCATTCAAAATGGGAGCACATCGATTCAAGCCAAATGTCAGAGGAAATGCAGCTGTCGCCAACTGACTTGCACCAACAGGTCTGAGAAAGTCAGCTCTGACCCGATTTCCAGAAGCTCATTAGGTGGCACATGGACGTAGTCGTTGTGTTTCTGGAATCGGGACTTGAGCCGAGCTAGGGGAGCTTTGAAGCTACAACCGGCTACGGTTGTGATTACTGCAGGTCTCAGTTTATATGAACACATCAGATCAGAACCGAATTGCAGATACCCGAATCAGGGGCTTCTTGTCTGCCGATTGGCCGCTGGCTTCAGCCGTTAGCAGAGCCATCACTGGGAAGAGGACTGTTGACAGCATGAATCGTATGCTGAGCACTGTACTCGATTGGTGGGGCGGGATTTCTGCAGTCTGAAGGCCTTCTAGGGTTGCAAAGCCGCTGATTCTGTTTACCTCAACAGCTTGCACTTGGGACAAACTCATACAGGGCTTTCTTCGAGGGCTAGGATTTGGATTCCGGTCTCCGCAGAGTCACCTACTGCTAATGCACGGTCTATTCACGTTGTTTGTTTGCCACGGCCCCGTATTCAGAAGGCTTCGCAAGATACAGCCCCAATGCATACACCCGGAAGCTATGCATTTTGCAAACCCCTGATGATAGATACATAAGTGTGTGATTCACCGTTTTGTTCACTGGATTTGCATAATTTGCATAGGGATAGGCAACCCAGCATCATCCATCACAGCCTACTCGGCACTAGGTGTTGGCAGTGAGCCGTTCTGTCGGAGGATAGTGTCCAAGTAAAGAGGCTGGCGTTTGTTCCTCCACTATAGCGGATAGGGGCACATTGCAAGCTGCGCAGGACAAAGATGTGGCCTTTCTTCCAGTTCCTGGTGATTGCAGTGGCGGGCCGTTGGTGACGGGTGTGGACCAACAGTTGAGATGCTGATTGCACCAAGAGTCAATGTGCGTTCATGCATGTGGCTTATAAATGTGTTTTTATCTTCAGGTCTTTGGAAAAGTGAACAAAAGTTTCCTTTGTTGCTAACTTTAATGGCTTTTTCCCATGGCCGGACTGCATCGCCGACCTCGCTGGATGTTGAGCGAGCCTTGTTGTTGCTTTCACACGTGTTGAATTCAAAGACCCTTCCCCTCTCGCTCATCCCCGCTCCAAAGACCAATGTCAGCTCGGACACATTGGCGCAGTTTCCTTGGACACTGGGACAAGGCCAATTTCGCAATGCGATGCTTGCCATCGATTGAATAGCACCGATATGGCAGTTTTGTGTTCTGATGATTTGCTTGTCGTTAACGCAACTACAATGACAGGCAGATCGTTCTTCGTGTTTATGTTTGCAGAGCAGGCAGCACTCCACTGAAATCATCTCTTGCCCAGCACGTCTTTTTGGATGCAGCACGTGTTCCAGTTTGCCTGGGCCAGCGCAGGCAGCAGCCCAAGAGGCTGAAGAGGCTGGGTGTGAGTATTTCCTGGACATGTTTGCTGCATGTAGCTCTCTGGCTCATGGAGTGTCCGCTTGTCATGCACGAATTGCGTGCAAGATCATACAAGTTTGGCTTCTGGGGCCCTTCTGATGCAAGGCACGGAGTGTGTTGCCTCAAGGTTGAATGAAGCATGAGCGTTGGCTGGTCAGTAGCATGCTCCCACCGCACTGGCAATATCATGTTCAACAATAGAGTACCTGCGTCCTTGCTCTTTGTTTGTTTGTTTGTGTGTTTGTTTGTGTGTGTTTTGTTTGTTTGTTCTTAACCAGCAAATCACAATCAGGAGGAGGAGGAGGCGGATCATGATGATGATGATGATGATGATGATGATGATGATGACGATGATGATGATGATGATGATGATGATGGAGGAACACGCTGTGTTGCCATGGTCAAGCAGCTTTGGCCTGCAGGCAGCTCCGCAGGCAACTCCGAAGGCGACCCCGAAGGCTGCTTGGGAAGGGATCCGGGAGGGCAATCCACTGCTATAGGATCGGATGGCCTGACTGAAAAGTGCCGCCAACATATGGGTGTGGAGCCCTACAGATGTTTGATCATTTCACGGTCCCCTCCAGTCATCTGACGGAGAGAGAAAGAGAGAAAGAGAGAGCGAGACATACTAAGCGCAAAGAATCTTTGCCATCCCGAATCTTTGCCACGTAGAGGCGGCGACTCGACAGCCGGTTCAAAGCGACTGTGGCAAAGGTGTGATAGCCGGTGACAGAACCTAGGATTCAGCAACATGTGCAGACTTCACTCTGATGGCAGACTCGCCGGGTTCGTGTTGCATATTTGTAGTTGCCTTTCATGCTAGCTGTGACTACCTCCACCTTTGCGGCGTGTTGCAGGCCATTTGCAGTTTCATTGCCAAGAAGCGGCCTCCCAACGAAACAATTATTAGGTAACGTTTGCACAAGAGTACACTAGTGCTGCCAAGAGATTTTCGGACGCCTTTGTCCTTCCCTTGCTACCCTCAGAAGCAGGGCTGCTTCCTAGGCACCATGAACCAATGGGACCACTCAGTGATTGGCCTGGCTTGGCTCATGGACAAGATAGCACCATATGGCTACGGGTCAAAAATAGGTACCCAAAGTGGAACGTAAGTGGAAACATGGCCCAAAACCTCCGCAGTCCCCTGGTGGTTTCATTTGACCCATATGCATACAGCGTCATGCATCGAGAATTTAGCCAGGCCAAGCCGATCATCACGACTGAGATCTTCCATCAAACTGCAGAGCTTCTCTACGACCTCTTTGCACGGGCCCTGGATGGTCATTCGTATCTCGGCCCGCCCGGAGGTTCCAATTCAATGTATTGCTTTGCCTGCTTCGTAGATTTGGAAACTGGTTTAAAGGCACAAGCAGGTGAGTTATGACAAGTCTAGCTATGGTTGTTTGCGTAGTGCGTGTCACGGGAGGTATGGCAGGCGTGCCGCTGTTGGTCTGTCACACCCAGAAGATGTTTCCAGCCTCGAGAGAAAGCACAGGTGTTGATGTTGAACATGACATGGGATATGCATTACATGTTTGTGATTGGGAATGATGCCATTGTTTTCTGGATCTTGACCTGCGGATTGAAAGTGTTGCATTTGCATTAATGCAGATATGCTGGGATTGCGAAGAAGACCGTGTGCAAAGTGTTCTTTGTTTGCAATGGGAACTTTGCCAGCTTCAAAACGCCCAATTGTGTTGGGGGGTTGCAACTTTTTGCCCATAGCATTCGATTACCCTTGTCAACCACGGATTGTGATCTTGTCATACCGGGACATGATGTCAAGGTCAGCGTGTCTCTTGTCCTGCCCGGTGTTCAATCTCTTCCATAACAAGTGCCTTCTCCGTGTCCTGCACATGTTGCTTACGGGGAATCCAATGCGCCCTACACGCGTGCGCGGGACCAAACGGTGAAATGACGACTCATTGCAGCTGCTCCCAGCACTGCAGTCAGTATGCAGTAGGATTTCTCGGGAAGCGGCACCTTGAAACGAGAGGTAGTGCAAGGATTGAGTTGAAGACAGGCCCAGGCACTCAGCCTATTCTTTCAGAATTGGAAGCAGACATGGAAGCACACCAGGACTCGGCACATGGCATTGTGAAGCCGCACGTTGAGAAGCGTGGCGCCCTGATGGTCCTGCCGAAATGCGCGCGGCATTCCTCACTGCCTTTCCACTCATGTTTGAACCAACGTTTCCTTGTTGCGCCCTGCGCGGAGCCAGTGGGAATTCGTACCTTCTGACTAAATCCAGTGACAGAAACATGTTGGCACCATGCACCATACTGGAGCTTGGCAAAATAATGCACCTGTTGGGGGAATTGTGAAGGGCAGCACAGAATGACAACCGGGTCCTGGTTCGACACATCTCAACGTCAACACAATATTTCGAAAGGATTGTGTGCGGGGACTCACCCATGGCATGCTGTACTTTGGCCCTCATATCACCCCGTCGTCCAGGAGAGTGTGTGTGTGTGTTTGTAAATATTCATATTCAAAGATGTTGACATTTGAGGCTGGGGATCGAGCACGGAGGTGACGAAGGTGACGTCGTTTGTGGCAAGTTGTGTACTCCTTTTGCGACAGCTACATGTTTGCTGACAGGAACTAGCACCTCTCCCGCGTATCACTCGGTTGGCCGCAACTTGTGAGTTGTTGAAAGTTCAGGCGCAAGGGGCTCCTTGCAACACCTGAATTGCACCAGCATGCTTTGCAAACAAAAAGCAACGTTTGCCATATCGATTTGTTTCATACTTTGCTGACTGCTGACAATGACAGCTTGCTTGAGTGTTGTGACTGGTAGGTGTGCTGACTGACAAAAGAGGGATGTTACCATAGTGGCTCACATCCACACACACACACACACGCAACACATTAAAATCATGGGTGACACAGGGCACTCAGAAGACCCATCAGTCATTCGCATGAGGCAAATAATTCGGACGTAGCCATGAACAAGCCGGGATGATTGCTACAGCCTTCCAAGTGTTTATGTGGCACTGTGCTTGCTTTGCTTCCGTGTATTTACTTGCACAGATGGCCAATATGTATCAATATTTATCAATATGTAGGTTTTGCCTACTGCGGTGCTGGGCGACTCTTAATGGCTTGTTCAGATGTTGGTCGGCTGCGTCGCGGATCGCGGCACATGGCGCCAGCGGAGGCACGCAGAAACCGTGTCCCAGAGCGTGTCCTCCATCATGCCAGCAGACCCCATCAAGGCCAGGTGCGAAATGGTCGTTGGGACTGAATTGCCTCAGGTAAGAAGCCCAAATGGGTATGATTTCTAATCAAGACCAGAATGGCCCGACTAGACTCGTGTTTCGAAGAGCCCCCTCAGTTTTGCTGTAAGACCTGCACAATTCCGGCGCGACACTGGTACATATAGTCATGAGCATATTCTGGCTGGTTTGCGTCAAGCAGATTCACTGAACCCATCCCACTTGAAGGCCAGGTTTTGTGGCGTTCTGTGCAGGATTGATGCAATCGCACTTTTATGGGGACGAACACGAGCTGTTTTAATCGACCGCTCGCTGTACTTGCGCGCTGGGCTTGCTTGCCTATTTGCATGCTAGCTGGCGTGCTGGCGTGCTAGTTTGTTGCTGGCTGGCTGCTCGGCCTTTTGGCTTGTTTGCTTCTTGCCGGGCTAGCATCTCAGAAGAGAGAGAACTGGTAACTTGCGTTCGTTGTGTTTGAACAGGGCAGGCTCCTTGTTTGCAAGCAGCGTTTGCTGCTAGTTCAATCAAGCTAGGAGGGCATGTAGCAAATGGTTCATGCCCACCTAAGCATGGAGGCAAGCAGAAAGGGCTGCAATGCAGGAAGTCTGCGATGTCGTCAAGTGCGATGCTCAAGAGGTGGTCAGCTTAGAACCCCAAGATTTGGCAGCGCTTGGTATGGCATCGATCTTGACCAGGCCCCCCCGATGGCCGGTAATTGGCGTCCCGGGTGAAGTGCCGGCAATTGGCCAGCACTTGCTTAAAACTGGTTTTGTAGTCACATAGTTTTTTTTGCCATCATCAAAGTGCAGTGAAAAGTCATTTTTGTTGAAACGTCACTTCAGGATACTAGATGGGATCCAATTGAGGGGTTGGGCTGGCATGTATGATCATTGCACGTGCAACGCGCGGGGGGGGAGGGGGGGCGACACGCTGGTGACACGCTCATATCCCAAAAAAGTGACCGTTCAGCGTGCATGTGCCGGCAATTGGCCACCCCCCGACACGCCGTGACACGCCGTGACACGCTCCTCAACAACCCCTCCCAACCTCAAACTTGCCCTCCAAACCTCAAATTTGCTGCTCTCCCCTTTCCCCTGCAACCCCATTCCAAAGGACCCTGAAAGGTCACTTGTATCATTGCACAAATTGCACTAAGTACAGATGAGTGATACTTGATAGCAAATTGCTTTTGCAGTCACTTAGACAAAAAGTGACATCGTTTGGCCCAAGATCGATGTGCCGGCAATTGGCCAGCCATTGGGGGGTGCTGGGAGAAGGTTTGCATTTGGCGGGTTTTTCAACCTCAGGCTGCACTAGTTGTTGCTTTGCCCTTGATCTGGCCATGAATGTAAAGAAAGGAACCCCTGGAAAGTGGTCGGTGGAAAAAGAAGACAACTAAAACCGAGGGTGACCAATTGAAATTCATGCCCATCTATATATAGCCTAGTTTGATTTGAACTAAGATTTGGAGCTGCTCAGATTGACGGTTGACATCGCGCGCGAGCAGCTCCAAGGTACGAACACACACTAACACCGCGGCAACCAAAGCTCAGGACCGAGGATAAGTTCCTGAGATTGGCATGTGGCCCCATTCAGCCCTAGGATTGTGCCCCAATTCCTGGAGGACTACATCCCCGCTGTACCCATAGCAATACAATGTAAGGTTATATATCATGAGTTGCAGGATTCTGAGCCGTTCCGCTGTGTCACGCATGCGACCGTCCATGACAGTGTTCAAGTTCGGGCCCAGTATGCCTTCCTTCAGAAGACGCAGGATGTTGGTATGGTCTTTTGAAATCCCTTACATTTTTGTTGGCTATTGCTCGAGGCTGCAAGACACATAATTACAGGACCACGCGATGCAAGCGAAAGAAGCCGTCATGACCATCCTAGCTCAGATTGAAGAGCCTTGCGCCCAGAGTGATTCGGAATCTATTTGTCATTGAGATTGCCCTTAGGCACCGAACCTGTGCTGCAAAGCAAGCTCACTTTGGGGGAAGGATGACAGGGTAAACCGAGTTATGCTTCGACTTTTGAGCAAAACAGCACAGAGAAAGTGTTGCATGATTCTTCAATGCATCATGCACGTCTGTTCCCACGCTCGATTGACAAGATGCGCCCACATGAACTCTCTTATTGGGCTCTCCGAGCAAGAGGGCTGGCCTCACAAAAACATGGTTTTTGCAAGCCCCCAGCCCAGCTTTTGACCCCCATCTCTCCAGCTTGGCTCAAGCGCACAGATCGGCCCCACGGCGGCTCGTTCCAACCATGGTGCGGAGAAGAAGCGTTTTGGTTTGGGCCCTCCTGGGCCTCGCAGCCTGGAGACTCAGGTGCGGGCGGTGAATGGCAACATGATCAACGCTGGTGGTGAGCATTCGCAATATGTTTGTATAGCTTTTTAGAAGTACTTAGAGGACAACATACCTGATATGTAGGCGTGCAGTAAGGTCGGGTCAATACACTTACTTGTACGTGCAAGAATCAGCAGGCTCAGATTCCTTCCCAAGCCACTTGTCTTCACCGCTCCGAGTTTTGGGTCGCCGCTCGTCTCCGATCTCCGGTAGGCCCAGCTTCGTGGCGCCGTTGAACCGCCGCTCCGCCGCGGCCGCGTGGGCGGCGTCCGTGCTGGGCGCGTCCGCGGCGCCGGCCTTGGCGGAGGAGGCGAAGAAGAAGAAGGAGCGACCGCACGGGCGCCCAGGCTGCTGTCCAATCGCTGGGTCCTGGGGGTGCTTTCCCTTTACAGCCACAATTTTGCGGGTCATTTGAGGCCAAGAGGCTCCTTCAAGTCCCCAAAAGGGTTGTTGGGCATAACACCCCATATACATAATGTCCCCGATAAAGTATAAAGCCAACAAACATACCGAATCTGTGGACTAGGCTGCTTTTGTATGGATTCAGACCATGACTTTCCGATGGTGTGCATCGACCAACAACAGGATGATCCATGCTGGCAAGCTGTGGCCCGTTGAGGTTATTTTCCATGAAATCTATGACGTAGCAGTGTGAGCGACAATGTTTGCATGGGTCTGACTGACAAAATCTCACTCGCGTCCAACTGAGGCCTGAAGCGCTCATAGCCGAGGGCTATCCCTCCAAGGCTCTTCCCCTTAATGGCCGCCCTGGCGAGGTGGTTTGCGCGCAGTGGATGGGTCTCAGTGATGGGCCTGAGGCAGGCCCCAAGATTGGAGGCGTGTTGTTCTTCGTGGGTGTCCGTGAAACATACACAGATCTTGTGAAGATCATTGATGTTGCAGGCACAGGAATCGGCATGCAGGAATCTGCATGCAGTTTGCATGCCGATTCACGCCAGGTCGCTGGTCCATCGTGTTCGGCAAGAAGCTGAATGGCAAGTCCGAGCCTCAGCATTGGGGCTCTGCAAACATGGCAAGCGTGCGCGAATGGGTGAATTGTATGCTGTGTTTGTCTTTGTTGCCTGATTCTCCTTGGGTTTTCGGACTTGTGACCTTCATAGTGTATGAGGGCCACACGCCCGATTCTGTGTGAGTTTGATCCCGTAATCTGTCAAGAAATCCGGGACACCAAGCAATCCAAGCCTTCCAATCTGCGACTCAATTGCTCGAGACAAGCCCATGTTGCAGAACCTGCAAGATCACAGATTGGTGTCAAGCACAGGCCATCATGAGGACTGCTCAGGATACCAGTTGAACTGCGAGGCTCTCTTATTTCTGGCTAGGCCCGTCTACAAGAAGGACGGAGAAAAGTCGTAGCCTCAGATTCGTCGCTGACATGATGTTGCAGCATCGTTCAAACCAAATCCTCGCTATTTTACGTGAGGCTTGCTTCAAGAAAAGTGTCCTGTCCGGGGACTGCCTTCAGCCTGGTATGAGCCACCAATATTGTATTCCCAGATGGCGATTGGATATGCAAGTTGTTTGGCTTGCTTGCTAGACTAGCCTTCAGAGACATCAATGGCAGAGCTGATTGGTTTCAACGCGAGTCGGGAGCGGGAATGAATACATCAGGTTTTCGAAAAGAACACAGGCATGCTTCCATATGTGCCCGACCTTGCTAAATTTGAGGATCCGAGAGCCCAGAATACGTAAGCAAGGCGTGTAGCTTTGTTTCTGCACCAGCTGCGGTCAAATGCTTTGCAAGCAGACTTACATGTAAAGTTAGAAATTGGCGTTGCCATGTTGCAAGAAGCTGGTTTCACTGCAGTTTGGTGAGCAGGGCCATCATCCGGCAGCGCTTCTTCACGCTAGCTCCGCATAGACTCTATGGAAGGGCGTCTTTGTAAGCGGAACCTGTCTGCAGCTGCAGCTAAGCGAGCCGACGAGTTGATGGCTGCCAAGATTGTCTTGGCTTGGGTGGTCACCAGCACGTGGTGTAGTTTGGTGGCATCCCAAGTTGATCCTGGTTTCCACAATGCCATACTTTTGGCTGCATCAGAAGACAGCCAAGTATGATGCGCACTCCCACCCCCC
Organism: Effrenium voratum; assembly: GCA_963377175.1. NCBI lineage: Eukaryota > Dinophyceae > Suessiales > Symbiodiniaceae > Effrenium > Effrenium voratum. Next base: position 37,591 of record CAUJNA010000813.1, on the reverse strand, counting down.
CAGTGCAAAGTTGAATCTTTGTGGGAGCCAAGCATTTGGCAAGGTATCCGAATTGAGCATGACCCTAGCCCCATTGGCCATGTGTTTGTTTAATGATGCGATTGTGGATGGAGGCTCTTCCTCATGAGCAACGAGTGCAGCCAATTCCAGATCGACCCTGTTGCCAAGGCTGGTCTCCAATTTACGGCTGCAGGAACAAGTAACCAAAGGGAAATGCAACCACACATTTAGGGATGATGCAAACCCACAGCGCAGATGGTGCAGAAATGGAGAGCCTCGGCACGGCTCGTGCCTCGTCTGCCTCGCCAAATGCCATTTGCAGGCAACCTGCGATGGTTTGGGCGTCAAGAAGGCACCCGACTTTGGATGGTTCGGTGGTATTGTTGCACAAGCAGGGGCTACCGAGTGTCGGACCGTGTCGGACCAGATCGCTAGCTGAGTTAGACGCTTGTTGCAGGTGCGTTGTTCTTTGACTCCTGTCAATTTGCTTTTCAGCAGTTTGTTCCGTGGTAGTCAGCGGTGTAACAGTGAGGACGTGTGGGGCTGCCAAGTGCATCGATCATTGCATCACTGAATCCAAGATCCGTCGTCGAGTCAGAGGCCAAAAGTTCTGCATCTGTCTAGAGGGAGCCTTGGGTTTATTCGAAGTAAATCCGTCAAATGATGTTCATATCCTTCGTAGACCCTTTGGAGACAGTTACACCAAACACAATGTGAAGTGACTGTCCTGAATCTGCCATTCCAGTCCATACCTTCATTAGTATACCAATGAACAGAAGCTTTTTGACTCCATAACTCAAGCTTTCTAATTATTCCCTTGACTCGCAGTGTCAAGTGCCAGTGGAGGCCGTCCCATTTGAAGGTTCTCGAGGACCACCCGACGGGCCAGGAGTCCGGCTGGGTAATTGAAGGCAAGGACGTGCCCGGCTTCAAAGCGCCAGCCTGAGGACGGCTGGAAATGGACATAGTCATCTTTGAGGGTCTTGGTCTTTGCTGTGAACTTAGCTACACTCAGCCAGTTTGGATTCACCATGAGAACAGGACAATGGCTGTCTGGAAGTCATGTCCAAGGATTCACTCAATTGCGTTCTGTTACACTTTGGGCTTTAGCCAATCTTCCTTACATCATCTGCTTGTCATGCAACGGCCTCATTTAACAACTGCAAACTGATTCGCCAGCTTGGACCTGCTGCTTTGGCCAAGGTGCGGCCTGAGACCAAAGCCGACCTGAAGAACAACAACATGAATCCGGCGCGGTCCGTTGCCTGCTACGTTGGTAGTACGGTCGCCGGCGTTTTGGAACTGTTCCGTTGAACAACCTGGAAGATGGCATTGAATTGAAAGGAGCGCAATCGTGAGAACCATCTTGAGATGCCTGCCGGGGACGGGCATCCCGTTTGCCTCTGGCAGAAAGCTTTGTCGTTTTCCTGTTACGTAGACATACAGCTCAGCCCACTGCCAGGCGGAACATAGTTTCAACAAAATCACTATGTTGAGTGGTTGCACCTGGCCACTCTTGGCAAAATGTGATCTGAATTGAAAAAGCTAAGCTCCTCCATTTCATCAGGAAGAGCTGAACAGAATCGTGGACGCGGAGATTTCAAAGTTCGAGCAGCAGAGCCAGGTTGAGACGCGGCTCAGCTGGCTTTAGCCTGGTTTCAGGCCTTCATGCTCTATGGCCATTGGATCATTCCCCCTCATGGCCTCCGATCCAAACCAGGCCATCGTTTTCTTGAAAACGTATCGTGTACTGAACGGTCTCGGCTCGGTTGATGCATTTGTGAGCTTGTTTGAAGGGCCATGGGCCATGTTTGTGGGAGCGCAAGTATTGAAGCCTGTTGCTACAGAAGGCATGTGCTCGAGACAGAGGCCCCACACACACAGCGTGGGACTGCACGCAGGCAAGAACTAAAGCCTTTAGAGCCGAGGTTCCGCGGAACCATGGATGAGGATAACGAGGCCTGGAGATGCCACGAGTGCTTGACTGAGTGGGACTGATCTCGGCTATTTGGCCTGACTCACAGGGATACAATGGACAAGCTGTTTGCAGAATGGTTTGGGGGGATGATGGTGTTTGCGTGTTGCATCTTGAGTTAATTGAGGCGCCCATTGATATTTCATTCAGACATATAGGTCAATGTGTCAAACTGGTTCTGCCTGTCCCGGTCAAATGTCCCTGCGATGCGTGCCATAGCAGCCTTTCTTTTGGCAGGCTTGGGCTTGCAACTCACAGCTTTTTTTAGAAGGACTGACTGTACATTGAAGACCAGGCAAAAGCCCCAATACCAGTGAGCGTATATCAACCTGGTTGGCATTCAAAGTTCACCATGGATTGCCTACGTTTGCACAAGCCATGAACTTGGCATGCTCTTGGCTCAAGGGGGCAGACAAGGCGCAGGACAAAACATGTTTTGGCCTCAGCATTTGGAGATCAGGACAGGCACGATGTTTCCAGCTTTCCAAGTTGAGAGCCCAAGGCATTGCCCAAACCAGCCCAAAGAATCTGCCCTGTGCACATCGGAGCCATGAATATCAAGGCCGGGCAGCATTTGGGAAGCAATGTGTGGAGTGAAGGGGATCAACGTTGCCGCGTGGGGCAAGCTGGGTTGAATCGAGCAAACAGCCCACGTTCCACTCAAAGAAACACAAGGGCATCATGTAAATGCTGCCCTTATAATTAGTTGATGTTTGGCGTTTGATGTGTGACATTCGTGCTTTCGGTTGCACTGCTTGGCTTCAAAGAACAGACACGTTTACCCACATCCTTACTGTGATTGTCCATGAAGTAAGGATTGCCAGTAATTAGTTGCAAGCAAATGTCGCCCTCAGGTCTTATCGATAGGTCGTTGTCAGTTGCTAGACCAATCTGGGCTTCTGGGAAGGTAGCTACAGTGATCCAAGCAGGCGATTGTGAGGCATCTCCGCTCATTTGCCATGCAATGCTGGCAGTACTAGGGCACCCTTGTGCGAGTCCAACATGCTTAAGTATTTTGAGCTTCTTGTATCCCTTCTCGAGTGAGCCACCAGCACTTTGCGGCCCAACAAACCTCCAACCTTCGGCTAACTTCAAGGCTTCCCCCACACATCACGGCCTTTCGTCAGGTGCTAGATGTGGAGGAACTTCCGGTGGCGAGCTTAGAGCAGCGGAGGTATAAAGAGGAGGCCCCAGAATAATGATAAGCAACACCAGTCTTAAATCAAACGAAGCTTGCTTTAGTGTGCCATGTTTCACGATGGATTGTGTGTGCAAATGAGCATCGCATCGATTGTGTGGGCAAATGAGCATCGCATCAAAGGTAGGAACATTGAGTCAGAGCAAAATCGGAGCTGCCAACCCACTGGACAAATGCAGGTTTCCACCCTGGTGTGTGTTTCCATGCAGGACAGCATCAAGTGAACCCCACTCACCATGCCTAGTCATGAGATCGGATTACATGCACCCGGTTCCTGGGTGGTTCGTGGTTGCTAGCCACAAAGATTAGTGTTGAACAGTGTTGCTGGTTGTCATCATGATGGTTTGGATGATTCTGATTTGAGCCAGTTCCGACTGTTTGCGTTCTCGTCCCTTGCTGATGTGCGCGTTGTTTCGTGATGTTTCGTGTTTTGGTGCCTCTTGCAATTCGGCTTGGAGAAGCAGGGCTTGGGCTCAGCGTTGGACACCTGTGCGCTTGGGCCTTGGGTGCACCTGGTGTGATCCCAGGTCTTGATGCGAGCCATGGACTTGCCCGACTTGGTCCACTTTTGTGGGGTGCACCCCCGCAAAAAGTGAAGGATCCCCGCTAACGCGTGGACACCCTTTCTATTATTCCACCAGGTGCCAGGAGGTCATTGTGATGAATCCTAGCCTTGTCCTCACTCAGCATGGCGCGGAGTTGTTGCGTTCATGTTGATCGTCCGCCTTGGAATGGGCGCGTCCAGGCCAACACCTTTCTCTCCATGAGATATGGTGAAGTGCGGAAGCAGGCGGGCAAGACAGCAACATCACTTTTGGATGAAGCCGTCATCTTGGTTGACACCTGGTCGAGCAGAATTCAGGGCTTCCCACAAAGCCGGGGCGATGACTGGATCTTTGCAGGGTGCCTAGCGTGTCTTCTTTTGCCCCGCCCAAAAGTTTGCGGTTGTTAAAATTTAGTTGATGTCCGCCAGAGGCCTAGTCGATGGTAAGACGCCTGGTGCCAGGCTCCGTTCCGGGCTGGCGAGACCTTCAGCTTCCCCTCTGGCACGAAGGAGCCCAAAGCCTTTACCGTGGATGTGCTCCGCAAGGCCCCGTGGAATCAATGGGCTTGTGGTCTTACCCTTTGTTCGGCGTTAGTCTTCCCCTTCAGCATCAACCAGTGGCCAAGCTTCAGAACAGATCCCTTTTTCCAGTGGGACAAGGCCAAGAACCATCGCCCCGGCCAAATGCCTGTCAAACCCATTGAGACTGGTTGAAGTGCACAGAGGACCACTTGAAAACGGCGCATTTGAGCACTTGCCGTGAGGTTGCTTCTCAAAGGTTTGGTCACCTTTGTCTAGAAAATAGGCGGCCAAGAAAAGAAGATGTGTTTGACAAGCATATCTGATTATAGCAAAGAACCTATACGGAGCAGCCAACACCTTATGTAACAATTTGTTGAGTGCTGGCCACACATTTCTGAGCCTTGTATGTGTGCCTTGTATGTGTTGTTGATGACTGGTGCAGCCACACTTACTCTTACAAAGAACTCGTGGATGATTCCTCAGGACTTGATTGTAGGCCTGCTCTAATCCCATCACATGTTGCAGTCAGACGTAAAAGAGACATGGTCTACCATATGCTTCGTATCACATCAATGACGGCTGCCTTGACCTTCAAAGGCGTCAAACTGTCAGCCAGAAAGTCGGACTCACCGAACATTTCCTCAATGTGCCGCCCATATTGGGGGTTGATGTTCCCATCAACACTTGCATCAAGCTAGAACCAGACAGAATGCCATAAGGCACCTTCAATCAAGACGAGTGTTGCAAAGGCCCGCTTTGGTCCCGCTTCCATGTGGAATAGAGGGTCACGCACTGTTGGCTGCCTCCCCATTTGCCTTTTTTCCGGAGCTGTTTGCGCAGGTGGCTTCTGCGCAGATCAGCCTTGCTGGCATCTCAGCCATGGGTGCCTGCGTGAAGAATGTGGAGCTGCTCGGATCCACCGCATGTGGCACCTTTTCGGTCTGATATTTAAATCATGATGCTTCTCGTATGGAAGCACTGCGCAGACCAGTTGAGAATCCGCAAAACGGCCTTTGCGTGCAATGGGTGGAAGGAAGGCAAATTGAGGGTTTATCAAAGCATGTGCAAGCTCAATTGTGCACACGTGAGAAATTGACTTCTGGTTGCAGCGTTGTCTTCTTGGGGACTTGACAAGTGACAACTCCAAAATGCAGCTGTGCCGCGTCGGCGTTAAATTACACTGCGCTTGTTGCAGGCAATTCGACCCAGATTGTTGCTCCTGTGCCAGCAGGCAACGACTGCAACCAGTGTTTCAATCCAGTCTGCATCGCGTTCAGGAAGGCAAACACATGTGCGTGACAAGCAGGATTTGTTTGCTTCGTTTTGGCATCAGCCAAGCTGATGCCGCCAACAGATTTATTGTTCTGACAGTAAACACAAATATCACTCGTTCCTCTCATCCACGCACCTGATTTATGGAAAGACTGAGTTCATGGTTGTTCTGAGTTGTAACTGGGCGCGCCTTGCCTAAAAAGCGTATCAAAGCTGCAGCCGAAGACAGTTTACCAGACCTCAGCATTTGCTTAGTTTAGACAACACAGTTGAAGAATAGTCATGAGCCAGCTCATGCGATTGTGCGCAAACTGAGCTTGAAAGAATGATGTAGCTTAGTTGAGCAGCTACTTCTTTTGAGTTTGGGTACTAAACCTGCCTGCGCTTATCCTAGCCCTTAGCAAGCTTCATCCTTGGCTTGGTTCACGTTTCAAGAGCAACCGATGTGGTATTGTCTAAGTGGCATGTGTGTTTGCCGGTGCGTGAAAGGAGACTGGGTCAGATGTTACAAAGTGTTGGAGAACAATTGACAATTGCCATAGCCAGCAAGCGACAGCTGAGGATTGATAGCTTGGACATCAGCAATGCTCCGATGAAAGTCTCTTTTGAAGCTTCAACGCGAGCAAGCGACTCCGAGGATGCATTTGCATTGTCACAAGAGAGAGAGAGAGAGACAGAGAGAGAGAGAGAGGGATTTCAAGAGCGAGGGAGGGAGGGAGGGAGGGAGGGAGGAAGGGAGGGAGAGTAGGCGGGAGGGACGGCCATCACCATCGCTCCGCGAAGGCATCAATCTAACAATGTTGCAGATCCATCCACGTGTTGTGTTTATTATGCTTGAATCATAGTGTTCTTTTTAGTATATTTTGTCTTTCTGACTGCCAACACACAGGCTTGCATGAAGCTTTCAGAACCTACTGAGCTTCACAAGCTCTTGTCAATTCGTTGACGAAGTGGATGAGAGCCCGCAGCTTTGTTGATTTGTTTGAGGGCTTTGGTATTCAGCCTCAAAGGTGGGTGCCCATTTTTTGGACGGAGCTAAGCTGGACCAATCAAATAGTTGGGGAGCTATGAGCTGTGAAGGAGAAGGGCCTTTCGCGCGGCAAGAGCGCGGCAGAGCGGGCGAAGCAGTACATGGAGCAGAGCGGCATCCAGCCCTTTCTCCAGGACGGCCTATGCGCAGTGATTGTGTCGCTCAGATCCCAGTTAGCAGGTTGATGCTATCATGGATATGGCGGTGCAACGACGTGTTTAGATCGAAATATAGAATGCAGCCCAGACATGCTCCAATTCTATTTGTCAGAGCAAGCTGAGAGGCTCGTTGGGCACGAATGAATTTGCTTGGTATCCTTTTCGCCCCGGGACAACTTGGCAACTGCTGTCAGCGACTTGTGGAACTTCCGTAGTACGGAGACTAGTTGAAAGGTAGCTGGCGTAGATAGATAGAATCAGAAGATGAGATAGCGCGTGAGAAAGGATAGCTCTAGCAAATAGCTTTAGAAGATCAGATAGCGCACTCGGAAAGCAACGCGTATGAGGAGAGTTTGCGCGCAGACAAGATGAAGAAAGAATGAACGCATGCGAGAAATCTTGCGTGGGCATGTGGCGGGGGAGTAGAAATCGCAAAAAAGAGTGACCCTCTGCGGGTTTCGGCGGGTCTGCGTCGATGTCAACCACCTCTGCAGCGCAGGCAGCGGCACTTTGGCAAGGTGAGGTGCAGATTTCGTGGCAGGCGCAGCACCTTCGCAAGGTCAGGCACAGATTTCGTGGCAAGCCCAGCACCTTCGCAAGGGAGAAAGAGAAACAGACAAAGAGAAGAGAAAGAGGAGGGAAAGAGAGAGAAAGAGAAAAGAAAGAGAAAGGGAAGGAGAAAGAGAGACAGAGCGAAAAAGAAATTGAACGAGAGAGAGAGCGAGAGTGAGAGAAGAGAGAGAGAGAAAGAGAAAACTAAAGAGCGCAACAAAGATAAAGAGAAAGATCAAGAGAGAAAGAGAACTTGAAAAAGAGAGGGGGAGAGAGAGAGAGAGAAAGATAAAGAGGGAAATGTAAAGAGAAAAAGACAGAGAGAAAGCGACATAGAAAGAGAAAGAGAAATGAAATAGAAAAGAACGAGAAAGAGCAAGAAAAAGAAAGATAGAGGAAAAGAGATAGAAAAGAGAAAGAAAGAAAGAGACAGAGAAAGGACATGAAAGAGAAAAGAACGATAAGTATAGTTTTTACATTGCTGGAAACTTCCAGCAGCCGACTTTGCCGGCTTATGCTGTACATATCTATGAGTATTGTTGATTTGTTGTGATAATTGATGATGATTGGATAGTTGAAGTCTTATACCAGCAACAACTCTGGCAGGTGGCTTGTAGCTTGGGCTGCTTGGCGCAAGAATGCTTTTAAGCCTAGACATCAGGCAGCCTTGCGCACGCACGGTATCCTGGGTGATGGATGGTTGCAACCTTTGCGGGCTATCTTTTGATAGCTTTTGATAATGGAGCAGACCATTCGCAAGTCACGGGGATGTACGTTGCCCATAGTTCAAAGTCATGTTATTGGATTTCAGGTAACACGTAAGAAGTAGTTGTTTCGCCGTTTTGCCAAGAGTTCCATGCCCCATTACCGGGATCGAGATGCTGTTTGAGGATTTGGTAGTTTGAAATGGGTTTGGGCTTAGTAGATGACACAGAGATACATGCACAAAGCATACGGGAGTTGTTCGAAATGCCCTTGTTTTGAGACAAGAAGAGTAACGACATTTGAGCAGCGACATTTGAGCAGCGCTCAAAAACTGCTATAGGGCATTTTAGTAGGTGATGTTCCTACCTGGTGTGAAAGCGATTATAGTTATCCCTATAGTATAGGAAGCTGTATAAACAGGTTGGTAGTAGCCTCTGACAATTTTCCGCGTTGGACCTGGCGAAACATGATTTCGCCAGTATCTTTGCAGGTTTAATGCTTTTCAGTCACAAGATCGAGACCTGTAATTAAATCACAATATTAGCCATGCTGGGGGTCTACTGCGGAAATCGATATAATATATATATATATCATATATATATATATAATATATATATATATAATATATATATATATATGTACGTACATGTTGTATGATTGGAACTTAACAACCTTTTGTTTTTGCTGTGTGCAGGGTTTGCTTTTTGCGAAAAATATGCGATGCAGCTGTGCTCGCGCTGTTTTTGATCTTGAAGATGCTACGCTGAAGAAGGAATTTCAGACAAACACCAGACTGCAAGCATCTATGATTTGAGAGTTCAGAGGCTTACGTGCCAGCTTCATGCCACACAACGCATCACTGCCCTGGTCAGGAGATGTTTGCAGAGCTGCTCGTGACTTGGTGCGCATTGTGTGTCCCGGATTTGCTTGAGTCGACATTTGACTTGTGGAATACTTTCAAAATAGCCTTGTTGATGATGGTCGTTGAGTGGGCGTAAAACCTGTTATGTTGAGTACGAAGGTCTTCAGTCATTGCGCAGAGCCATGCTGGCTGATGTGTTGCGGTGCTTACTGTGGCCGAGCCCTCAAAGAGAGTAACACGTCTGGAGTGTACTCCAACATCCAAAGAAGATGCAGAAGCGCCAGGATTGCGAAGCATTGGCCCGAGATCAGGAGCGGAAGCCCGAAGACTATTTGGGCTTTCTGGCAGACTTCATTGACCAGAAGCGCGACGAAGCAGCGCCCCGGCACTCTAGGTGTCTCTTCTTTTTGCTCGTACATGTAGAAGGGCAGCATTCATGTTTTCCTTTCGAGTTCATTTTCGCATGCAGCGAGCGAAGCAAGGCTCACACAGAAGCAAGCAATTTGCAAGCCTGCCCAGCTGGCAGAACAGAAAAATGCTTTGGACTGCTTGTGGTAAGTGCTTGTTCTCTCAAAGTTTTGCGAAAGCCTTCAAACAGATCAGCTGTTGGAGACTCTGAGTGGGCTTGCTCGAACATTTACATGTTCAGAAGTCATTGGGAGAACATTTGAGATAGATCGTTCCTTTCCTCACTATTTGAACTACTTGCATCATGCAAGAGCTTGGCAGTTTTCCCATACATATTCTCGTAATCCTTTGATTTGCGTGACTCTTTCCAGCAGAACAGTTTGTGATTGTGATGTGGTTCCACACCATGTCGGACGCCGGTGGTCTCTTTGTTTGCGAAGCAGCATCTAGGTGCAAAGGGTGGTTGAGTTTGCAGAATTCTACAATACAAACCTTTGTATAGAACAAGTTGGGGCGCTTGGATCGCAACATGGGTGTTTAGGTGTTTAGTGCCCCAGTCAGCCAGCCAAAGATCGTCTGCTTGATCTCATGGTACATCTTTGGTTTGCATGTATTCAGCAAGTCCTCGCTGAAGAGGCAGGAAGTAAGCACAGATTCGCCGCCCCAAACAAAAGCCAAGGATCAGATGGAAGGGATCGACTTCTCGTTTGAGCCCGGCTTGGGGGACGAAGCCTTGCCAGGCTCCTTGCTCGGACAAGGAAATCAAGCTGGCTAAACCCAAGTCAACTGTGCACCTTTGTGTTTGTAATTTCGTTGGATAATCCGAACCATTGAGGCAAGTGAGAAGGCAGGCAAGGAGCTCTCAGCCCAAATTCAGAAGTGTGCTTTCTGTTGGAGTAGAAAAGGCCAAGGCATTGCCACCAATGTTGAGTTTGGGCATGTCACATTGCAGTCTTGAGGGCCATGGCCTAGCGTCCTAGGGCGAAGCGCGAAGCAGGTTTCGCTTTTTGAAGATAGCGGAAATCGAGGGTTTTTTTTCATTTTTTCCTCGAGGTCAAGGCAAATTGTTTGCTCCCGAGGCTTTGAGAGCTTTCCGCTGCCAGACCTCTCCAAGCACACCAGCATTGCCACAGAGGCCAGATCCGGCCTTTCGGGCAATCGGGCAATATGTTGCCATCCAGAGCTCGGGTCATGCCACAATCTACTCTGTGAAACCAGATTCGTGCTTGTGTGCGTGCATCCAGCCCTTTTCACGACCCCACGGGATTCCGTCACATACAGACTTGTTTGCCCCACGACGAGGCCTTCACACACAGACACGAGTCAGACACGCCACAGGCAAGCCAACGTTAACCCGGGCGCAGGTGCTGCGCAGCAGCACGTTGCGCGAGGCCATTCCGGAGCTGGCGACCCAGAGTACCTCCAAGGCGCTGAGGGGCTATGGCTCAAAGAAAATTGGATGGAGACGAGTATGTCGGTTGCAGAATGCACATTCATGCATGCATAAGATGCATACCATGCACGCATGCACGAACATTTAGGGTGACCTCAATAGGATACGGCTGTTCTGCATGGCAAAGGCGTGGTCCTGTGTCGCGGAGGCGCTTGCAGCCATCAAATGGCAAACCCTTTGCGGGCTTTCGTGCGGTTGTCCGTGAAAAGCTCGTTGCTTCTCGTATTTTTGCTTTTCGTGCAGCGCTGCGTGAGAGAGAGCAAAAGAGGAAAAGAAAGATGAAGAGAAAGAGCAAAGCAAAGAGAAAGAGCAAAGCAAAGAGAAAGAGAAAGAGAAACCAAAAGAGAGAGAACAAGAAAGAGACTGAGAGCGAGAGATTCACCAGAACATTGAGGTTGATAATCCCTACCCCCCAATGATATCGGCTCCCCCTAAAGAATATGATATGTGCCGGGGGGCCAAAATAGTTCTATTAATAGGGTACAGCCCCGCAAGAATCGACCGCTACGGTCCTCGTCCAGATGGGGCACCCCATTACATTTTCTGGGTAAGGAATGTCAACACAGCAGAAATCTAATTCTCGGCAGGAAATTTGCTGGTTTGGAATTGTCTTAGTGTTGGCTAATTCTAGTTTTGTACTGGGAAATTTGGGGTCTGCGCAAAAATAATAATAATAATATGTATATATATATATATATATATCAACAGAGTGCAGTCATCAATAGGAGGAAGGGATTTCTCGTACCCTCGGTCATGGTGTTGGCAGATACATGACGCGGAAGCTAGCCACGCAAGATCAACCCGCGCTCAATCCGCTAGCCGAAACAGGTTGATTCATGGAAACAGAGCAATGGCCCCAGTTTCCCGCCTTCTGTCCTTTAGAACTCTCCACTTTTGGGTGCTTGCCAGGATGTGACCCTCGCGCGCTGCGTAAAAGCAGCAGTGGACTGTCCCGGCCACCCGTTGGTGAAGGTTGCAGGCGCCTTCGCAGGCGATGTGTTTTGGCTGAAGGTCATGCCGGCAGGGAGTGGTGGGCGTGGCTCAAGGTCACGGGGACCGGGGAGAACGTAGGTCAGGGCTGCAGGGACGTGGGTGGGACAGCTGAGCGGGGTTTTGAAGTGCGTGACTGTGTGATGGTGTCTTACCCAGCATGGATATAATTGGGCGGCAGGGGCGCATTTTGTTCAAGAGGTTGTCGGCTGGATGGTGATAGAATATGTTTGCTCTTTGCTCTGTTCATTTGCTTAAGACCTGGTCATCAGACAACAATAACTGGGTAAGAATGATACTTGGAAAGCTTCCATTGGACATCATCTGCAAGATTCATGTCCCCCATTGTTGCATGGTGCTCTAACAAACGCAATATGTGTTCGTTTCAATATGGGAGGACCCCCAAAATGGCAGTTGTCATGTTGATGTCCCTTGAAACTCTGAAAGGTGTACCCTCGAAAAACCACATACCCATATTCCCGCATGGCCGAGGGTGCTTCACGCGCGAGTCGCTTGCGAGTGTAGCTCAGGTGGAGAGCTACGACACCTTCCGGGCCTTCTTCGACCCGCTGGTGGCGAAGATGCACCCGGGCTGGCCCGTGCAGGGCGCGAACTGGCCCCACCCGGTGGATCAGGATGTCTCCAAGAGCCTCGGGAGAGCACGGGATTGAGGGAGCCATGTTTTCAAGGTGCAATTGCTGCTCGTCTCCAGAGTTGCTGGTAGCAAGTTGCAGGGATCTGAGAAAGGTGATGTTTGGATGATTCTTTCCAAGAACCTTGTGGTGGATGTGTGGTGGCTTCTAGCTTCCATGGCACTTGAGTGGTGAAGCGCTGCATGTGCCATGAAATGGGCTTGAAAGGTTGGGAGGCACGCAGGCAACCATGTGGGCCCACCCGAATATCCCCTGTCCCCTTGGGGAAATAATCTGAATAATGTTGTCTTGCGTTGTGTTTAGTGTTGCATTAATGAACCCAGATTTGATGCCAGCCTGTGCAAAGGATTGCCGATACCTCCGTGGACTACATGGGCGTGTATGTCGTGTACTCGTCGCTGGAAGCGCGCCGGAATATCGAGGGGCTGAGATTCCCGATGTGCTGCTGCTTGGCTGACGGGTAAGTAGAATGTGGGATCCGTTTTGTTGCGCATGTCCAGCCATATCTCATAGAGACGGAGACAGATGACGGAACTTGCAGGAAGGTTTCGCGTCTTGTGTGTGGGTGAACTAGGCACCTCTCCACACGGTCAGTCTGTTTCCGCACTTCGCTTTCCAACCAATGCAGCCAGATGGTGTGGCTACACTTTTCAGTTTTGAGTCTTTGCAGGCAACCAGGAATTTGACCTGCAGTTTTTGCATGGATCGTTTTCCCAAGTTGAATAAACCATCCAATCGTAAAATCACTCGCTGACCCCAGGCCTCCAGGAGGAGCGCCGGGAGGTGGAGAAGATCCTGTGCAGCGCATGCACCAGCTCCGTCGGCTCCTCCCTCCGGGGCTCCTACTTGCCGTTGCGGGGCTCCCAGAGTTGCCCCCTGCGGCCCCACGGCATGGCCGCCTACCAGGAGGAGCGCCTCCGGAAGAGCCCCGGACGGAAGATCGAGCTACACGAGTTCGTTGGTGTTTCTCAGAGAGTTGAGAGAGTAAGCAAGAGCTCTTGCGTTGCTTTTGGCTTTTGTTTTGGTGAAGTGCTTGATTGCAAGGAGTTTAAAGTTTGGACTGACTTGCACAAAGGATGAGCATGCTTCTCACAGAGCCCGACTCCACGCTGAAACTGGCCGCCGGCTTCGGCCGCCATTGGCCAGACGCGCGGGGCGTCTTTGTGGCGGACACGCCTGGGGTCTGCGTTTGGTGCAACGAGGAGGACCACTTCAGGCCCGGAGATCCGGCCAAAATTTCAGTCTGTGTGTGAGGGGAGGGGGAGTGATCGCGTAGCTTTGATTCTGCCGCTTTTAGACAGAATCGGGTTACCTGGCAGAGGGAGCAACCGTTGTCCTTGCGTGTTGCAGGCCAGTATGTAGAGCTTTCGAGGTTTGGCTACTGCAAGGGCGAACAAACGCTGATGCATGGGTGAGTTGTTTAGATGGGTATCGGCTTTGCAACTGCAAACACCATTGCACTCACAAGATTGACGCTGCACAAGCGACAGTTACAGCCACCAGCTTGGCATTGGCAATCTCTTAAAAAAACGATGCCTTAGACTGACATCCGAAATCAATAGCCTAAAACCTACAAGTGAACCCTAACCTTAAACCTGGAGGTCCCAAGCCAAAACCCTACTGGTAGAATCCAAAACGAGGGGTGTACCAAAGGCAGTGGCATATTTGTGAGCCCCTATAGCAGACGTCTTCACAGATCGATTTCCTTTGTGTGTCAGTACCAAAGTGCTTGCAGAAGAGTTTGCAGAAGAGCTTGCACTTTTCACAAAACCACGACTCACCTGTCCTGCCACCTGCCCATGCTCGACTCAAGTAGCTACTGCAGATTTCTTGAAGTATTGCAAGAGAAAAACAACATTCAGCGTTTTCCCATCACCACATTTGTCGTTTTTCAGCGCCACATTCAGCGTTTTAAAAGCTGCCCAAGCCTTGCACCGAGAGTTCCAACTTGTGGTTCGACCCGGGTCCACGCAACCCTTCGGACAAAAACCGGGCTCCGTCAGGTTCTTCGCGCGGTCTGAGGGCTGCGACCTGCGGCAGCTCTACGTGCGCCTGGCAAAGGCCATGCGCGGAGTGGAGGAGGCGGTGACCCGAAAAGGCCATCGCCTTGCCCGCTCGGAGAGGCGGGACCCGGGCAGACGGCTCCGGGATGATGGAAGGTGCCCAATGGCCAATACGAGCAGAATGGTTGCACTTCTCAGTCAGAATGGAGGTCTCTAGTGAGTCGTGGTTCCATCCAGTCGGCTTTTGTTTGTGCCATGGTGCTCGTGCATTGCTTTAGAGCCTTACTGTCCAGTGGAGGCCGATCCTTTGTAGTCCTTTTTCTCTCCCTAGTCTGGACTGTTGTGAAACCTCTCCACAACTTCCAATGTAGTTTGAGATCATCAATGATGTAGCAACAAGCGTCTTGCTGTTGTATCTGATCGCAAAAAATGCGTGCATCCAATTCTCCTTGCCAGGGCGCCATCCCTTTTTGCCACACAATGGATATCCTGGATGTGCTGACGTGTCCTGAGGTGGTTCTGGCATGTCGGAGTGTGAGAAGTGTTCTGGGGTCAAACTTTTAGAGAAGCCCAGTTTGGGTTTTGCAGGCTGGGCTGGATCACCAGCTGCCCCTCCAAGCTGGGGGCAGCCCTGCGCCTCACAGTGACGCTGCGCATCCCGAAGCTGGCGAAGGCGCTGGATCTGCCGGCGCCCCTCAGCTCGGCTCAGTCCTTTGCGGGGGGGGTGAGGTTTTCAGGGCCTCAGGGGTAATCATCCACAAGGGTTTGCACCTGAATTCTGCACCTCAGTTCCTTTCTCGGGGTTTTTGGGGTGTGGCAAAGTTATTGGGGGATCCTTGTGCGTTTCACCAAGCTGATGGAAGCAACTGGCGGCCTGGGAGGGATGGGCTGTGAATCATCCGTTGGTTTGCTCATGACAGGGCAGCACTTGTCCTTGGGCTTGTGTTCATGTTCTTTGAGTCAGCAAAAGAACGCATGCGGTTTAGAAAATATGTTCCCCTCACAACAACATGTTTTCCTTTCGGGTTGCCCTGTGCCATCCAAAAAGATGCCAACACGTTACCTGCGAGCATTCCATTCTTGTGCCCTGCCCTGTTTTCCCTGCCTTCTCTCAACTCGCTTCTGGTAAGGCTCTTGGCATAGGTCGGTGTCCGTTGTTTGGGTCAGTTTGCTTGAAATCGAATGGACTGGTTGCAGTTTGGCTCATTTATGTCATTCACCAGTAGAATCCATTTATGATTTCTACTTTCAAGCCAAGCACCCCACCCTTTGCAGGCTTGTTGTGAATGGAAAGCAATGGAAACACCACCCCACCGCACATCGACGCTCCAGGCTGTGCCAGTCCCTTCAGTTGGTCTGCGACGCCTCCACCAGCGCCATCTCTGGGAATTTGTGGCAGCTCCACAGCGCGGACAGCCTGGGGCTGTCGGAGGTCGACTTCATGAAGTCCATGGTCCAGGCTCGTCAAATGTGAGACTTGATCTGACGAACTCCCAAAGGTTTGTTGTTCTCCTTGTGGCTTCCAATAGAAAACCGCCCCAGAAGTGCCCGCAGAAACTGACATGCCCGTGAGGGGAGACCACCCCATTCGGAGGGTTCCTCCAAAATTCCTACCCTGCAAAAGCAGAGGGTGGCAAACAATTTGCAAGATGTCTTGTGGCCAAATCCACCCAATGTTAACGATTTGCAAGATGTTTTGTGCCCAAATCTACCCAAAGTGGGTGGTATTTCTTCGCATAGGTGAACCCCACATAGACACATACTTTGATGGTCCATGTGCAGGTCAGGTTCTTTTGGTTCCTTGTAGGTCAGTTTGGTTAAAAGTCGATGGGTTCTGGTTGCAGCGTGGGAATCATTTAGTGCTTGGTGTAGGGGGAGCAAACGACATCTCACTCGAAGTTTGTCTCGATTTCTCTGAAACGATTCCACGCGATTCCCTACCTGATTTTCCATCGGAACTAGATTTGGGTATGGGCCAAGCTTTTCAACCACCATGTAAAAACCGCAGGGTTTTCGTCTCTCTCCGGTTCCAATTCGAGGCGTGTCAGCTGCTGGTGAGCCTCGAGCAGCGCCTGGAGAAGAACCAAAGCATCTTCCCGGTGCTCCCTGGCATCGGCGCCTGAGATTGGATCGGGCCGACATCGGATGGGACACATCCCCGCGGCGAAGGGGCGGGGCGGGGGGCGTTGTGTGCTGTTTGCCTCGCAGAGGGGAGGCTTGGTTGTTTTGGAAGGGGAAGGAAGGTGTTTTAAACATGAGCCAAAGGCCTGGTCTATTTGGGCCTAATCGGGATGCTCATTGACCCTTGTAGCAATTTTATCCCTTTTGAGGAAGTCATGACCATTCGCGCCATGACACATACATTGGCAAAACTCGGACATCAAGAGTTTAGAAGAGCTAGCAGACTCGCGCTCACAAAACAGCTTGCTGTTTCGGCAGGATCCAAATTGGCCATGCACAATGCGATGCAGACAAGAATGGATATGGCCCTTCCGCAACGTTGACTGAAGCTCATTGGCATCCCTTGTTCAGCGCGTTTCATTAGACATGGTTTCTGGAGATGGAGGTCCGTTCGCGCTGCTTGCAATGGGCATGTTTGGCGCCTCCATTATGCGAACAGCAGAGCGAGACGATGAGGTGGCCCCTCGTGAAAAAGCCTGGAAACATCGTACATGTTTGTGTTTGCCGATATTATCTTTGCCGTGCCGCACAGGATCTCAGAAGAACATAATGTTTGTTGCTCCTCGGCTTCATGTTTAGAACGGGGATGATTTCTTGACATGCTTCTTTCATCAGCGCCGCCTCTAACTAGAAACCCAGGGCCCAAGTTGTCCATCAGCTGTGGCCCAATTTGCGGGACCTGCGATGCAGTCAGGATTCGAGTATCCCAGCCGGTTTCCACGCGGAAGCTGTCCGAAAGAGATGCCGGATTTGTCATCATGCAGCAGTGGCTTGCCTCGACTAGCCTGCCTTGGCTGCCTTACTCCCAATACTTTCCCCCTTGTGGAAAAGTTAACTTTGCCAGGCATGATGAGCACGTAGTATGACTATAAGTTATATGTGTATATATTATAAACACTATTATATAACTGTATATATAATATTATATATGTATACATACATGTGTGGTATACGCATGGATGGTCTATGCTGATCCATGTTGGGTGAACTCACGCCTTCCGCGAAACTGGTTCACCGCTGCGCTCAGACTTGCGAGGCATGGCGGATATTATGTATAAGGCTCTTTTGGAGATTGGGCGCCCTGCCCTTGACAACCACAGGACATCACAGGACAAAGAGGCAAACAAAAACGGAAAGTCTCTGCTTCATACCACGTCGCTGTTACTGCGCTGCCTTTTGCCAGGCAATGGATCCAGATGATTCCCTGTACGGTGGTTGCACAGGAACAAAATTCGGATTCACTAAGTTGTTAGCTTCCTGTGGCCTACTTGTTGACAACCACACTTCGAGGCATTCTGAATTCCTTCTAAGTGCAACCTAATTCAACCTGCTACGAAACCCAGACACCTGAGGTCGCTCGAACTGTGGGAATGTCTGAAAATCAGGTCTCTAGTGGTGATGTTGAAAGAAACCAAGAAATGTGGAGGGATGATGGTTCCACACCGCTTTTTTCTTCCCCTGGATCGAGCCCATGGCAAGGTCTCGTGGCCGCCTGCCTCCGCGCTGAGCCAGAGCTCTACACCAATTTCTGCCAGCTTAGCACCTCCAGGCGGTGGGAGGTGACCGGTAGTGGTTTCCCTTCTTGCAGTGGTGTTGTGGATAGACCTGGACTAGGGATCCCTCTTTTTGATGTAGCCAACCCACTTTCTTAAGATTGGGAACCTTGCTGAAGGAGTCGCAAGCAAACGAACAGGCAATCCACCACTTGAAGGAGTGCTCTGCTTTCAAGAAGCATTGGCCTGACAGACACCCGACGATGGGCCTCTTTGCTCCTGTTCGACCAATTGTTCAATCAGATAGACGTTGGGTTGATGGCTTTATAACATAGCATGATGTTCAACACGGTATTGTGGTGAACGTGCATTGTGGCGCCTATTTCATTGGCTACTGTCCTGGAAAAGTTACGTCGTTTTGATGCGGGAGTTGCTGGATGACCAGATGACCAGCTGATTGTGTCATCTCGGCGTTACTCTTGATATTGAGCTGACTCCTTGCGCTCAATGTATTTGAGCCTTTGACCTCAATATGAGCCTTCAGTTTGTTGATAATACCTGCAGGCGCAATTGACGAGCATAGACTGAAAGCATGGCTGTTGCCAGGCCAACTGGTATTTGGCCACTAATTCTGATCTGCAAGATGGAGAGTCAAGTTCTATACACCCGATTCGCTTCCAGCTGTACTGCATGTAGTTTTTGTTCAAAGCCTCAAGCTGGGCGGTGCAGGAACACTGGCCTTGGCGACTGCCTGCGGCCTGGTTTCGATCCGGAAGTGGGCAAGCACAGGACGCAGCACAGCCGCGGCACCCGCTGCGCCAAATCCGAGTTGGGGAAACAAAACCAAAACATGGATTCATATAGCCAAGTTGTTGAGAATCCCTTTTGAGACTTGACTAATACGCCGGGTTCGGCTGCGCCATGCTCACCGGTTTGCATGGAATCTTGGAACATGCTACTGCATTGACCATGCCACCTTATGGTTGTGTATGTAAATAATGTTTATACACTTTTGTGTACATGTATTTGCTGCGATAGGTGGAGTCTTTACTGCGATAGGTGGAGTGGTTACTGCTCAGGTCTTGTGAACATCAGATTGCGCGGTTGTAGCTGGCAAGGTCCTGCCCGCGGTGTCGGCTTTCTACCTGTGCGTCCGGCAATTTCCTGAGCGGATCAGTGAAGGTGTTGCAGGTTGCAACATAAATCGCTCGACCCCGCAAAGGACTGAAGTTGAGTCGCCTATTTTTGGCACCCGTGCTTCTCTAAGGCAGCTAAACCGCAAAGTTTCTTCTTCCACGATCGCGTGAACGATCACAATTCTAGAATTCAACCTCCCCACGGACCAGAGGACTTGGCTTTTCAATGAACCACGACAGGACGCAGACTGGTCTGGTGGCTGGTGACGAGGAGTGTGTGGACACCTTCAAGGACATCTTCTTGGCGGTTCACAGACAGCTGCAGCCGCAGCCCTTTGAGCTGCCCAGCATCTCAACTGAAGACAGGCCATCCAGGCATAATATCATTTGGCTGTACTCTTGTGCCAACAGCCACACTCTTGTGCGACTTGTGCTTGTGACGTCAGATGACGCGAGCACAATGGTGTGCTCAGGCCAGTATCAGAGATTGGACACTGTTCAGCTGCCCTGCAAGTGGGTGAAGATCGAGATGCGGCGCAATATCTCGGGCATCAGGCGGGCACATGGTTGCTCTGAATCTGAGTCCCGGTCCCTTTTGGCAGTTTGGAGCTGGGCCAGAATCACGGTCTGATGAGTTCGAGGTGATTGGCCATGCGTGTGTTTTTTTTTGTGTCAAAACTTGAGATGCCCTTGAGCTTGCCAGAAAAAGACAAAATCACAGCAACGCAACATTTACCACGTCCTCTCAGCCTTTGCCAACGCCAAGTAGCCGTTGCTTCCCTCGAACAACGAGCATAGTTGCCATCCAGTTTTGTCCAGGCTTGGACGAAAGGGCGTGTGGCCTGTCTGTCTAGCCATGAACCTGTCTTTTTTTGGCGGGGGTGGGGGGGGGGGGGGAAATTGATGTTCACTGACAGATCAGCTCTTGCAGGTCCTAGGAAGACATGTGCGCACATCCTGGAACAGAGCACCATCATTTGAGGGCGCATTTATCCTCCCAGCGAAACACGGCCAAACCTTTGCCGTGTTGACCTTTGCTTATTCGAGAGCCGCGGATCCCGTGACACCGAACGGCTCCCGTGCCTTCAGGTTTGCGCCCTGCACCTCCAGCGCTGAACGACGAGAGGTGGAGCGGCTCCTGCTGCGGAGCCTCCAGGCGCCAGTGGGAAGTTGCCAGACTTGGGCGTTTCATCTGAAACCCGTTAGCTCATGCCACACAGTTGAGATGCTCCATTAGAACAAGCAGTCAGGTGTAGTGTAGCTAGCCTGTTGACAGCCAGTCGGATTCCATAGTCACAACCTACATGTCAATGACATTAGCAGGGGCAGTATGGTAGGGGCATTGCCCTTTGACGCCCCCTGCAGGCTGCGCCATCTTCTGGCAAGTGACCGGGCAGAGTTGATTGGGCTAAAGTGTTAACCGTAGGTGGTCGCTTGTCTTGACTCTTTGTAAGTATCCACTTGGGCCACCATTTTGGCTCAAGTGGACACTTCCCTTTTGTCTTGGAATCTGAAATTTCTCATTCCCCTCCTACCAAAGCCATGTACACCCCCGCCTATGCTGGTGCCGCGGTTGCAGAGGCTAAGGCGAAGGCGAAGGCATCCATGGCGAAGTACCTGGCAAGCCTTGTGAAAAAGGAGGAAGAAGGTTGGACCGTCCTGGCGGCTGAGGTCCCTCAGGCACCGGACGAACGGTTCTTCTCCAGCGCCGACGAGCTGGAGCAAGCCCCACTCATCCCAGCCAAGCGTAAGGCCGAGGACGAGCTGATGGCGGACTCCCCCCCTGGGGTGGCGCAGGTGCCGAAGGCCCTGACACGCCCCCCAGGGGCGTTCCTGGAGCTTCTCGACCCTCCAGAGCCGGATGTTCCCATGGAGGAACTCCTGGCGGAAGACGAGGAGGAGCCCCCGATGGAGGAACCCCTGGCGGAAGATGAGGTGGACCCCCCGATGTCCGACACCAAGTGGCAGGGACGCCAGGACCTTATGGAAAAGGCCAGGGCGCAGGTGTCCTCGGAGGGGGATGAGGACCCCGCAGCCCCCCCGCCAGGGGGAAGCGTCTTCACCAAGGCCCTCAAAGTCTCTGAGGGCCTTTACCAATTCAGTGCGGACCAGATGGCGGGCGACTTCCCGTGTTTTGATGGGACCACGGCCGCCAGGCTCCGACGACTGCAGGCCAAGGATGTCCAGCGGCTCTTGAGAGGCTTTGAGGGCCCCCAACTCAAGCAGGGGGGCCTGGAGCGCGTGGTGGAGGCGTTCTACATCGCCAAGATGAAGTATGAGCATGAGGCCCTGCTCAGCACCCCGGGACAGAAGGTTGGCAAGCGCGCTGGCCTGGGGTATGGGGGCCTTGAGAACCGCCCCCTGGGTAAGGAGCCCACATCCTGGATCTGCCCCTGCTGCACCATGCCCTGGGTGAAGAAGGGCGCCAGGAAGTGTATGGGGTGCGGCAAAAAGACGGAGCCCATCGACACGGCGTCCAACTTGGCCACCCTGGAAATGGCGGGCACGCACTGGCAGCTGACAGTGGATGACCAGGGCAATGCGGTCTGGACGGCGGCCCGGTCCGCAGGTGCCGATGGCCCTGACACGGACCGGGCCCGCGACCTCAAGCTCAGCGCCTCGGTGGATGTCAGCGAGCTGGCCACCGACCCAATGGCATGCGAGAACCTGGACCAGGCCAGCTTCTCGGATTTTGTCCCCTCCTCGGTCCGGGCGGTGATCAGGAACTGCCCCATGGAGCTGGACGAGGATTTCCTGACGGCCCCAATGGGGGAAAGGCCCCCGTTGCCGGGCGACAAGGAAGAGGGCCAGGAGTGCAGGGCCTTCCACCCGTCGGCAGTGAAGGCCTTCAAAATCCAGACCCGGCTCAACGCCACCACCATCGCCCAGGAAGAGGCAAAGAAGGCAGACCAGGTGGCAGCGGTGGAGCGATCTGCGGCGGTCCTCCACGAGCTCCAAGGAGGGGCCATCGATGGAGGAGGCGATGGGGGACAACTCCTCAAGAATTTGGACTTGGACCTTTTCCGCGAGAAACTGCTGGATAAGCTGGGCGCGGACTGGGGGAGGCCCACACCGGAGCTCCTCCAGGCCCAGACCACTGCGGAAGAGGCGAAGGCAAAGCACCAGGCCAGACAAGCGAAGGGCGCCCTCGAGACCAGAATGCTCGAGCCCATCAAGCCTCCATTCAGTGCGTGGCCTAGCGAGGTCCGAGTTGCCATTGAGACAGGGGTCTTTGAGCCGACCACGGCATGGAGGGATTTCAGCATGGACGACCTCACGTCCCTCACGGACTCCTACCTCGAAGCCAAGGCGGTCATCTCGCTGGGTAGGAACCCCTTTCCGGGGGCCCTCCTGGCAGATCTGCCGGATCTGGCGGGGATCCCCATTCCAAAGGCGGGGGGCTCTGGTGCGGCGCGCCCAGGTGCCGAGGGCCCTGACAGGCAGCCCACCATCCCCCCAGCTTCGGGCTCTGGTGCGACGAGCTCAGGTGCCGAGGGCCCTGACAAGCCGTCCGCCACCCCGGGGGGCCTGGACACCCAGGACCCGGAGGTGCAGCTCGCGGTCCTGCGCTGGATGATGAGCAAGCGTGTCGGAGAGGTCCGCATCTTTGCGGGCCGCTGGGTCCGACGACCGGGGCCCGTACACGTCCCGGACTGGGCCAACAACCTCACCAAGGTGAATCCGGAGGCGCTGGAAAAGGGTACGCATCCCAGGAACCACCAGGCGGGTGGACTCCCATGGGCCAGGTACTCCGTTGAGGAGCTGAACCAGCAGGCCAAGGCGGGGGACCGACCATACCCCGAGGACCTGCGATCCATCTTCTGGGCGGCCCCCCACGATCCGGAGGAGGACTTCCACTGGACGCGCCAGATCTCGTCCTGGACACTCCCAGGCTTGCTGGGGATGTTTGGTCACAGCTTCACTCTGCGCCAGCTCTGGGGAGTCTGGGAGTCTCTGCCATTGCTTCAGGGCCCTAGGCAGCGGGGCCCGAAGAACAAGGCCCAGAATCAGATCCGCCTGGAAGGCTGGGAGACCCTGAAGGAAGATGCTCGGTGCTTCCTGAAGGAGGAGGGCCTTCCGCTTCCGCAGACAGGACCGGAGTGGCGCCTGGTCTACCGGGCCATGGGCAAGGTCCTTGCGGCCCGGGCCTTCCTCACGGACACCCCGGCGGAGGTAATGCAGCTCCCGGTCCAGGACGTGGCGGACTCCAAGGAACAGATGATCCTCCGGGCGGTATGTGATGAGCGCATATCGGTCCCGGTGGAGAGTCTCCAGCAGTTCCCAGAGGTGTACCAGGCCCTCATGGACCGCATTGGAGGCCCGGGGGCCCTGGCGGATGTGAAAGTCAACTGGCGCTGCAACACGAAGCAGTGGTGGGTCGGCGCAGTCCCCGACTCAGTGGCCCCCTCCATCTACCGCAAGCTTGGCTACACCAACGACATGATCAAGCTGATGGGCCTGGACCCCTCCGCCCCCGGGTGCCGGACAGGTGCCGATGGCCCTGACATCCGCCCCAGGGGAGGAGAGGGCGATGAGGGGATCGTCTACCCCCCCATCACATCGGACAACGTCCACGGCGTGGTGGGCAAGGAGTACAAGAAGAAGAACTTCTCGGCAGAGACGAAGCACGTCTTCTGGGCGCACATGGAGTGCGGCCTGGTTCTGAGCTCAGTCACCCCATGGGAGCTCATCCCCAAGACGAAGGGGGAAACCCGGGGGGGCTATATGTGCAAGTACTGCAAGGGGTACTGGCGCGCCGGGGGAGGGGGCACTCGCCTCCTCCAGATCCGGGCCGGCAAGGCCATCCTTCAGCTGGTGCTGGACGAGCCGCCCGATGGACTGTACAACCGCTGGGTCAAGGAACGGCTGGAGTTCTACCGCCGGGTAGAGCCGTCTGCCCCGCTGCGGGATGTCTCCGTGGTGGACCAGAAAGTCCCACGATTTAGGTTCAGCCACGTCACCCAGACCGGCCATGTCTCAGATGCCATCTGGGAGCTGATTCTCCGGAACCCGGAGGCGGCGGCGCTCAAGCGCATTGACGACATTGCCAAGGGGGCCGTGTGATCATGCAACACTGCGGCCATCCGGAACGGAATTGCAGGGCACCCCGGGGGAGGACAGCTGCCGATGGCGCTGATATCCCCCCCGGGCACAGCACAGGCCTTGGCCTGCACCAGGCGAGAAAAAGGGGCGCGCTTGGGCTGGTCCGGAGTGCGCCTGGGCTCCCCCCCCCCCCTCGTTTGGTTTTCCCTTTCCGTGGAGGCTCCCCGGGTCCCCCCCCCCCCGTTTTCGGGTTTGGCTTTCCGGGGTTTTTGGGGCCGCCCGGGTTTCACTTTCCGGAGTGGATGTGGGCCTCCAACGTCCGGCTTCGCGAAAAGACCCCGGACCCGTCCAAGAAGCGATCTGCCGCATGCATTGAGTGAAAGAGAGACCCGGAAGAGGACTTGGGGCCCCCCGGGGCCTTTTCCCGGGTCTCTCTTTTGAAGTGCGTGCAAGGCGCCCTGAGATTTGGCTCCGGGCTCGAGTGGATCATGATGATGTGGAGGCCCCGCCTCCCTTCCCCGTTTGGAACGACCTTCCTAGGGGTCCCAACCGCGGTCCAGTTGATTTTGCATGACCTTGGATTTGCACCAGTGCAGTCGGACGGGGAAATCCTCGTGGCGTGCTGCCTGGAATGGGTCAAAAAGGACCAGGTTGCCAACCCGGATGCGGTGGTCTTCGACCCGCGACCGTGGACACGAATCGTGGGGATGGCACCCGACGATGACCATGTCCTGGTGGCCTCGGACACCTACAACTTGATCCTCGCAAGGATACTCGGCTCCCAACCACAACCGCTGGAGGAGGCGGATTTGGAGCTCGGTACCAAGACCCTGCAGCAACTTCTGTTTCGTGCGGCAGGCGCTAGACAATCGTACACCTATTCTCCACTGGAAATGGAACAGGCCATCCGGGACCGTGAGGAGTGGATCCTCTCCGGATCGATTGAGGCCCCGGATGTCCTGGCAGTGGCCAACAAGTGGCGGCATTGGAAACCAGGGAAGATCAAAACCCAACTGCCGACATCCCAACGAGCGTTGGAACAGCACTTGAGGGCCAGGTGGCTGGAACGCCTCCTGGGCTACTTCATTCCCTTCCGCCACCAGATCCCCTACATGCACCAGGTGATGGGGGCCAAGGAGCTGGAGGAGTTTGGCCACCTGTTCGGAGATGCCCGTTTCCGGACCATCCGTGCACATTGCTTGGCCTATGAGGGCATGCGCAAGATCGGCTTCCAGAACCTCCCCTGGACGGCCGGGGACGTACGGCACCTCATGAACCAGGCGGTCACGCTGGAGGTCACCCCGGCGAAGCTCCAGAAGTGGTGGGGCACTCTAAAGTGGCTCTCCATTAAACTCGGCATGCTCAACGTTGACGAACACAAACAGCTCCTGGCAAAGCGAAAAGCCATCCAAGAGACATTGGTGGACACCCAGGTCAAACCACAGCGTAAAGCGGTGGTTCCGACCCGGGCGATTGTTTGGGCCCTGGAACAAGGGGCGGAAGGGGGCCCCTCGGAGAACCAGGTCCCGGAGTTGACCAAAGCAGTGGACAGGTACATTCTGGCGATGGCCAGGTTCAACCTAGCCTGCAGTGCGCGCTTCAACGACGTGCAGCACACCTCGCCGCAGACGGTCAGGTCCACGAGCAACACCCTGGAGCTGCTCGCCTGGCAGACAAAGACCACGTCGGCAGTGGCCATCAAACGGAACCCGGTCCCGCTCATCGCCCCATTATTCTCTTTCTCGGGAGCCAGATGGTGGATCCCCTTGGAAAAGTGGTGGAAGAGATTCAGGGCCTCGGAGGAGTTTCGCGAGATGGACTACCTGATCCCCACGATCAATAAGGACAGGACGGGTTTCATCCCCCGCCCAGGCACCCCAGACAGGTCCCTGAGGTGGCTCAAAGACGCCTGGGGAAGCAGGGCGCGCCAGCCAAGGATGTGGCGGAACTATCGTGGTACTCCTTCCGGGTCTTCATGCCGGATTGTGCATTCCAGGCTCACATACCGAGGGACCAACGCCAGTACCTGGGGAACTGGTTCAAGGAATCCACGGCGGATGTTTACACCCGGGAGAAGCGACACGTGGTGTGCTCCATCTGGGACCAGGTTCTCCAGAAGCTCCCGTCCATGCAACTCGAGGCAGGAAGGGCGGTCCGAGTCGACCTCGGACATGAGGACTGGGCGGACAGGGTGGAGTGCCCTGCCTCACCAAAGGCCTTGTTCAAGGAAGTCCCGGACACACCGCCCTCACATGCCAGCTGGGATGTGATCCCCGCCGACAAGCCGACCATCACCAAGGTGGCTGCAGATGAGGTGCCCCCGCCTCGGGGTCCACTGACGGTGATTGCCACCACGGCCCGAAAGGGTCCCACCAAAGCCTACAGCATGCACCTACTGGACACGGATGGCGTCACAGTGGGGTGTGGCTGGAGGCCGGGGCCGCCCAAGATCTCGGAGCTGGCGGAGCAGGACTTCCATGCTGAACCGGAGATGTACCTAGGATGCACCAGATGCTTCCGGCATTTCACCTTCCCGAACACGTGGATGGCCGTGGAGCCCTATGCAGCGCAGGACTCCGAGGCCTCCATCTCCCTCTCCTCGGACACTGACGAGAGTGTGGACACTCAGTCTGACAAGGAAGCGATCGTCCTCCCGGAAATTGAGTGAGGGGGGATAGAGCAGGTGCCGAGGGCCCTGACACTCTCCCCCCCCGTGCCTCCAGGGAAGGCGGCAGGGGGAGGGCGCAGGTGCCGAGGGCCCTGAGACGCTCTCCCAGGCACCCCCCAGGGTCCGCAGCAGGGCAGCTGCACGCACAGGTGCCGAGGGCCCTGAGATGCGACAGCGGGACCCCACGGCATATGGGGAAGGAGGACCCCCCCAACGACCAGCTCGTCCGTTGGTATTGGCAGCTGATGCGATCCGTCCGTTGGGAGTGGCATCAATCCTACTCCCATCAGCTGCTGAGGGGAGCTGCCCAGTGGAACTGGGCAATCCTCCCATTTTGGCACTAACCCTTATGCGGCAATAAAGGAGGCACCGTTTTGCGAATAAGGCCTCAGTAGCACCTGAGTGGTGCTTCAAAGAGTCTGGGCTAAAGTGTTAACCGTAGGTGGTCGCTTGTCTTGACTCTTTGTAAGTATCCACTTGGGCCACCATTTTGGCTCAAGTGGACACTTCCCTTTTGTCTTGGAATCTGAAATCCCGCCCACCCACACCATGGCGGTGCCGCCGGATGAGTTGGTGGCACCACCACAGGAGATTCCCGAAGTGTATGCGAACGCAGTGGCCAAGCTCCACAAGACCGCCAGGAACCTCATGGTCCTCAAGGGCATCCCGTGGTTCATCCAAGCGACGCTGTCGGATGAGGGCTTTGTCTCGATGGAGGACCTCGCGACCCGGTGGGACTCGCCTGACCGGGCAAGGGAGACGGCGCCGAGGGAGTTGGGCTTCGCCCCCAACAACAACCACTACACGGATGTGACCTCCCGGCTGATCGCGGCCCGGATGTTCCAGGTGGTTCACGCGGCTCAACGATCCATGGGAGTGGGGGCACATGCAACATCGGGACCCGGGCCGCACACGCCCGGGGACACTGCCCCGAATCTCACGGTCTCGTGCGAACGGGGGCAGCTGGAGAGGGTTTGGGAGGAGAAGACCAAACTCACCAAACCCAAGTTGGCCCTGCAAGGAAGCGACCAGCTGATGAAGCGCCAGTTCAAGCTCTGCGCTGGAGGCGAGATCGGCTTCATCCCCATGAAATACCTGGTAAGCGCACTCCCGGAACCAGGAGAACGGCCATGGAAGACCGCCAAGAAGACCACGGTCGATGGCTGGGACCGGGAGGACGAGGTGGAAGAGCGGGGCGAGCCGAAAACTCGCCACCAGCTCGAGAGGATGCACGCGGTGTTCCGGAACACCCTCCTCATGTGCGTCCTATCGTTTCCACAGTTCGGCCAGTTCGACATCACCCGAGAGGACCTGGAGAGCTGGTATGAGTGGTTCTATGGGGAGGACATCGGGGGCCGTTTTCCCCCTCCCGAGGACCACGTCCTGGCAATTGCCGAACGCAATGCATGGCGGAAGATTCACGAGCAGATGCATGAGGGCAGCACCCTCAAGGCGGCCATGCTGTCGGTAAGGCAGGACACATTGTTTTGGACACGTGAGGTCTATGAGAAGATCAGGACCTTCTCCAGGGGCCGCCCACAGACCAGGACATCCATGGACTACGCACCACCCCAGAAGGGCAAGAACAAGTCCAGGGGCAAGGGGAAGTCCAGGGGCAAGCCTGGGAGCAAAGGGAAAGGTAAGCCCCCCCAGCCGAACAATCAGGCCTCCAGGGGCAGTAACAAGCAGGCGGCCACCGATCCGAAAGGGAACCAGTTCTGTAACAACTGGATGCGCGGGCGCTGCCCGGGCAACTGCGGACGCACGCACAAGTGCAACCTCATCCTGGCGACGGGCCGCATCTGCCTGGGAGACCACCTCCCGCAGGACTGCCCGGGTTGACTAGGGGCTCGGACCCCGACCCCCCGGGAGGCCTCAGGTGCCGAGGGCCCTGATAGGGCCCGGGGGGGCGAGCCCCAAGCAGGCACATGAGCCCCCTCCTGCAGGTGCCGAGGGCCCTGACACAGGGGGGGGACAGGCCAGGCGGCGGCCCTCCTCGGCGGAACAAGGATGGGGACGACAGAACCAGCGTGCACAACACCCCAGCTGGGGTCAGAACAACCACACAGCTGACACAACGGCAACGCCGCGGCCCCGTGCCACAGGTGCCGAGGGCCCTGAGATGGCAGGGGCGGGACGGTTCCCCGCAGGTGCCAAGGGCCCTGACACGGGGGGCCGCGCCCAGCAGGCCCGAGTGCCGGACAACTGGCAGCACACCGCAACGCCGAGGAACACGCCCAGGAGGCAGCCGGTCCCACTTCCGGCGCCCAACATCATCAAGCAGGACCCGGTGGTTTTTCATAAGAGTTCTGTTGGGCTGAATGAAGGGGGCCAACGCTTTTCAGCTACCCCCCTGACAAGTCCCACGGAGCTGTCACCGGGAGGGGACACCTTCCCGTGGATGGAGAACATCCCGGAGCGCCTGGCACAGCGGCTGAGATGGACACAGGGCACATCGCCCAAAGTTCCATCCAGTGGGCCCATCATTGTCCTGCTCTATGCAGGCAAGGAAGACCCAACTTCCTTAGACAGCTGTCTTCATGCCAACTACCCGCACCTCTCCAGCATGGTGGTGGCAGTAGACATCCTACGATCGGGACCAAAAGGGAACCACGACATGCTCCAACCCGAGCTGTATGGAGCGCTCTGCACGGCAGCAAAGCAGGGCCGAGTGGTCTTCATTGGGGGAGGACCCAACTGCAGGACATGGTCCATCCTGCGCCACATACCAAAACCGGGGGCCCCCACCCCGGTGCGAGGACGCACTCGAGAGACACTTTGGGGCCTCCCACACCTGGACCAGGCCGCCCAGACTCAGCTTGATGAGGACAGTACCCTCATTTTGAGGCAGATGTACATCACCAGCCTGGCAAGGGCCTCAAGATCGGCGGCCTCGCTGCCAGGGCCAAAATCCTTCTTGGAGCACCCGGAGGACCCAGTGGTGAGCAGCTCGCTGCCCAAAGCCAAGGAATGCTCATCCTTCTGGATCACGGAGGAGGGGCAGCTTTGGATGGAGGAAAACTCCTTGACAGCAATCTCCTTCGACCAGTGCCGCCTGGGCCAGCTGGTCAAGAAGGCCACCACACTTGCCACGGATCTCCCAATCCAGGACTGGGATCAAATGAGGTGCACACATCAGTCACATGTGGGCACCAGCGAGTCCTCGACTCTCAGCAGATACCCCTGGGATATGATGGCAGGCCTGGCCAAAGCCATCGCTGTGTCACTCGCAGCGCCGGGGCACATCCGGATCCCCTCACAATTCCCGGGAAACCCTAAGGAACCACCTAAGGGAAGGGGGTCGGCCCCCCCTGGGGGCCCTTCTCCCCGGGGGAAACGGGGACCCAATCAGGGAGGCGATCCCTCCTCGTCACACCAGGGCCCAGAGCCCGGAGGCAAGAATGCCCCGAAGCCCCGCCAGCACGGGCACATCCACCATGAGGCTGACACCGTAAGCCCTCGTGGAACTATGAGTCCAGACTTCCCATCTCCCATGCCCCCGATGGCCGGAGATGCGGAACAACTGGAAAAGGAAGAACATGGGGACCAGGTCCTGGACCGCCCCGAATGCCTGCCCGCTTTCCGGGTCCCACGCCTCACTGACCGAGTTGCGATTGTCCAATTGGGTTTCCGTTCACGCCCCCTGAGAGATGGGGGGGGGAAACCTTCCCCGGGGAGGCTCAACCCCCCTTTTCGGAGAGTTTCCCCTTTGGCTACTTTGGGCGCCCTGATCATGACCCTTACCAGGCCCTGGATTGATAAGGTCCGGATGTCCCTGGCATCAGGTGCCACCACACACCCCTTCCAGGAAACCGACCTCGAGGAGCTGCGGGCTATCCTAGGACCGAGGCACCTCCATGAACGATGCCCAGGACAACCCTTCCTCCTGGACTTAGTGTCGCACTTGGCATCCCTTTCAGGTGACCCTGATTGGGAGTTCCCCCTGACACTGAAAGAGGGGGTCCCCTTGGGAGTCTCGGACCCTACCTTGACCTCCCCGGGAGTTTGGCCCACTAAGGAGGAGCTCAAGGGAGAGGCATGGCTGGGGGAAGATCCCCCCCCGCCAGTGGCTCATGATAACTACCCAACGGCTGAACTCTTTGCCAAGGAAATCGAATCAACCTTTTACGAGGAACGAGCCTTGGACATGGTGGACGGGCCCTTCACTCGCTCCGAGGCGGCAGAGAGGTGCCGCTGCAAACCGGAGGAACTTTGCCCGGGCCCCCTTGCAGGGATTGATGAGTCGGACAAGATCAGGACGATCTATGATGGCTCAAAAGGGGGAGCAAACGCACACATCCAGGCTCACACGGAGGAGAAGACCACCGCACCGATGGTTGGAGACTGCCTCCATGCCATCCACTGGCTCAGGACAGCGGCGGACCATCCTCATCTACTCCGAGCCCCATCCTCGGGCACTGATGAGGAACCTCGGGATGTTCACCAGCCGGTGCAGGGGCAGTCCCCAGGTGCCGAGGGCCCTGAGAGGGACCCCCACAGCACCAGCCTGCCCCCAGGTGCCGAGGGCCCTGATAGGGGCAGGCGGATGATGGAGACCTCCGGCGGCCTGGACGTCTCTCCGCGGTCAACACCCTCAGGGAAGGGGCCACTCCCAGGTGCCGAGGGCCCTGATAGGAGGGCCCCATTCCCCCCAACCCCCCCAGGCACGGAACGCCCTGGGGGGAGCAGGGGGGAACCCCTGACGTGGCAGCCGCCGACACAGGGGGAAACCTTCATCATCCTCAAGGCGGATGTCACCAAGGCCCACAGGCGCATAAAAGTGCTCCAGAAAGACTGGAAATACCAGGTGGCCTGCATCCAGAACCGGTGGTGGGTCAATAGAGTGGGCACGTACGGCATGGCCTCGGCACAACTGTACTGGGGAAGAAAGGCATCCTTGGTGCTCAGACTCTTGTACTACATCTTCCCTCAGGTGGACTGGCACTTAGTTTTTGTGGACGACTACTGCTGGGTCCTCAGATGCAGCAGGGCGGACTGGGACGCCACAGCCATCCTGGCCACTCTTCTGGCGCTGGGAGTCCCGCTTTCTTGGAAGAAGACGGCGCTCTCCCCGGTCAATACCTGGTTGGGATTCGTGGTGGACCCAATCACGCCCTGTGTGCTGCTGGCTCCAGTCAAGCACGTCATAATCCTGGCCACTCTCAAACGGCTGGCCCAGGGGGACATCTTTACCAGCAAGGAGGTGGAACAAGCCCTGGGCCGGATTCAATGGGCTACTTCGGCGTGTCCATTGACGAAACCTTTCCTCCAGCCCTTTTGGAGCTGGAAGAAGGCCTGCACCACTTCGGGCAGGCCACCGAAGCTGGTTCGTGCTCTGGCCATCCTTCTGGGGAAGCTCTTCAACCAGAGGTTCCCACTGGCATCTCCATTTGCTCCCACACTTCCATGGACGGGGGCATCTGATGCGGGAGCTGGCAAACAGGCGGACCATGCATGGGTTGGTGGTTGGTGCTCGGACGTGCCCAACCCCGACAAGTCCCGAGTGAAGTGGTTCCAACACAGAATCACACCGGAGGGCGAGCCGTGGGCCTTCACTACTGGGGACCCGCAGCGGGCGATAGCGGCCTTGGAGCTCTTCGGCCTCCTCCTTTTGGTGAGGGCTGCTCTGCTTTGTGCAGCCGGCTCGGCTTCTCACACTAGGATTCTGGTTGCTAGTGATAACCAGGGAAACGTTTTCTCCCTGCTTAACGATTCCACTCGCAGGATGCCCAATGCGGCCATCCTCATGGAACTTGTGTTAACACTGCATGACCACCAGGTCATGTTAGGACCGTCGCATGTGAAGCGCGACTTTAACACATGGGCGGATGAACTTACTCATCCGGACCCGCAATTTCCGACTGAGAACCGGGTCTTCCCCTCAGTCGAAAGCGAATTGATCAAGCTGATCTTCGCTACTTTCCTTCCTCACCCATGATGCCGGGAGGGCATCCGGTGAGGTGGGAGGATTCCTCCCTCGCTGTGGGAGTGGCATCAATCCTACTCCCATCAGCTGCTGAGGGGAGCTGCCCAGTGGAACTGGGCAATCCTCCCATTTTGGCACTAACCCTTATGCGGCAACAAAGGAGGCACCGTTTTGCGAATAAGGCCTCAGTAGCACCTGAGTGGTGCTTCAAAGAGTCTGTTGAACAGATTCAAGTTGAAGCAAAGTCGGGATGCCATGTTCAATGGGTTGATCATCAACCAATGGCTGAGTCGACCGATGTCCTTGTATCCACCACCTCATTCGCTTTCATGGATTCTGTGTCTAACCCAGAAATGACGCAAGCAGCAAAAGGATGACTTGAATGTACTTGCTGTTGTAATGTAGCGTATGTAGCGTTGTTTAAAGAAAGAGCAGCGTCAAAGTGTGATAAGCACTTGCTGGTACGCAAACGATACAATTACAGCGAGCAACTGAGCACAGGCAGCTGCGAAACACATGGCACAGGACTTGTGTGTGTGTGTGTGTCGACAATGTAGCCAACCAAAAACGCAGGACGGCAACAGGCAGCAGCAGGCTGCCAGAGGCAGGCAGCAGCAAGAACGCCAGCAAAAACAACCGGCCCTACCCCTGACACAAAACACACAGCAGAAGTATTCAACATAAAGGCGACACAAAAACAACATAAAGACAGACAAGCAAACAAAAGCAACACCAAAGGCCAACTCCAAAAACACACCAATCATAGAAACAATCAATTAGCAAATTTGTTGAGGAAGCAAGCAAGCAAGCAAGCAAGCAAGCTAGCTACCTAGCTAGCAACAAGCCGGCAAACAAGCAAACATGTGCAAAAACAGAATCAGAAAAGACAAACAAAGACCCACTCGACAGAACAACCGTAAGATCAAATGTGGGAGCTAGTCAGCCAAACAACCAGCCAGTCCCTGGCATCCCGCAGGGCTGACACAAAGCTTGGCTTCTGGAGCCCTATGCTTCGATTCGAAAAACCCTCGCATGCTGTTGAAAGGAAGACTTGTTTCTCATTGAACCGCAAGAGAAGCGCCCACCGCCAAAGCGGTTTCCCTCAAGCCAGTATAAACTGAGAAAGGCCCCCGTTTGGGACAAGTAGAGCTTTTCGTGTCCAGGAAGAAAGAGACAAGGCAGAGCTTGCCAGTCACTTTCTGGCGCTTCGCGATCCCAACTATTGTCACACAGGCAAGGGTTATGTGTCAAATGGGGGAAGGGAATGGTTTGCTTTGGAGCCTTTTGTGATTTGTGTGATGCTTTTGAAAGGCACCGCAGTCCCAACCTGGCCCCATGGGATGTGCGAGAATTCCTGAGCCAAGGTATTTGCCCTTACCCTTATCGACCAGCTATCCCTTGATGCCCAACGGGACAGACCCACAGGAGTCGCGGCAACGGGAACGTGAGACAGAAGGTTTGAGAAAACATCCACAAACAGAGGATATGTTTGATGGTCCTGCCTTTTGCGCCAAGCAGCCATGTAGCTTTGATGTGTTTTGTGTTTGTTCCATCGCCCCAGGATAGTGACCATTGAAGACAGCTAGAAAACAAGAATGAGCGAGCCTCGTTCTGGATCATGCACTCACATACAGTCAAGGGATGAACAAGGGAAGACCATCAAGCCGCCATGTTGTCAACAATTGGGATGGGCTTGGATCGTCGTGAATCACCCTTTCAGAATTTCAGCATGAACTGTGACCACCACACACGCACCCACGCACACACACACACACCTACAATCTTGCAAGTTCCCCTCCACTGACCGCCGAGAAACCACGAAGCCTAGAACAGAGGCTTTATTTGAACATAACCTGAGTCACTTGAGAAACACTGCTCCCCAGACCATGTTTTTTCGGAAGGCATGTGATTTCTTCGAATGTAGAGCATGCGCCGGTCACAGGTTCTGCAACTCCTTGCTTGTTGAAACTGGGGGGGGATCCCCTCAAATCCATAGGTTTAGCGTTCCAAACAGACCATCTCAAAGCAAAAGACACTCATTTGGCAGGAAGAGCAGCGACTTGTCCAGCTTGGCAAGTGCCTGGGCCAATCTTTAGAGAATCTCATGGAACATCCAACCTGGGTGCTGAATGACCCATAGTGTTGGATTGTGGCACAAGGAAACCGGCAACTGTTTAATTATTGAAAGGTTGGTGGCACTTCAAAAATTAGTAACACACTGGCTGGGCGTTTGAATGCCGCCCCATCGCGATGCCAATGCAGTTTCACCTAGCATGTTGTGATCCGTCTTTATTTCTGTGCATCCAACGCCACGAGTTGTCAACCTGCACCCTTTATTTTCAGTTGCTCGCCTCTTTAAGGCCAAGAGTTTCCACCTGCCCCATCTCTTGCGAAGCTACTTCTTCGAAGGGGGCCTTCCAACAGGAAGCGACTGGTGATCGTTGGATTAGCTCATGTCCAAGCAAGGCAGAAGTTTAGGAATTATAAACATTGTTGGCTTCTTGACTTGGGAGAGCTACATCCAAGAATAGTGAGCCCTGCACTAGAATTCCTCCGGACCGGTTGTGCTCCTTTGGGATGCCTCCAGACCCCTAAGCCCGCAGGCAGCCCATCGATTTGTCGATCCCTAGCCCTGTCATGATTTGCATGGGCTTTTGATAGCGGGTTTCGTTGTGTACGTTTTAGAGGTTTGGGCTGGTGTACAGCATTTTGGTGCTGAGGTTGTTCACCTTCCCCCGGACCCCAGCGGAGCTGAGTGCGGGCGTGGGAAGAGAATGGCCTGATGCGCGAGGGGCCTTTGTGATGGACAGCGCCCGGCCAGAAATCGGACAGCGGATGACTGGCTTTCGCTGGCTACAGCTGGCTATTTGTTTGGACGCTATGGGTTTCCAAGATGCAGGAAATCCTATGCACAAAAGCAATGCATGGTTGTTGAATTGTTGTTGGTCACACAATGATGGTTTCCCATGCAGGATATTAGGGTCAATAGCGAGCAATGTCACTGCCCATCTGACAAATAGTATGCTGTCAACAAGTAGAATGAACGGGACAAATGGAGGTTCTTGGCCGGCTTCTGCTTGACATCATTTGCCGGCGTGCCGGCAGCCGGCAATGCGTTGCAGTTCTGCATGGGACGATGGCCATATGGTTGTGTGTGTGGGGGGTTTTGGGGACCCGACAAGTTGTGTCATTCCTTTTCGTTTCCCGTTAAAACCACAAGAAGGGGGAACCCTCAAAAGAAGGCACCCAAATCGTCAAACGTGAAGGATGCCAGCCATTTGGAGGGCTTCCTACAGTTGTGTCTACCCACACTTATATGCGAGGGGACGAGAGCTAGGGCAGCTCTGCAAGAGTACAGTTGCAAGGCCTTATTATGAGACGGATGTGAAAGGTCAAACTCACTCTAGACCCTTGCGGCTGAGTAAAACCCTGCTGATTTAAGTTTAGCCCGCGGAGCTCCCTTGTGTCCAAACTGCCCCCGTTTTACTGCAAAACAAGAATGGGTTGTTTCAAAAAATCAAAAACACGATAACGATTGTATGAAGCAGCGTTGTAGCAGGGAAACACAGAGAATTGTTTGGTAGGAAACAGGCCTGACTGGTTAGCGAAGCAAAATGATAACAAAGCGACGACAAATACTGATAACGGCCTGGCTGCCTTTCTTCGCATCCACACGTTTCCTGAGTGTTTACGCCCATCATATCGTGGCATATTTGTGACATTGGTATTGAGTGGTTGTCCAAACGCGACGATTTTGTTATGCAAGCTTGTATCTTTTGAGACACTCTGCTTGAACTTGATTCGGAGCTGGTCTACAAACAACGAGGTTGTTTTACAACCTTACTTGGTTGGAAGGCCATCTTGGAATGGTTGTTCTGGGGGAAAACGATGTAGTTCAAGGAGTGTGTTCGGAACACTATATGTTGGAATGGGAATTGGGATTGGTTGGGGCCTTCCGCCAGCTATTCAGATTGTTTCCTACAGATGGGTGTTTAGACTTGCACCAGAGTGCGCGCTAAGCCATCCATTTTGTGTTAAAAGGTATGGCCATCAAGATCAAATATCTCTGAAATGTAAGCAGAGCTGCGTCCCAGTCTCGGAGTGCGATAATTTCCACAAACACTGGGTACCAGCGGCAACGTCTCAATGGAAGAGTCTTGTGAAGGGCTTACATTTCCTGATATGCTTGGCAATATTGCCTGCAATGTATTTGTCAGGTCCCCAGGACCATTGAGCTTCGGGCCAAAACCTCCAAGGCGAAGATGCCGCCGGCGAGACGGTGCTGTGGATCAACCAAGCCGACCACCTCCGGCTCAGGCACAGCAGTGAAGCCAGGTGTTTGGCCTTGTCCCTTTGCTTGGGCGGCTTTCAGTTTATCAGGCAACGACAATTTGAGCAATTCTCCTGGTTTGGCAACATACCATCGGGCGCCATCGTAGCCTTAGGTGCACCCCGGCTAGACTGCCATCAAACAGCCGTCGACCTTTGGGGCCACTGGAGAGCTATATTTGCAATTTCGAGGGCGCGATTTCAAACGCAGCTTTGTTTGGCTAGGCGAATCGGCATGTTTAATGGTTGAAATGGACATCTGAGTGAAAGGTGCCCTCACAAGCAGCTGAGATTTTGTCTAGCGACGCTTTTGTTTGCACGGCCGATGTGTTTCTTCAACCAACTTGGTGCTGGAGCGTTGTGGGTTTGAGTGGATGTTCTCGAGCGAGAAGTGCTGGCTACATTCTGAAAGTGACCACGTGTTTCCTAATGTACGGCCAGTCCGATGTCACCCAAGCCAGTCTTATCCGGACCTCAATCCAAACGCTCA